>CM031920.1:18747539-19303693 GCA_018703695.1 Prunus fruticosa | reverse complement strand
GGTTCATTTTCTTCCTTTGGGTTTCTTTTGAATTTCTTGGCAGATTTCCATCATATCCGATCAATCAATCTTATAACACATTAATTATTGCATTCAATTATGCATAAGGGGCAAGCTTTGAATAAACATTTCATAACTATTATGTATGTCACCTCACATGCGTTGATGATGGAAAATGCTAGGGAGACTAATTTGGAGACCAACTGGTGGGCTCCACCTCTGTATTGGAGAGCTGGTACACAAGTTGGTATTAGAGTTATTGGTCTCCCTAGCATGGCCAAAGTGATGATTATTGTAGGTGAGCATCTCCAAGGAGTAATTGTCACATCATATACGCTCATGAGAGGAAGGGTTATGAGGTGGAAATGTCATTGCGGGTTTTGGAATTTATTTGTTCCTTATATTATTTTTAAAGTTAAATTATAGCAATAGTCCCTAGATAAAGGCCAAATTTTACTTTTAAGTCCCTTTATATTATAAATTCTACCAAGTGGTACTTCAGTTATATAGGTAAACTTAGAGTGATTCATTTTCGTAGTCTCAATAACTTTTTTGTCAATAATGAGCCTGTGTTTATGTCCTGCTCAAATGGCAGGAGGCGCTAAATTTTTTTCTCTTTCCTTTTTTGCTTTCCTTCTTTCTGAGGCTTATTTATTATTTTTATTTGTTGTTTGGTTTGTTGGAGGATTTGGGATTCTGATGTGTGTGTGGGGGAGTGAAATTGAGGTAGGGGAGACAAAAATCTCAGGGTGTAAGACCTGATGTGTGTTGTTGGAGCGGGAGGAAGAGCGAGATTCTTAGGTGAGGAGGATTGGATATATCATCCATTGATTTTGTTGGGTAAATTGAATATTTGTGAGGAAAATGGGTCCATTTAATCCTCCAACTCTAGGCACTGGAATACAACGGGAGCCAAGAATTTAAACAAAGGGAATGACGCTTGGATTACTCAAATCTTAAAAAATAATATATGAATTGGGTGTTTGGGGGGCGGGAGGATGGGGGGAAGAATTAAGTATTTGGGGGGGGGGGGAGGAGAAATTTTCCCAAACTCACGACATCGTATTGTAGACATTATTTTATTTGATTCAGCCACCCTTCTGAGTTTCAAATTGAAGTCTTTGTGGGTTTTGATTGGGATAAGCTTGAATCTTTGTAGAAAAACATTTCCTTGCTAGATGTCCAACTCATTATCCATATGGTTTCTAAAATAAAAGGAAAATTATGTGTAAAGGATAAATTACAATTCATTGAATGTGGAAAATAATGTATATGCCAATGCCTGTCTCCTGAGAAGCTGTGGACAGAACCATGCCATCAGTCTTTCATGTATATTGGCAGCCTGCTACTAAATAATTGGACCATGGCCACTAATTAACATTGAAATTGGGGTGGGAAGAGAGAGAAGAATGAAGGAGGGTTCCAGAGAGATGGAGACATTTCACTGGGGAAGATGGGAAAGGATAAATTGGAAGGAAGGAGATTTATTTTTGAATTTCTTTTGTGTGAAAAGACATTAACCCATACCAAGTAAGATTTGTCCATGCTATGTCACTCATCTTTAATGGAAAAGTTAATAAAAATAACGGAAATTTCTGAAATGAGAGGTATAAATAAAATCCGCTGTAATAATTTAGCAATATAAAGGACAGAAAGTAATATAATAAAATAAGATATTTATATAATACACACATAATAATATAATAAAAAATAAGTATAAATATATATTGTAGTAGAATAATATATGTAATAAGAGATAAATATAAAGAGTGCACAATACAATATATATATAAGTTATAAACTAAATATGTAATATTTAATTTCCCGAAATATAATATATATTTTTCAAAGTGCGGGCTTCACAATCTACCCTCCTTGAAAGAAATTCGTCCTCGAAATTTACTAGCACTTAATTAGAAAATCTACTCCTATGGCTGCGTTTGGATGAAGATTACTAATTTTCATAGAATTTGTAAATGAAGGAATTTGTAATTACATAGTTTGAGGAATACCAATACAATTCAAATTTCCGGTGTTTAAATCTTATCTCTTATATAGAATTTAAAAATGACGGAAATTATAATTTCTCCTATTTAGAATAATCATAAAAGGAATTTTAAAAACTGAAACTTAGAGGAGTAAGAGAGGCTAAGAATAAAAAAGCATCTACAAGAAATCATGATAAGCTCAGCTGTTCCTATAATTGTGAGAAGGTCAGTCTTCAACGAAGACAATTCGATCAATATCAATTCAAAGGTTGGACTATGGTTTGGGAGCTAGGTTGGATTTGCTGCTGTTTAAGGTTGCAAGTCTTAATAATTCGATCAATATCAATTCAAAGTCATCTCTATTACTAAAAAAAAACAAACCATTAAAGTAAATCAAAATAAATGAATCCAATACATTCCAACTCCTGTTAAGGTACTTGTAATTAACAAATGATAACTCATAAAGATAACATGAGAATGAAAATGTGTTTTATGCCCTTGGTGAAATAAACATAACACCATTATTTTTCTCTCAGTTGGAAGTGTGTTGTTTCAACATGAGAAAATTGTTTCTCATTTTCTATAAAACCAAGTGCATGCCTTCAATTGTTCATCTGGTAGTCCTGGAATTGCATTAACTTCATTATATACTTCTAATGGATCAAGCTTTTGTGTGGTAGCATTGATAAATCTACAAAACGATAAGACCAGTTTAAGCGCCTGAATTCAGCAAGAACATTCAGGAGTACCTCTTTCTTTGGTGGGCGAATTTAGAAGATGGTTAAAATTCTTTTCTTTGGATAGTTAGAATTGGGGTGAGACATCATCAATGAGACCTCAAAACCTTGAGTATCAGCACCCAAGTCAACAAAATTATTCGGTTGGCTAAGAGATAATGACCTCAACGCTTTAGGAACATGTTAGGCACCTCTCCAAGTAGCTCTACTGTTGCCACATAAATCCACTATATTGATTAATTGCAATTACTTTATATTGAAAAGTTCTAGCATCTTCATGAGACTATCAAGAAAAAGGTAAAATAACTCTTAACTTTACCACAAAAAATATCATCATGCAAAAGTTGAGTTCAGTAAATACCTTTACCTATCATTAAAACATTCTCTTCATATCGTGATCATCTTTTTTGTTGCATCCCAACTGAATCCACTGACTTAATATGTCACTGAGCTACAGCATAAAACCTTTTCCCCATGTCTTGACCCGATTTTTAATGCTATAGAGCACTTACTTCAATGTTATATTGGGCAGACAATATGGCTCATCAGTGTTATAAGCAACTGATTTCCAACCACCATCTCCTTTGTGACCCATTGGCGTTCTCTCTTAAGTATCTCTGCTAATGAACGATCCATTTGTATGTTCCAACGTAAATAACATTTGCATCTCCTCATGTTCATTACCTTGCTTCTCTTTCCATTTCCTCTCTTGCGGACTTGAGCCATATAAGGAGATTATCTCAATTCATCACTACACATACCTGTTTATATTTCCAAATAATTTTATTATATAGTCATATCAAACACCAACAAAAGCCACACAATTTTAGCTAAGGTGGAAATTCAATAACAAAATTAGCAGATTGAACATTCCATTCATAACCAAATAGTGAAATTTACGGTAAAAGCTTAAAAAAATTACCAAAACTCACCACCTAACATTTCCATTAGTTAATTAAAGTTTTGGGATAGGGTTGATGGGTCAGCCATCATATAAATTATAATAAATAAATATATCCAAGAGACCCATGGAGTCGGAATTGGAAAGTGACTTGGGGACAAATAGAGCCTCTAAAATTGACCAATATGCTTAGTTAAAGAAAAGCTAGAATACACATTTCAGTTCCAAGGAGGCTAAAACTGGTAAAAAGCATAAAGGCAGATGTGGTATTCCCCATACACGCTCCCGGGCTACCAAAAACTCGGTACACAAGCAGTAAGTTTGAATCACCCAAGCAAACAACGAAACTCTTTTAAGAGAAACCAATGAAAGCAAACCTTAACAAACTCTCTTAAACCCAAAAATTAGTCAAACAAAGAAGAAAGAGACCATAAACATAAACTAGAAGAAATTATGCGAGCTACAAGGTAAGCTATCATTCTCCTTAGAGCCATAAAATTTGAGGAATTCATATCATAATAAGGAGTAAAAATCTGCAAAGACAGGGAAAGTCAGAAAACAATAATTTCACAATATATAATCTGCTTATAGAAAAGTTAAGACAGAGTGAAAAACAAGGATCAGTTGGAGCTATACCTCATTGAGCAAAACGGTATTTTAGATTGAAAGATGATAGATGGCAAAATCTGAAAATCAAACACTCTCTATTAGATTAAAAAAGAGATGATTGACTTCTGTTTTGGGTTGAAATATAGTTTAAAAAAGAAACCAAAAGAATTAAGGATAACAAAACGGAGAGTGAGATAAAATACACCCATGCAAAAAGTCAAAACTTCAACGAGCCCAGATCAAATCCATTCAATAAAAATAGATAACAAAAAGTAATAAATTGATCAAACCCATTAAATTGAATACCCATCAATAATATCAACAAAATTAAAAAAAATTCAGACTAGATTGAAGGCTCACCTGCAAACTTCGATGGCTTCCCTTCTTATTCCACTCTTGATAGAAAACTGATACTGAGCTTTTTTGTTGGCAACGCAGAAACAATTTCCCCACTCTTGAGGGATTTTGCAGAATTCCACCAATTATGAAAGGATTTAAAACTAAGGATTTTGGATTGGGAAATCCCTAGTTTCCCGCAAGTGATTTGCCAAACGCATGGATTCCCTTTTCCATCGGTGAAATAAACTTTTCAAATCCGGATCTTGTTCCTTTGCGCAAACACACGGCAAGATCTTTGTCAATAACTTCTTTAAGTTGAAACCTATATGCACACACTAATCTTCTACAGTAGTTTACAAGGGTGTTTAATCCCTATGCTGCTGATACCATTACTCATGCAGGGTAGGGGTACATGGGGAAAACCCAGCGCCTAGTGCGTGAGAAAAATAAAATAAAAAGAAAATAAAAAGAAGCCGAAACATAAAATAAACTTTTCTTATAAAAATAGTCTCAAAATCTTACAATTTTACATGAAATAAATAAAGCTCTATCACTAATCTAATTTAGCCTCAACTAACATGGTATTTATTATAATTCAGTATGAAAAATTAACGGGGTGAGGGATAAGCAACCCCACCGCTAATAATAAGATTGTGTAATATGCAAATTCAAGCAATGCCGTTTTACACACACTCAGAATATCATAAAAAGAGTACACCAAATTTCCGTAGTATCACATCATCCTTTCATATTTTGATTATCCTTAGTAACATGTAACCAACCATGTGACTCATATTGGCTTTATTGCCCAATGTCACGTGTGGTACATCTATCCCTAGAATTGCAGCATTGAAGTTCTCATGTTCCATGAATAATACATATTTCATATTCCAATCAATATATATATATATATATATATATATATATATATAGTGTGAAAGATTGCACCAAATTAGACATGCTTGACTTGAAATAGAGAGATATTTGTAAAATAAATAAATCCACGATAATTCATGGTTTTCATATTTTATCACAAATAAGAACTTTTCAGAACACATTACATAAACTACTCACCTCGCTAATGGGAACCCTTTAAATAAATTGGCAAGACAACCCATCCTACTGTAGTCTAATAGTGACCTCTCTCTCTCTCTACACTAGAAGAAACAATAATCTCTTTGAGATAATTCTTGCTTGAAATGAATGAACATCCTATTTATAGTACGAATGAGAGTTGGACTAAAGATGAGGTGAGTGTCGGCATATATAGTAGCATGCGTTGTGGAATGCTTAAATGTGATTATGAAGGAAATGCTGCCAGCTGCAAGAATGGTAGCATGATGTGTCTCATGCAAGATAAATGTAAATGACAACAAACTAGGTGATAGTGCTCCTAGGTTGGCTGGTACAGTGGGCGTGCTCTAACACTAACAATGACTAACCATATATATATATATATAATAAAATAAGATATTTATGTAATACACACATAAATAATATAATAAAATAAGATATAAATATATATATATATATATACATAGAATAATATATGTAATAAGAGATAAATACTAAAGTGCACAAGACAATATATATAGTTATAAACTAAAATATAATATTTAGTTTACGAAATATTAATATATATATTTTAGAAATCGCGGACTCACATATATCGCCATATGATGCCCAAATAATGCATAAAAAATATTTTTTTTTGTCATTCGTAGTTCCCCTAAAGTTAATATGTGTTCATATTAATTAATTAATACATACAACTACTTTTGCATATATAGTTTGCTTTCGATATATCTTCCCTCCTTCATCATCTCCTCCTCAATTTCATTGAAAACATTCAAACAAATAGTAGAATGTTTTTGCACGTAGTTAGCTGGCCCCATACAATTGACATGCCATTCTGTATAATTATATACACCATATTCATTATTAAAGCTATATATATATATAGCAAAATTACATTATTTTTTGTTTTAGGTTTTGTTTTTAATACATTAACAAAGCAAAAGAACATAAAATCTATTGATCACCCAAGATTCAAACGCAGTATGCAGAGATGATTGAAAGACATGAATGCAATGATCACATTTAAAAAAAAATAAACAAACGTAACCTAATAAAACAAAAGAACAAGGTGCATATGTATGACAATGTATCTAGACTCCATGAAGCACATACAAGCAAGAGAATTGTTAGAATACGTAGACATAAACTAGTCACCAACATGAACATGGTCTTCCTTCTTGATCCAAACTTACTTCACTTTAAAACTTTATGAGGCAAAGAGATACCTTCATTTTTTGACAACTTTATAAAGAAAATCATTCATTTGGGTTTGAAGTGAGTCATCATTTACTTCTTGAAATGAACAAAAGATTTTTGCTCAAAATTCCTAAGCTCAAAACACTTTGGTCTAATGTGTCCTAATGTGTCACAATGATGACATGTAGGAATGAGCCTTTTGGTTTTTGGAAACCAAAATTTAGAGTGAATTTTCTTTATTTTTGTATAAAACTACAAACTCTACAGCCGCATACCTCTTTAAAAGATGACATATGAGTCTTAATTTTACTTTCTTTGGAAACTTGGAGCTCAATCCTAAGGATATGACACCTAGGTTGGATGTGTGCTTTCACACTACAATGGTCAAGGTGGGCACAAATTTAAATTATTAAGAGACACAAATAGGAATTATCAAGTTTGATGAATTAGATGTAATGGGAATTTTCAGGAGCAAAAAACAAGACAAGTAAAGAAAAGGAACTTTAAAATTGTAATAAGCAATTATTGATTGATGTGTTTATCAAATTAGTTAAATCAATTATATGCAGCGTATGTTTTATAGTATACTACACCACCTTTTTTTATGATCATCAAGTTGGTCTTGTTTTATACAAATCATGTACCCAGAGTTGGGTCTCATGTCTCTAGTTCCTAGCCTCTCGTTGCTTAAGTCCATGTGACTGTTTTGTGCATGATAAATCTCTCGGGAGAATCAAACCAAGGGAATTTCCTGTTGGGCCTCAGCATCACTAAAGCCAAAAATGGCGGGGTGTTATTCATATTTCTTCATGCAACCAAAATGAGGTGTGAAGGCGAAAACCCACGACCTCGGCATTTTGAGGCTGAGGCCGTATGGAGCAATTATTCCTGGGACTGAGGCCATCATAGGAAAGTTGATGGCATCGGGTTCCCGCGCCGATTTAATGAAGTCATGTACCTCTCACTATTGCCGCAGACCCACTAGCCAAATGGCATTTAATGCACGAGGGTTAGGGGGAAGTGATTGGAGTCAAGGTATAGTGAGGAAGTCAGGGAAGTGATTTAACGCCAAAACATCCTTGCAACTTGAGGGTTAGTTCACCAACCATTAGACAGAGCATAAATGTGTACCCATGGCCAAAGGCACAGAACCTCGAGTCAAGCCGGGTTTTATGGGGTCACACCACCATGCTTTATGATCCCAAATGCCGATTAAAGCTTCCACTTGTCTAGGTAGGGCCACATCAGGATTTCAGCCTTGAAATTATCCCTCTAGGGCTCCTCCTATAAATTCCAAGCTCAAACTACATTAGAAGGTTAAACACAAACAAAAGCCTCCCATGGAGCATATTATATTTTCTATCATTTCTTCCTCATTACTTCATTGTAATGCACTTTCAATACTTTTCTTGCTTCCTAGGAGTCATGGCAATTTGTCAAATCCATCATCAATATATCATCCAACCTTCCCGTTCCAAGGCGTTGGAGCCGTGTTGGTTCTCTCTCATTCATCCCATGTGTAATATTCAGTCGCTCCCCCTGTCAAGCGCTAAGCACAAGCCCGGGAAATGGGCTACAACCACCACCACCAAACGGCCCTATAGCTCGGCCGTGAATCAACGGCCAGAGCTCAGGATCCTCTCTTGGCCACCGGTGATTTGAATAAAAGTCAAAACACGGCAGGAGCGCAACCTCACTCTCCAACCCCATCACTCTCAAACGCACGAAAATGGAGCCGTCCTGGCACGCAGCGCACAAACGCACCGCACAAAAAGAAGAACGCCACGTGTCGAAGGATCCCCTCGGCCAATAACCACCAATGGCTCGTGAGATTTTGGGGAGCCACTATTGGGCCCGGCCTGGTGGGACTTTTTATTTGTGAGGAAACTATACTGTGGTGGAGACTAAGCACAAGCGAAGCTCAAGGGAGAAGGGGATTCGAGATGAGAACTTTGGAGACTACGTAATGGGCTTCACCGATCTCTAACACAGAGCAACCGACAACGCCGAGTCTCGGCCGACGTCCGGTTGACTGACCAAGTGGCCGGATAAGCGCCAGAGCGGTCGGGGTGGAAGAATTGATGGCTGCAAGCAAGACCTATGGGATAGAGACCTCCTTATGGCTTCGTGGATAGGTTTCATGGACCTACGCTTCTCTTTCAGAGAAGGATGCCGACGGTTTCACCCACGACTCCATTTCGGAGCAAGTTGGGAGGTCAGGGAGCGCGGAGGGCGGTGCCTTTAGCCCGAAGGCGCCATTCTTGGCGTTTCTGGCAGCATGCAGGGTGTAAGGGTGCAGTCGCATTTTTAGCCAACCGGTCAATAGGTTGGGGCGGCCACGCCAATGTGGGTAACCCCCGGCCTAACCTCCCTAATGAGACGCCGCACGCCCACATGTGGGCGGCGGTGCGGGCTAGGGGGGTCAGAGGAGCCACACACGCTCGGCGGTCAGACGCTCGGCCCACTTCCATACTTCGTCCGTGCCGATCCAGGGCCGTCTTAAGCAACACGGCCGTAACACAACAACCGCAATACGATCAAAACAGCTTGATTGTCACGGGACCATGAGGCGGGCGATCTTCCCCATTCGGCTCGCGTTCCAAGCGCCTAGGTGGGCAGACGGCGGCCAAGCGCTACGGGTTCTCGAGTCCAGGGCGGCCTGGTCGTCAGAGTCGGGTTCCCCACACCCGGTGACGCCCAAGTCCATGGATTCGGTTCAGCCTCTGGCCCGAGTGCCCGCAGGGTGGACCCCGAACGCAGCGCGGCGGTCGTGCCCGGCGGCGGTCGGGCCCAGCAGACAGGTTCGGAGCCGAGCCGTACCCACGGAAGTTGGCAGAACCCTTTTTCCCAGAACTACGAATCCCAGAATTTATGCTGTTCCGGGGCAGGCACACCTCCTATGGAACACATAGGCCGTTTGGAGCCGGTGTGAGTGAGGCCGACTGACAGCCCCAAACCTTCATTGTTCGTTCACTAATGAGCACCTGTTACAAATTCGTATGAGTTGGTTGAGCATGGAAGGGATATCCCAGACCACTTTGGTAAGACCAATGGGAGATAATTCGTTCGTTAAAAATAGCAAGAATGAGCTAGGCATCAGACAAATCGCCTCGCGAATTCCTGCCAGCGAATTCAAGGCGTGCAAGAGCTAAGTCCTAAAACCGTCTCCCAAGAAGGAATTCATCAAGATGGTTGAAGGGCTGAAATTGAAAGTCCGGGGAAAATTTCCAAGGGATGGAATTTCGGGACATGCATGACTTAATCAGCAAGGTGGGCAGTTATGCATCCTTGTTGAAGGAAAGATGCAAAGGAAACGGCCTTAAAGGGGCATGTTTGGGCTTAGAATTGGCGCACCCAGGCCAAAAAAAGAAAAGCCCACGAGCCTGGGGCCGCTGGTTTAAAGTCGGCCCACTCAGCACATGCAGACCATTCACGGAGCAAGCGGGCCAATGACACGTGGCCCGAAGAACGTTGGAAAAGCAGCCGCGAAAGGGCCAAAACGGTTGCAAGCCAAAAGAGATGGGCTTGGCAATTCGATTAAAAGAAACATGCCATGTGATCACTGACTTGGAAAAGTCAATAAAATAAACTGAAGTTAAAAATCGACAGGAGGAATGAGGCGGAGCGCTCTAAGTTGAAACTCTCCTGTCAAAGGGTAGTTTTATCTAAAGATATTCTTAATATTTTGATAAACACCATTAAAGATGGAGGGGCGTCTAGTTCTATGAAAGGAAGAAGCGGGAAGCGGGAGTTGTTCGAACTAGACTCACCACCTCAGAAACTCCGAGAACTCTTGCAGGGAAGTACTGGGAACTGCAAAAGGAGGCGAGTGAAAAAAAAAGGGAGGACGCACCATGGCACCCAGTTGGGAAACACAGGGGAATAATCACTCGGGGAGATGCCTACTCGCAAAACAAAGATAGAATTCCTTTATTTTTCTTCTTTTAAATAAAAGATTCTCCTGAGTATTCTTGCCACCCATTATTAAAAGATGAAAAAAGCCCGCAGGAAAACATTTCCTATAAATACAAGGATGGAAGCTGAAAGAAGGACACACAAACAACCAACCAACCCAACCAAAAACTAGATCAAAGACAAACACTCAAAATGTCACTTGATCACAGGGGGCAGATTCCAGGACGGTTGAAAGTCTAAACATTCAAATCTCGAAAGCTCCCAAGCAAACTCAGAGCATATTGTCACGAGATCGTAACGACGAGACTTCTCTCGTTTACAAACTGGTTTAGCAAAAGCCAAAGACAACAGAGTTTAGTTTTCTAAAATACAAAAACCTCAACAATTTTATGAAAGCTCTAGCTGAAGCGGGCACGGGTGTCCATAGATTCTAGCTCAAGTCCAGCCACTTCTACCCCTTTCAGACTGGGTAAATGGGGTCTCCATCCAAAAGCCTCCAGGGCTTGGAAATAGAATTAAAGCTCTGCCAAACTCAGATTTGGTATCGAACTACAGCCAAAACTTTGGGTGAAAGTTTTTTAAAGTCCCGTCCCAACAGGCACATCAGATTTAGACAAGACGGAGGACAACTGTCCAGGCAGAAATAGGAGCGCATCCCCTCGTCTTTATATAGTCAGTTTTCCTTTTTGAGTCTTGTAAAAGGAGTTTCCTGAGAACAGGGGTTTACTTCCCTGAAACAAGTGGTCTCCTCTAATAAGGGAGTTCTGCTGAATATAAATAATTAGCCGTCATCCGTTCTAGCAGAACTCGGATTTTATCCTAGATAAATTATGAAGTCCTTACCAAGTCTAAGGCATAAAAAAAACTTACTTGGGGGATATTCCTCACCCAAATTCAGCAAACGTTTGTTCAAAGTCAATAGCTTGGGGCGCAAGTTATTCTCTTTTAAGTCTCTTAGAATTGAAAAATTGCTGAGGTGGCACGCTGGACACACAAAGAAAGTTGGTTCACTAACCAAACAATGGTTTTAGATTAATGGGGAAAACGCCCCTTTCATCTAAGGGAGACAATCAAAACGGGTGAACAATTTGGCACGCCGGATGGGACCTCTCTTTATATGTACTTTGCCGTACTTTGAAAGTACATGTATATGGAAGTTCTAGCCAGGATCTACGTCGCACGATGAGCGCAGACCAAGCAGCTTTCCAGAGAAGGACAGAATCAGAAGAAAGCGATGCAAGGACGTCAGCCCCATGGAGGTCCAGGAAAGCTTCCAGGCTGGTTCAGGAGGCTAAATGGGAATACACGAAGGTATCTCCGCAGGGAGGCTGACAACACAGAGGAGTCAGAGTCTTAAATGATATCACAGCCATGATGCAATGGCAGCTTAGGCGGTTCCAGGAAAGACGAAGGCCGCCATGGCCAAGGAATTCAAATGGGATGCCGTGGTCGGCAGCTGGACCTTCCCTTGGTCCTCCAGCAGGGCTAGCATGGCCACGTCGGGAGAATCCTCTTATTGGCACAGAAGGTGGTGAGATGCCAGGACCCGATAAATCAGAGGGTGGACAGAGGGAGGAGCCCTCTCGTCCAAGAACACGAGGCCCAAGCTGGGCCATAAGTTCCTAGCACAAGTTAAGCTCCCAGAAGTGGCACACGACACCGCCTCCTCCACCACCTGGCTCCACCGAGATCAACCACCGCCACTTCTGCCTGAGGCACGGGTGTGCCACCCTATGAGACCAAGGAGAATGGATCCCAATCCATTTCCTCCACTAGCAAGGGGCAGAAGAGGCAGATGGGGGAATTAACCATTTTGCCAATAATGACGGAACAGGACCAGGGCAAACTGGAGGAACCATCAGAGGTTGAAGAGAGGAGGAAGAACACAGGGAAGAAGTTCTCCCATGCCATACAGAGGGAAGCACAGGTTTGATCCGACCATCCAAGCGGGGCGAAATCCACATCTTGTCAATGCTTTAAACGACATCGGGGCATTATAGAGGATGATCAGGGAAATGATGGAGCCAGGAAGCAGGAAGAGGAGAAAAGCCAACCTATAGATCAAATCCCTCTACCCCCAGGAGTCAAAGTACCAAACTTCACTTTATTTAATGGAGAAGACCCCATGTGCTTCGTCGGTTGAGCACATAGGCAGATTTTCTCCAGTGCATAGCTATAGAGAACAATCCCTGTTAAGCTAAGGCTTTTTGGAAACTCTCTCAGGAAGGGCTTTACCAGGTGTCTGCCAACCAATTCCTGCAAAGCACCTGGGAGCAAATGGAAAACGTTTTCCATGATTATTATTTCAGGATCCAGCCAGAAGTCACCGTAGTGATCTTGCAGCTCTCAAGCAGAGTGAAGATGAGCAGACAGGCTTTTAGTAACCGGATTCAGGAAGCTAGAGATGAAATGCCAAATCCCCCATGGAAGAAAGACATTTCATTAGGATGGCTCAAACCTCCCTTAAAATTTCTTTGAGGAAAAGATTGAAATGGGATGCTGTTCGGAGACATTGGCAGAGCTGGAAGACAAGGCATCCAAATATGAGGAACTGTCGAGGGAAGAACAGCAAAAGAGGAACTCTTCCAAAGGCACGTACTACAAGACCCCTTTCTTCTTCAATCCATTTGATTGAAATGAGAATCTGAAGAAGATACGGGAAGGCTGAGGAAAGAGAGGTCCAAGTGGCAGAAATGGCAAAACAAAAACATCCCATCAGGTTTGCAAAGCTCTCACAAAGCCAAGGAAGGACAGAAGCCACCACCATTCACAGGAGGGTTCGTTCCAAACAAGCCAACACAGAACAAAGTTGATGCTTTGTTTGATGAGATGCTGGCACAAAAGGCAATAGAGACACCTCATAAGCTGCCCAAACAGGAAGAGCTCAAGGGTAGGCAGGATCTGCAGATGGCACAACTCTTGGAATCATTCCACTCACGCAAGTTGTGTCGTTTTTAGAGAGACGTCATACAGGAAGGAATGACTGCAGGAGATGAAGCTGGAGGAGAACCTCCCAGTTTCCGCAGATCCTTTTCCCCAGCCTCAAGTTAACATGGTCAACTTAAATTGGCCAGAACAAAGGGAAAATGCCAGTTCCAGCTGAAGCAGGAGAGCTACAAAGGAGGACTTCCGAAGGCCAAAGGCAACCATCTCGGCTGGGATAGTATTGTGCAGTAAATGCAAGTGTGAAAGTGAGTTGGAAGTGACTGGTAGAAGGGCAGAAGCAACCCACACACGCGTGTTTGACCGATTGGAATGTCACACCAGGCAAGACCTAGCTCCAACCCCTCCCAGAAACGGAGATCTGGACAAAGGATTACCTTAGACCGGTTAAGCACAGACAGAAGAGTGCCAGAGCAGCCCAAGGAGGAGATACCAGTGAGCATGCGGGAAACGACAAACCCTTGGCAACTATCATAAAGGGAAGATGATATTCCACCTTCCTTAGAGACAGGAGAGCTCAGAGGTACTAAGGCAGGAGTCGAATTCTGCCGGAAGAAAGGAAGAGCCAAAAACGCTCCTCAGGCAGAACAAGCAGGACTTGAGCCACAAAAGCAGGGTAAAGACAGAACCTCCAGCCCAGCCCTCCGTCCATTCAAACTCACCCTCGGTCGATCAACTTGAGCTTCCACAAGTACAAACTGGACCCGATCTGTTCCAGGAAAGGACAAGCAAGTCTGGAATGAAGAAACGAGGAGGAACAATTGGATTATGAACCATCTGCGGAGGATCAAACTGGTTTCTGAAGCAGGGAGGCGGGAGGCTGGACAGAAGAAATGGAGTATGATGAAGGATTAGATGAAGAAACCGAAGATTTTGGTACAGAATTAGAGGACTTGTTACAAGGTGATCTAGGCATCAACATGGTGTTCATCTTATGCAAAAGTTCGAGGGCAGGCGGGAAGGACAAGGAAGTACCTTGGAGGGAGACGTGTTCTCACAAGAGAACTTTGAGTGTAGGACTGGCGGAAGTAGAAGGAGTGCCAGGAACAGCAACTACTTGCTCCCGAGCAGGTGGAACCACCATGGAACCACCTCAGACCTCTATTCATAACTGCAAACTTCGGAGGAATTCCTATTTCCAACGTAATGGTAGATGGAGGCGCAGCCATTAATCTTTACCGCACAGACTGTTGAGTAAAATGGCCAGAACGGAGAAGGATCTGATTCCAACCCTTCTGACCGTCACCGACTTGCGGGGGGCATCACTAAAACTCATGGAATTCTCGACGTAGATGTCATTGTGGGAACCAAAAAGCTGAAGGTTGCATTCTTTGTGGTAGACACTACTTCCACTACCTACAATGCACGCTCCAAAGACTGGATTCATCAAAGCCTTTGCATTCCCTCTACTCTACACCAGCAACTAGCCCTTTGGCATGAGGAAGGATACATGGAGATGATAGAGGCCGATCCACGGCCATTTCTGCCTTCTGCCATGTGTTTGAAGCAAGGTATTATCATGATGACCTTGGTCCTTTCACCTTTTTGGAGTCAATCAGAACGGCCGCCCTCACGGTGTCACGGCCCAAAGGCTCATTGAAGACGGTTTGGCCAGTCTCTAGAAGACTGGAATAGACCTTTTATTCTAAACTTGCAGAACTCCAATGTTAGTCCCAATCAACAGGAAAAGGATCGAAGCTCAACAATCCGATCCATTACAAAAAGATTGTTGATGTACTGGGAAGAAAGGAAGCTTATTGCGCAGAATCCAGCCATTAATATGGCAGAATTCACGCATGAGAGCATTGAAGAACAGGAAGGAAGTTACAGGAGGAAATATTGGATTTCGCATCGCAGCACTAGATGACTCCTTACCAGAAGTAGAAGATCCGTTCAGGAGATGATAAATCTGGGGACAGAAGAGAACCCAAGACCTACTTTCATTAGCGCACTATTAGAAGAACCACTCAAGAGTGAAATCATCGCACTTTTGCATGATTTCAGGGGATTGTTTTGCTTGGCATTATCATGAGATGCCGGAACTGGACAGAAAATTGGTTGAACACAAGCTGCCTATCAAAGAAGGCTACCTTCCAGTCGAAGATGCCAGAAAGAATGTCCATGGAGACAGAACTGAAAGTCAAAGAAGAGATAGAGAGATTGCTCAAGGCAGGGTTCATAAGGCTGGCCATTTACACAGACTGGCTAGCTAATATTATGCCAGTTTTGAAGAGAAAGAGGGGGGAACCAGGATATGTGTGGATTACAGAAATCTAAATGAAGCATCCCCCAAGGATGAATATCCTATGCCAATGGCAGATATGCTAGTAGATGGAGCTGCTCACCACCAGATGTTATCTTTCATGGAGGGCAACGCAGGATATAAGTGGGATTATGGTGGCAGAAGAAGATACCCACAAGACAACCTTCATGTGTCCAGGGCATTTAGGTTCTTTTGAATACACTGTAATGCCTTTTGGCTTAAGAAACGCAGGAGCCACTTATCAAAGAGCAATGAACTCTGTTTTCCATGATATGATAGGGCATTCTCTGGAAGTATATATAGATGATGTGGTGATCAAGTCTCCTAGTTCAGAAAATCATGTATCAAACCTAAGAAAGGCATTTCTAAGGATGAGGCAACACAAATTGAAAATGAACCCTAAGAAATGTGTTTTTGGAGTACAGGCGGGAAACTTCTTGGGATTTTTGGTACATCAAAGAGGCATAGAGGTTGACAAAAATAAAGCCAAGTCCATCATAGAAGCTCAACCGCCTCGGAACAAGAAAGAACTGCAAAGTCTTCTTGGGAAAATTAATTTCCTAAGAAGATTCATATCCAATTCTGCGGGAAAAATTCAGCCCTTTTCTTCCTTGTAGCTAAAGCAGGAACGGGCTTCAAGTGGGAAGAACAACACCAACGAGCTTTTGAAGAAATCAAACATTATCTCTCCAATCCGCAGTCTTCCCCACCAAAGAAGGGCAGACCACTAAGCTCTATATATCCGCATCAAAACATCGGTTGGAAGCCTGTTAGCCCAAGATAACAAGGAAGGAAAGGAACAAGCAGTCTACTATTTGAGCAGAACTGGACAGAAGTAGAAAGGAACTACTCTGCAATTGAAAGGCTTTGTCGGCCCTATACTTCACTCCTGAAACTCAGACACTACATTTTACCATTTACCATCTACATCATTGCCAGAATAGACCTAATCAAATACATGCTGACAAGGCCAATGTTAAGAGGCAGAATTGGAAAATGGACTCTGGCGCTGAAGAATTTGCTTTCAGGTATGTTCCTCAGAAAGCTGTCAAAGGACAAGTTGTAGCAGATTTCCTCGCATATCATCCAGGAGAAGATATTGAAAATATGGACTCTTTGGATATAGCAAGCGCAGATCTCCTGACAAGGGCTCATGTTTGCCTTAACAATCCCATTTATTCAATTCATCTCACACCATGGAAGCTGTACTTTGATGGATCAAAAACTGACTTAACCTCCGGAGCAGGAATTGTTCTAGAAGAACCTTTGGGAGTTAGACATTGTTATTCTTTTCAGTTGGACTTTCAATGCAGGAAGTGGCAGAGCTGAATATGAAGCTTTAATCATTGGCCTTGAAATGTTGGTGGAAGCTGGGAGTCCGGTCTGTGGAAATTTTGGGAGATTCCAGGCTTGTTTTGAAACGGAATTGCTGGAGAATACAAATGTTTGAACCCTGCTCTCAGCTGTCTATTAGTAGCAGCTAGGAATCCGTTGACAGAATTTAGGGAAGCCACTTAGGAACACATCCCAAGAGAAGAGAACTTCGCAGCCAATGAACTGGCTCAAATAGCTACAGGAATACAAACCCCTGAAGATTGTGTGCAAAGAATTATCAAAGTAGGGAAAAAGAGCCTCCATCTGTTCTGGCTAGAGGAATGGAGATAAATGTCAATTTTGCCACAATCACTGAGAATGATTGGAGGACCCCCATTATAAACTACTTGCAGTATCCGATTCCGCCCTCTGAGAAGAGAGTCAGAATCATGGCTTCAAACTACCTCATATGGAATGAGGAGCTGGCGAAAAGCGAGGATGAGGTATTGTTAAGATGCTTGGGAAAGAAGGAATACATGAAGGTCATGGGAGAAACTCATGAAGGGATATGTAGAGCACACCAAGGTGGAAGGAAAATGTGTTGGCTGATCAGAAGGTATGGCTATTTCTGGCCGACCATGATGAAAGACTGCATCGATTATTCCAAGGGATGTGAGGCTTGTCAAAGACATGGACCAATCCAGAGGTTCCTTTGGTTCCCATGAATCCAGGTAGTCAAGCCATGGCCATTCAAGAGGATGGGCAATGGACCTCATTGGAAAGATTTATCCAGCCGCGGCCGCAGCATTGTTTCATCATTGTGGCCACGGATTATTTTACCAAGTGGGTGGAGGCCAAGCCTGTTGAATCTACCACATCTCAAGAAATCATCACTTTCATAGAAGAGCAGATCATACAGAGATTTGGCATTCCGGAATCAATCACCACCGACAGGGATCTTCTTTCATATCTAGAGATATGCTAGATATGGCAGAAACATTCAAATTTAAGCTACTCCAGTCTACTCCCAACTATGCTCAAGCCAATGGACAAGCAGAATCAAGCAACAAAATAATAATCAATATCATCAGGAAAATGCTTGAAAAAAATCCAAAGCAATGGCATGAGAAGCTTTCAGAAACCTTATGAGCGTACAGAACTTCAAAAAGGGAGGCAAATGGTATGACTCAATATGCTTTGACTTATGGCCATGATGCAATTCTGCCTATGGAAATAGCAGTCCAATCCCCAGGATTGCCCATCAACACGAATTGGTCCCGAGAAGACTACAACCAGGCCATGTTATTAGAACTAGAAGGACTGGATGAAAGCAGAATTGATACCCTTAACAAACTCTTAGCAGGAAAGCAGGCTGTGTCAAGAGCATACAATAAGAGAGTTAAAAATAAGAGTTTTGAAGAAGGAGAATAGTCTGGAGAGCAGTTCGCCCTCTGGAACACATATAGCTGGTTATGGAAAGTGGTCACCAACTTGGGAAGGACCTTTCATAATTAGCCAAATCCTGGGATTAGGGGCATACAACTACAGGATTCGGAATGGAGAAGTCTTGCAGGACGGGTAGAGACGGATTCACAGTGCTTCAAAGGACGATACCTGGGATAGAAGGGAAGTTCGAACTGTCGTTTGATTTTGTTTCAGTTTTAAATTTTGTTTGTTAGTATAACTTTCCAAGTTTTTCAGTTCATCAGAAAAATCAGAATTCCACAAAAATAAATAAACTTTTATTTACAATTCAAAAGTCACCTTAGTGACCATTGGGTTCATTACAAATATTGAAAATCCTAAAAACCTAGTTTTTTGAGAGTCTCCTGAGGCTGGTCTTCTTAATAGAAAGCTCTTTTTGAAGCAACACCCCTTGATGAATTGAAGCTTCTGCAATTTCCAAAGCCGGCCTGGAAGCTGAAACCATGCTTTGCACAAGGAAGGTAGCCTTGGTCTTAGAACTCAGGCCAGCACTCAACTTGCGCTCCACCTCCCTTTGAGCTGCCAGTTGTTTCTGAAGCTCCTCACCCGCTCTCTCCAGCCTATCCTGAGTAGCCTTGGCCCTTTTGTACCCCACAACCATCTGATCCAGTTCCGCTTTTTGTTTTGCATAATCAGCCAAGTTGGCATCATGAGTAGCCTTGCAGAGTTCAGAGGTCTTGAAGGAAGGCTTGAGATCCTCATAGCGATCATGAAGGTTGAGCACATCTCGGGCCAGACTTCGAGACTTATTTCAAGAATAGGCTTGGGAGCCATGTTCTGCCCGTGCAGGAGGTCCAGGTCTTTCATCAATTGCTCTAGAGCTCCGCGATTTTCATCCAGCTTCAGCTCGTAGGAGACTGCCAAATCTTCATTCTCTCCATGGCCTTATCCACGTCCTTCAGTTTGGCCTTGCTTGGGAGGAGACTGAGCTTCTCCAGCCTGTCCAGCGGGCGTCCAAGTCCATAGCCTCAAATTCAGCCAATTCCTGGGTCAACAAGGGAGGTTGTGATGGTTGAGACAGGCACGGGATTGGATAGGCATCTGCAAAATCGAAATTGTGAATCAGCAAAAGGATAGAAATGAAAGAAGAGTTCATGACATGATAATACTTACAGCTGCGAGAACAGGCTTCAAAGGACTAACCACCACTGACACGGCTTCTGGAGTTCTGGGCACTTCCACCTGGAAGAAATGAGACTTAAAAGGGAAACAAGGGCAGGATAATAGTGCAAGAATGAACAAGTATAAAGGTGACAAGGATTTACCATGGCTTCAGAAGCAGGAGCAGTTAATTCTACTTCCTGGCTCTGGGGTTGCAACCAAAAGTCCACCCTGTTCCCATAGGTTCCGATGCTGCCACTATCCCGCTCCCCAGAACCCCAATGTTGCTTGTTCTCTTGGACTGCGACAGGGGTTTTGTTTGTTCTGGAGGTTCAAATACAGGCGAACCTGATTAAGACCGCCGTAGGAGCTTCTGCCTATTCCCCTAATCCTGAAACAGAATGCTCTGACCTGCCCATCAGAGGCTGGAACTGCAGTGGAATGTTCAGCCTTGAATCTTCAAAAGCGGCCAGTTCGAGCTAGTCAGTTCTGCCCCTAGCCATAGCACGCTATTTTTTGAGCAAAGGCAATGCTCTCTGCTATCACTTCAGGAATTTCCTCCTAGGAAGAGCAAACATAAGTCAGAAATTGAAAAGTAAAAACAAAAGAAACATGATCACACGATCAAAAGGAGGGCCTCACTTCTTCTTCAAAATCTTTTCCCTTTTCCTGAGCAGGTTTCTGTCACATCTTCTGCCTGGCCTTTCTCCCTGCCCTAAACAGATTTGAAAGCCTCTTCCAGCTTATCATCATTAACTCAGCGGCCTCGGCTGGAATAACGAGCCCCACCGCGCCGGCTCCACTCCTCTTCCTAAGTCTTTTAGACCTGATGAGAGGGGGAGCAGGAGGACTTTCAGCTGCACAGAAAAAACAGGTGTTAGAAGAACAGGCAACATAGAACAGGTCAAAGGAAATAAAATCTGAATGCAAGAACCATACCAGAAGTCTCGAGGTTGGGCAACGCTGCCCGCGCAGGGGTACTTCCCTTTATTTTCCTCCTCCAGGTAGGACCAGCTTCAGCAGCTGGTCGTTCGTCAATTCTCATCCTCGTCATCACCAGATGGGGGCTCCAGGTCACGCGGTAATGACAGAACTAACTGCATAAGGGAAATCTAAAGTCAGATCTAAATCCAGCAACAAAAATGGAAGCAAAAGGGTAAAACAAAGCTTACCAAACATTGCTCCAGCCTGAACCGTTTGTTCACTGATGATGTTCTTCATTGAAGGATCTGATACAGGTAGAATTGATGCGTCAGGCAGACATAGACAACAGAACAAGAAAATACAGACAGAACGAAGAAGTTACCTTCTATGATTTGATCATTGGTATCTTGGATGGTCTTGACTGTGAATTTTCCTGGCCTCTGCATCTCCAAACACATTTCCACAGGTCCAGCCATCAAAAAGCACTTTGACTGGAGGCTGAAGCAGGCATCCCTCGGAATCTGACCTTCCACCAAGCATCAAAGTCGGCAGAACTGGATGAGTTAAGCTCCCAGGATGGATTAGGTTCATCCAGACTGTTATTTATTTTATTTACTGCACAACGAGCACCCTTGTGCACCTCCAGGACTATCCTGAAACTCTACAGGAAGAAGCTTGATTACAACTTCTGTAGTACTTGAAAGGAATGACTTGTGGACAACCAAGTTGTCTTGCGCAGAAGTTGGGATGGTAGATTTCCGCCCCCAAATGATAACTTGGAGGCTTCCCACCTCCATAGGGCAGATCCCTCAGGAGAGATACGCTGAGAAAGATCTTCCTGAATTCTATTCTTGGCAGCTTCATCTTCTGGCTCCTTTTCAAAAAGCCGATGCCCAAGCTGGAATCAAGGATAGGTTCTTCTGAATCACTACTTGCCACTGAGCTGCGGAACGCTTAGAACAGTGCCTGAACCACATCAGGACTCTTCAATAGAGCGCTTGGGCACTTCTGCCGACATAAGAGGAAGAGCCAGGACCTGATTTTCAGGCAGAACGAGGTCAGGGAACCGAAATTCAGGAAAATACACCCCAGTTAGAGACTTGGATCATCCAAAATGAACCAGGAGCTGAGAAATTCAGAGGACTCTCCATGGTGACGGTGTGTAGATTCTTGAATAGATGATCCAGAACTGATGGTCCAAGCCCAACGTCAGTGTGATTGTGCAAGGCTTCCGCCAAGTGCCTGGACTCAAGCAGCAGCTGAAGAGCGGTTTGGGAAGACAAACCTATTCAACCAGGTCCAGAAGGAACATCATGTGCTGCTGATCCTTATCCTCCTCCACACTGAATTTCTTCAAATAATTGGAAAAGGAACAGCTTCTGTTGATGGCAGGAGGAGAGATGGTGAAGGGCTTGGCCAATTTCTCCTGATTCCTCTTTCGGTGGTAATCACCAACAGCATCACAGGTCTTCCATGGGGTCTGAACCCAAAAATCTGAGCCATGTCCAGGAGGGTTGGCGCCATTGGACCCACCCGGAAATTGAATGTGTTGCTGGCAGAATTCCAGAAACAGAAGGCAGGAGCAAGCAGACTCTCATCCCGGTTAATGGATTGTTTGGACAGGAGAATTGCATCATAAATTCCTGCCCTCTTCCAATGAGCTCGAATTCTGGGAGAAGTTTGTCAATCCCGCCTGACCACTTCATAGGACAGTTCCTCACCTCGCTGGACGGGAACGAGCGACTCAAATTCTTGCTGACCCAAGAATAGGAAGAGAGGGCAGAAGTCCCTTGATAACACAGAGGTGCTTCAGCATCCTTCTGGATTAGATCTCCTGATCTTAGTCCTAAAGAGAACCAAACCAACGAGGCCCAGAATCAGAGTACTCTCAAACAAATGAAGGACGCTTTCATCCAAGTTTTTCTGAACAAAGGGATGAAGCCTTCGAACCTCCATGGCATGAGCATCGACTCTAGCCCCAGGAATATAATCAGGAGGAACAGAGGAGGAGGAGGAACCACGAGCACGAACTTTTGGAGAAGACATTTTTCTGGAGGTTTTAGAAAGAACTAAGGATTGATCAAAGAAAAATTTGGGTGGGAAGGATTCTAAAAATTTTGGAAAGAAGCAAAGGCTGAGAAGACAAGGGTTTCGAGATGAACAGGAACTGAGGTTTTCAAATTTCTTTTAAAGACTCGAAATCGTGGGAAGACAAGACGCCTGAAAACTGAACAGTGACCAGCCCGTAACTAGCTAGTAACTGAACAGCCTCCCACGAAGTCTAGTTCATGGTGGGAGACGTGGCGGAACAGGGGACGTTATATTTCGGCGCACAATTTAATGGCAAAATCATTAAGTCTAAAACCGTTCAAAAATAATTCAGACTTAATGGGGGCATTGTTTGGGCTTAAAATTAGCGCACCCAGGCCAAAAAAAGAAAAGCCCACGAGCCTGGGCCGCTCGTTTTAAAGTCAGCCCATCAGCACATCCAGCCCATTAAGCGAAGCAAGCGGGCCAATGTCACGTGGCCCAAAGAACGTTGGAAAAACTGGGCCGCGGAAAGGGCCAAAACAGTTCCAAGCCAAAAGAGATGGGCTTGGCAATTTCGATTAGAAAGAAACATCCCCATGTGATCACTGACTTGGAAAAGTCAATAAAATCGGCTGGAGTTAAAAATCGAACAGGAGTAGGAATAAAGCAGAGCGCTTCTAAGTTAAAACTCCGCTGCCAAAGGGTAGTTTATCTAAAGATATTCTGATATTTTTTGATAAACACCATTTTCGAGAGATAAGCAGACTCTTGGTTCTGTGAAAGGAGGAGAAGCGGGAAAAGGGAGTTGTTCAAAATGAGAACTCACCATCTCAAAACTGGGAGACTCTTACAAACTGGAACTTGCGAAAGCAGGAAAAAAAAGGGAGACGAGCATGGCACCCCATCAAAACACGGGGAATAATCACTTCAGTGGAGTGCCTGCTCGCCAGAACAAAGATAGAATTCCTTTATTTTTCTTCTTTTAAATAAAAGATCTGCTGAGTATTCTTGCCACCCATTATTAAAAGATGAAAATAGCGCCACAGGAAAACATTTCCTATAAATACAAGGGATGAGAGCTGAAGAAGGACACACAAACAACCAACCAACCCAACCAAAAACTCAGTCAAAAGACAAACACTCAAAATGATCACTTGATCACAAGCAGATTTCCAGAGAGACTCAAAGTCTGAAGCATTCCAATCTCGAAAGCTTCCCAGCGAACTTGCAGAATCATCTTGTTCACAAGACAGGAACGACGAGACTTCTCTCGTTACAAACTGGTTTAGCAAAAGCCAAAGACAAGCAGAGTTTGAGTTTTCTCAAATACGAAAACCTCAACAAATTTATGAAAAGCTCTGGCTGAAGCAGCACAGGTGTCCCAGGATAGATTCTAGCTCAAGTCCAGCCACTTCTACCCCTTCAGACTGGATAAATCCCAGCTTCTGCCCATCCAAAAGCCTCCCAGGGCTTGAAATAGATTAAAGCTCTGCCAAACTCAAGCTTTGGTATCGATTTGCAACCAAAAATTTTCAGGAAAAGCTGTTTAAAGTCCAGTCCAGCATAGGCACATCCAGTCCAGCCAAGAAGAGAGACAACTATCCAGGCAAAAATAGGAGCGCAGCCCCCCCTTTCGTCTTTATATAGTCAGTTTTCCCTTTTTGAGTCTTGTAAAAAGGAGTTCTGCCTGAAACAAGGGAGTTCTGCCTGAAACAAGTGAGTTCTGCCTGTAATAAGGGAGTTCTGCCTGAAATCAATCCATTCTGGCCAAAACTACCGATTTTTATACTGAGATAAATTATGAAGTCCTTAGCAGTCTAAGACATAGAAAAGAACTTACTTGGGAGATATTCCTCACCCAAATTCACAATCGTTTGTTCAAAGTCAATAGCTTGGGGCGCAAGTTATTCTCTTTCAAGTCTGTTAAAATTGAAAAATTGCTAACAGTGGCACGTCTCGACACACAAAGAAAGTTAGTTCACTGACCAAACAATGGTTTTTGGATTAATGGGGAACTTTACCCTTTCATCTCAGGAAACAAATCAAAACGGGTGAACAGGGCCTTATTACAAGAATCCCATCGTCATTGCGTCGAGGCAGAAGGCCAAGTAGAGGCCGAGGACGGCGAGATTGAGGTAAGGTTGGCCGAAGTCAACATAGACAAACCATTCATTTGCAAGGAGGTTTTCAAGACCAACAACAGCCGGACGAAGGTTCTCAATGCCAAGCACGCGGCCCGGGAAATGGAGGCCTACACTTTCCATTTGACCAAGGCCAAGGATTTTGGGGAATACAGTTGCCTTCGGTAGAGTCTGTGCGCATGACTAGTTTTGCATGTACCTGTGTTTAATATACAGGTGTCTGGCCAGGTATTGCATGTACCTACTTTTGTAGGTGTCTGGCCAGGCCTTTTCCTATACCTGCTTTTGTGGGTATCCTACCAATGGTTGTACCTACATGAATATTACTCTATAAGTGTCCGGCCAGTGTATTGTCTATACTTTCTTATGCGGGTGTCAGGCTAGTGATTTGCATGTGCATGTGTTGAGATTACTCTGCAAGTGTCTGGCCAAGATTTTCCCTACACGTGTCCGATTTGTCTACACAGGTGATTAGCCAGTTTCCACCATCCCTTGAGTGCCTCTAGTGATTTGCTTGTACATGCATTGAGATTACTCTGTAGGTGTCCAGCTAGTTTCCCCCATCCCTCATTGCCTTCGAAAAATATAACGGTTGCCTTCAGATGAATTTATATGTTCCTATACCGCTTGGTGGGTGATAGCAGGATTCATGCATTATGTGAATGGTTGGAGGTATGGCTTCCAGGTATAAAAGGTTTGGTTTTATATATAGTTCATGCAAGTAAAATGTAAGTTAATTTATGGATTTGAGAAATCACTTTAGAGTTTGTGAAAGGATTCTTGTTTAATTGTGAAATTGCAATTTTGCCATTGGGATAAGGTCGTGATTCATGTTAATCACTTTTTGATCCATAAGGATTTTTGGGATTTGAGTGGCTGTTGACCAACGCGAATCTCACGGCCTGGTGCTCCAGGCCGAAGGGATCTGTGCTAACACAGGTCGTCCTTCTTTGGTGCTGGGCGGTTGTGCGCGGGCGTGCCAGGCATTGTTTACCGTGCCTTTGAGGGTGATGCGATTGGGTGAATAGATGAGTTGTGCGCTTGTTTGAGTCTAACTTCTAATCCGAGCGACTGTGGCCGAGAGAGGAACTAATCTCGGCCGTTAGGTTCATGGCCTGAGCTACAAGGCCGTTAATGGTGGTGTTGATGATGGGTTTTTTTGGTGGTGCTCCAGCTGCCTTGAAAATCAAGGGTGATATGATATATTGATAAATTTATTTTCCTACAAACTATCACTACTCCTAAGAAAGCAAGTAAAAGAATTGAAAATGCATTACAAGAAGATAAATAACATGAAACAAATGACAGGAAAATATAATCTGCTCTATGGGAGGCTTGTATTTGGTGTTTGAACCCTTTAAACGTAGTTGGAGCCTTGTATTTATAGGAGAAATCCTGAAGAGACAACAAGGCTGAAAATCTGCATGATGAGGTTGATCAGAGCTAGTGGGTAGTCGAATCGTCATTTGGGAACGTGAAGTATGGTGGTGTGACCCCCATAAACCCCGGTCACCACCCTCGATCGTAGGCCGTTCCCTTGCGTCTTGGGCCTTGGATGAGCATTTAATGCCTTGGTTTTGTGGTAGGTGACTCAATCTTACAAATCGTGAGATTTTTACACCTAATCACCCTGATTTTGCTCGTTATATCCTGACTTCAACCGCTTCCTCTTTTCTCTTGTACATTAAATGCCCTTACATGGATCATGGGCCCTGGTCTTAGTCAGAGGCGTTATTTCATTAGATGAAGCCTGGGACCTTGACGCCACGTGACGATGCCAGTTGATTTTCCTATCTTGGCCGTGTGTCTAAGGAGTATATTAATTTCTTCGTTTATCTTCACCGTGGCCGTGAAGGAACCTTCACGGCTCACCCTTTATCCTACAAGAGAAACGAACCAACTCGACGCGCTCGGCCCCTTCTTCTTCTAGGTAGGTGCTTCGGCCAAGAGGTTGCTTCTTCGGTCGGCTTCATAGGCCGAGATTTCTAGGCACAAACAGTGGCACTATTGGGTAGAGCTCGTCTATACGAGTTAGTAGACAAGTAGTGAGCTCAAATCGGAGTTGTAACGAAGAAGTTACGGTCAAAGGGAGTGTAGTGGCACAACTGTAAATATTTCAAAGTCAAAATTTTAAAAACCTAGATCAGCTTTTATCATCTATCTCTCTCTCCCCCCCCCCGACTCTCTTTCCTCCCCCTCACGATGAAACAATGCCGGTCTTTTGACCGGCGATCTCTCTCTCCTCGGCCACCTCCGGCCTCCATACCATCTCCCTTACACCCGGCCCGGCCCCCTCTCTAATCCTCCCCTTCTTCAACGAGCCCAGCCCCTCCCTTGCCGGCGGTAGTCGAAACAGGCTCTTTTTTCTTCAAAAATTTTCTGCATCGTTTTGGACGACTATGGCGACGAAATTTGTCGATCCATGTATGTTTCTTCACCTATTCAACGTGATCTAGCTGATGGTTGGGTTGGTTAGGATCGATTTTGAAGTTTAGAAGCTCAATTTAGGTTCTAAGTTTTGACTGGTTTCTGGCTTAATTTTCCGGCAAACTACAGCCACTTTTTGGCTGTGGCCCAAGACCAAAAGTTGCTACCCTAGTTGTCACGAACACGTAGGTATAAGTACTGTTGGGTGTTTCGAGAATTTCCCTGTCTCGGAATTTTCTCAAGACACCTAAGCACTGCCAGGCACGTGCGACGGCGCCTGGGCCATGGTGTGGTGGCCCATTTTGTTTTAAAATGTTCCCCATGTCATCCATAGCATGATGGTATGCTTGGATTCGAATTTGGTTATTGATTGACAGTCGAACGGATTTACGCCTATTAGGTAATATCCGGGTTCGATATGTTCGGACAATTGGATCAGCCATCTTCGAGTATGTTGATCTACATACCTCTAGGATCGTGAAGGAACTCACGATCGAGAATCGGAGTCCGAGATACTCCGAATCAATGATTCAAAGATTATGCAAACAGTGATCGTCCGATCAAGAGCAATCCGACCGCTCGATCGATATCAAACTTGCAAAACGGGTTTAATAGGCTTGGTTGAACCCATAGGAATTGTCGGAGCGGAAATCGGAGGTCGTGAGCCCCACAGGCCCGGTTGACCAAATTTGGGAAGTTTGACCACTCAGTTGATCGAGAGTCTTCGAGGTAATTCCACCATTCAAAACGCGTAGTTGGACTTTAGAAACTCCTTGTTCGTCGTACACACACTTTGAATCCCATGAAAACTAGGAGTTTGTTTTAAAGTTCTCGTTCGAAGTATTTTATTTAATCTAGTCCTTGTGTTCTTCAATAGGTACTCAGGCTCAGTGTGCTAGCAAGTAGGACCCTCTCAGGGTCACACAGCTTCAGAATTTCTGTGAGTAGACTTTGTTTTTAAATAAGCATTATTTTATAAAGTGGAAAGCTATGCATATAGATATATATATATTGGGATAATTTGATTGTTGAAATTTTAATATTGTTTTAATATTGCTTTATTGTATTTTATGGAATCATTGGTATGTCTTTGGATACTTGAAGGTCATGGTTATTTTGGGTTGACTTATTGCTATATTGAGAGCTATTAGCTATATTTTGAATATGGATATTTTGGGATTTGTATTTTGGACACAAGTGATGTGCGGTTGTCTAGGGATATGTGTTGGGTATATGGGATTCCTGGAAAGAGATTATGGAATGGGATTTGGGTTGTGGTTTATGTTAGTCTATAGTGCTTTTAGCACTACCCTATGTACCTCCCCATCACTTGGATACTTGGATTGGATACTTGGGAACATTGGATACTTGGATATGTTGAAACCCAGGAACCCTTCACGGGGTGTTTCGTAGACCCTTAGTAGGATAGTCTACACGCGTAAGACTTGTCATAGGTGCACGAGTATTGAGGATTCTGCGCTGTGCGTGCTGGTGAGCCTAGTCCCCCGGTTGGGCGGCTCGTTCCCTAACCACATGGTCAATTGAGGATTCTTCTATGTTATCTGGTCAAACAATCCCCCAATTGGATTGTTTTCCTGGACAAGTTTGGTAATGGTCTTACTTATATATATATATAATGTTAATAGTTTTTGCACAGCTAGTAAATAAGATATAGGCGCAGTCATTCAACAAAATAACTACACCAACCTATTTCTGCAGTCTCTAGGAAAGCAAGTTACCAGGATTGAAACCACCTCCCGCCTTGGATAATACAAACTTTAATATGGGAAGAACATTGTCCGAAGATGAAAACTTTGTTGACGTCTTGGCAAAAAAATTATTAGGATTGAATCTTATAAAGGAAAGGGTCCTTAAGTGTTATATACATTTCCGAGCCCTGAACTTCTGCAGGGAAAACTTTTATTTGTCTCTATTCCATTGAACTTTGTTTTCATTTGTAAAATGAATTCCTCTAGAATTGCACTGTTATTGCCCATGTTAGGGTTGGATGTAAGGCCGGAAGGCCTATTTATGTAAACTGCGTATTTTTGCATTGTGCATGCTGCGGTTGGGAATTATTATTGTGTTTTTGACCGATTGAAATTTTGGGGAAAGTCCGTTTTTCAAGGGAGACTTTTGCTGAAATTTGAGTAGAAGGTCTCTAACCTCTTTTCCTTTGTTTTGGAAAGGAGGATGTTGATAGTAAATGGGTCAACATTAGTTTGATGTCGGAATAACCACAGGATTTCGCCACGGATTCCGAGAGGCTTGAACACATGAGAATTTGGATTGAATGGCGAGAATTTGATTGAAAAGGAATGAAACAATTAATGAAGAGAGGTTTAGCTAAAAGAACAATGAAAGAACTATGTGTAGCTTGATCTCTCAGGTAAGGGTACGTAGGCAACGTAGGTTAACCTAGGTGCAGCCGCAAATAAACCGTTTGAACTTTGCTCGAATTGTTCTAAGTGCATAGATGAATTCTTGGAGAAGAAACATCTTTTCGGATTGCTATTATGATATTTGATATGGGGGTATGGAATTACAAAGAATTCAAAAGCAAGAACGTTATAGAAAATGTTTGGATATGAGGCCGAAGGCCTGTATATAAATTGTATGCAATAGCATTGTGTGTGCTGCAGTTGGGTTATTGTAAATTGTTGATTTTTACAGGTGGAATATTTCTGGAAATGTTCGTTTTTCAAGGGAGACTCTGCAAAATTTCGGTAGAAGTCTTACCCCTTGTCTTAGTTGTGTGGGGAAGAGAGTAAATTTAGTAAGTGGGCTCGGCATTGTTTGTATGCCGAATGGGTAACAGAGCTCGGCACATATTCCAAGAAGGAATTCGGGTTCGGGTTCTGCCAACGAATTCTAGGATCATTCAACAACCACTCAAAAGCTTCCTTCGTTACAATATCTCCCATGCCAACCAAAGGTGTAATTGAAAGCAAGGTGTTGCCAACACAAGCTGTTGCTACACTCATACTCTTCCATGCTTGGAATGTAGTCTTTGCGCAACCATTGGGCCTCAGCAAAGTAGTTCCGGGCTTGAGCTTTAACCTATGCCATTTGTTAAAAGCATTGAAAAGTAAAGTGAGTTGCTGAAAAAATCCCATGGAACAAACCCAAAATAGATTAACAGCAAATAAAGTTGTGCATTTGCTGTTAAACTCTGGTATGATCTTCCTTCTTTTACCATCTCGTCCTCAATTTCGTTGTAAACATTCAAGAGGGTATGGTAAAATACGTGCATATAGTCAGGGAGTTCATCCATACAATTGATATCCCACCTGAAAATTGCATAAACCACATTCATCTTAGGCATACAAGCAGGTAGGAGTTATGCAACAAATAAATCAGCTTCAATAATTAATTAGAAAGCAGATTGTAAATTTTTTCCAATTACCTTTCAATTGCTTTAATCAAGGATTAAAATATCGGCCATGCAAATAATATTGGGCCTCCAATTTATGGATATTTTGGGGAATATATCGTTATCATTTTAGGTATCAGGAAAAAAAATCAACAAAAATGACATATATAGGCATTGAAACACATAATTTTAGTTTAAAATTTTCATAGATGTTATGTACATTATCAATGAATGTATTGACCAAATAAAACTCAAAATTTACTAATAATAAGATATACATATGATGAAATATAAGTGGTATGTAATGCGCGTTAATGAAAAGTTTGAAAATAAAATATTGATTAGAATGATATAAACCATGCATAAATCCACAGTTTGTTTAAACATTGGATTACAATTTAGATAAGTGTCCATCTACATAAATGAAGAGCTCCTATGAGGTTTAAACAATGAGGAACAACCATCTAGATTCACACAATAGTCATACCAAGTCATGTAACCCGAGCAGTTTGCAAGCCAAGTTTGAACGCAGTGCACATAGGTCTCTCTTGAGCTCCATATTGTCCTCCCATATATGGGATAGTTAGGATTACCCAACTAGTAGGTCCATAATCTGTTTCATCATCTTGAGCTCCATAACTAGTTCAACTATAATTAGACATGACATAACCATAGCCATCATAAGATTCATTTGAGTTAGTACTAGGTCTAGTTCTTATGCTCATAGATCCAAAACTGATCGCCATGTCCTCTTCAGATGGATTGATATGGGCAGTAGACTATGCATAGATTCTTCATATTAATAATTTATAGGGTTCTGGGCAAGGATTAGCCATTTTTGGGTTTCAATTTGCTTCAATTGCCTTCGAAACTTCTGAATTTTTTTTGGGTTCTATTATGGGTATATGGAAATATCGGGGATATCGGCAAAATATCGGGGATATCACGCTTATTGGGGATATATCGTCGATATAGGGGAAGATATGGCATTACCCCCTAGTATCGGTGTCGACAGTTGAAAATACCGACATATCGGCCGATATATCGGTGTATATCTGACCGATATTTCAATCCTTGACTCCAATAAAAATCACGAGTTCTTCGTATGTGCCAAATGCATCGTAGATATCATCCAAAACTGATACCATGGGGCAATCACTTTTGTAAGAATTTATTTTGTTGCCATATAATGCGGTTCGAAATAGACTCCAACTATCCAAAAGTACAACTCCACGATCCTATCTCTTGCGAAAGGCAGCTTTTTTTCAAAGTCCAGTTCTTTCCACCACCTATAATTAATTCACAATATTAAGTGTACAAGGTGTACTAATTGCAAACTATTTTACGTTTACATGATTCAAAGACTTACCTAGTAATCTCATTGAGCTCCCTTCTTGTGTAAAGATTGAACGATATTGAAATCTAACTTTGCAAGTTTCAATATAGCTTCACTATGTGAAGCATCGTCTTGTAGATTGACATGTAACCCCTGGCACATACCCTCCTTCCGCAGAGTTCTCTCTAGGGCTTGAGTTATCCGTAAAGCCAGTGGATTGCTTGCATCCGTTGTTTCTGCGACTCAAGGTGAGTGGTGGTGAAAACAAGAGCCTCTTCTAGTATGTCTTCTCCATGCTCCCTTAGATTTGCTGCTTCATAAAAGCTTAGCATCCCAGGAACATCAGCAGTTAAGCTCTCCGTGAAGCCTCCATTTTTAATATCTTTGAACCCTGTTGAATATTCCAGCTTGATTAATTGCAGCAAATGGACAGATAAGAAATAATTTTGGCCTAATTGAATCTCGTTAAATTAATTATCTAATAATTGAGCTTGCCGCATGAAACATTGTGTCCATGTTGTCTTAGTGGCCGAAAACCAAGAGAAACATTGTATATGTTGGAAAAATGGCTCACATTTAGTATACAAGTGAAGAGTGAGCGACCGGTCGCAAGGTTTGGCGACCGATCGTTTTTTCACAGATTCGAAATCTGGAAATTTCGCTGGAAGCGACCGGTCGCAAGGTATTAGCGACCGGTCGTTGGTATCCAAAAGGTCTCAGCGACCGGTCGCAGGTATCCGCGACCGGTCGCCCCGACGATGCTGTTTCAGCTTTCTACGCGTTTTCAAGTCTTCCTTGGTGTGCTACCACTTCCTATCGACTTGCAAGGATATTTCTGATCACTTATGAGATATTAAGAGGTGGCAAGCAGGTGGAAAGCTAAGGAGAACACATTGGCAAATTGATAACTTGTTTCATGAGTGTTTTCTCTCTTGGTTCAAGAGATTGATGGCAGCTAGCAACCATTGATCACTTGCTTTGTGAGCTGCCATAACAGGTGTCTAAAGTTGGATAACTAAAGCTAGAACGTGCAGAACTTAATGATACCTTATCTTGGTGTCCAAAGGCTTATATAAGAGGGAAGAGGAAGCAAGAGAACATCAAGTTGTTAAGTGCATAAGTTTGTGCAAAGTATAGAGAAGCTGAAAACTTGTAAGTTCAGAAAATACCAAGGGGAGAGCAAGAGAGTTCTCTAAGTGTATCAAGGTGTTGAGCAAGGGTGAGAGAGAAACAGATTGTGAGGGTAGTGTTCTAAGGCGGTTTCCTTCTTTGTAAACCAAAGTTTGTAACCTATCTTCATTAGTGAAAGTTCTCAAGGAGATCACCAAAGAGGAAGTAGGCAATTTGCTGAACCTATATAAACACTTGTGTCATTTCTTTCTTGGTTAAGTTTCTGTGTGTGTGTAAGACTCATCCATCATTGAGTTGGTCACAAAGTTCATCAACAACAAGGTCCTAAGGGGAAGTGAGTTAGTATTGATTCACAACAAGTGGTATTGAGAGCTGTGTTTTGGCAGCTGGGCTAGTTCTTCTTTTGGAGTGCTAGTGTGTTGAAGATGACAAGTGACAAGGAAGCTGAAGTTGGAAGTAGCTCTATCCAGAGGCTGCCACAATCTGCCAGCATGAAGGTGGAGTTAAAGCCCTTCACAGGGAAGGAGAACTTCACCTTGTGGCAAAGGAGGATGAGGTCAGCTCTTACACAACAACATCTCCATGTTGTGTTAGTTGGCAAGGAAAAGAAGCCAGGAGACATGAAAGATGAGGAGTGGGGTGTACTTGACGAGTTAGCCAGAGGAGCCATCGAAAACTACCTCTCCGATGATGTGCTTATCAACGTGTTGATGGATACAGCGAAGCAAACATGGGAGAAGCTCGAAGAGATGTTTGCAGGGAAGTCGCTGTCCAACAAGCTCTTCCTCAAGGAAGAACTCCTAAATCTTCGGATGGAGGAGGAATGTAATCTAATGGAGCATTTGAGCAGCTTCAATAGATGTGTTGCTGACTTGCATAGAATGGAAGTGTTGTATAATACGGAGGATAAGGCACTCATGTTTCTTACATCCTTGCCTCCGTCTTATAAGCATTTCCGAACGACGCTTATGTTCGGGAAGAGTACCTTGAAGTTTGAGGACGTGGTGCAAGATGTGATGACGCACCACAGGATGTCTCAACATTCGGAGGAGAACTCTCAAGATGCTAGATTGATCGCAGGTAGCCGTTCAAGCAAGCGTGGAGTGTTGCATTCCTAAAAGGACACAAATTAATGTGCAAACAACCAATTAAAAATACCCGCAAGTGCACGAATCTAATGAAGTATAGATTATGTAAGTACGGGGTTCGATCCCACGAAGAACTTGTCAGTTTCCTATAAGTTCTAATTTGAGTACGTAAAGAACACTAATTTTACACAACACACAAACACAATACAAATTGGAAACTAAAAATGAAGTAAGGAAGATAAAAGAAATGAAACAACACAAGAAAACAAAGAAAAACACAAACAGCACTTTCTATCACCCTTTTATCACCTATTTATCACCCATGAACAGTGCTGTGAACAGTGAAAAATCTCGTTTTTGGGCAGAGTTGTTTTCTCTCTTTTTTTCAGTTTCGACCTCTGTCCAGTTTTTGACCTATAACTTTCTAACCGTTTATCCAAAATTCACGTTCTTTATATGGTTGGAATCAGCACAGAAAATGCAAGAACACAAAGCGGACCAAAAGTCCAAAACAATTACGGAAACAAACAAAATTCAGTGACAAAGACACAAAACGTGTCAAACACGCAACTCACACACATATTGGGGGGGGGGGTTTGATTTGGTTCAAGTGACCTATTTCTATTGCATGAAAGTAAATGGACTTTGAATTTAAATGTGAATGGCAGAGATGAATTATCAAAATGTGAAATTAAAATGTAACAAACACTAGGGTATCGGAATCCACCCTAAACAATTCTACCCATGTTCATGGATACTCAAGTGATGAACTCTAAATGTATTGATGAAGATGTTCGCAATCAAGACCATGGGTCGTGGCTCAAGACGCATTGATTCTCTCTAATATACGTAAAGTGCATGGTTCGTGCTACAATACTTGTGCCCTCCTCATAACCGAACCTAGGTATGGTTCGTACTTCGAATTCAATTGCAAGGAAAACCCATTAAGTTCAAAGAGAATATGAACATCACAAGAACCCTAATAGCATGGTGTTTACATTAGGTATTCAAGAAACCAATTCACATGGATGGTTCTTACTCCATCCATCTATTTCTTAGGAAAACATGAAGATACACATAATCCCAACAACCTCAAGAAGCATACTTTCAAAGGTAATCAATCAAGGAAAACACACATCAAGGATAGATTAATTTGGTGAATTGGAATTCATCAATTGTTGTCAAGAAACCAATTCAAATGATGCTCACTTAAACAAGTTCAATCATTTGTTGCTAATTAGAAATTGTGTTCTTGGTTATCTTACACAACTTCTCAACTTTAGCTACATGCATACAACCTAAGGTGATTAAGCAAAGGAAGCAAACACATATCATAAAATTCAATTAGTGAATGGGGTTCATCAACAACATCTAGAAATTCATACACTCAAGCATCAAAACAATTAGGTAATCATGTTTAGGGCTTCAACCTAAGCCCTAGCTATGGAGTTTAGTTGCTCATACTTATTCCAAATACAAACTCGAAATATAACTAGAAGGAGTTTACAGATTTGGAAATGATGAAAGCTTGAAGTCTTCAATGGTGGAAGTCTTCTCCTTTCTTCCTTGGCTGCACCTCCTTCTCCTTCCTTGCTCTTAGCTCCCCAAAAGCTGCTCTCAAGTTGTGTAGAATGTGGAATAGCCTGATTTCCCACGATCAAAAGGCTCCCAATATCAGATTGCAATTTTGACTTCTCCTCCCTCTCTCCTCCTTTCCAGCTTTTTCCTTTTAATATAAAACTACCACCTTTGATAAAACCTTAGCACATTGTCCCCTTGCCATGATGGAGCTTTGACTTCACAAAGATGCCAAAAGCTCAGAAAATATCTATTTTACAAATGTAATTCCTTGTTACCAAGAGTTATGGTAACAAGAAGTTAAGATGACACAAGGGAGGTAAAAGCTGGCCAAATCCGGATTTCCAGAACTGTGGTAACATGCTGGATTGGTTGGATAGGCAATACTTGTCCAATGGAGCTCAAATTTGGATATGTTGTAGTTAACATCCATTGGAACAAGTCTCATGAAGATCATGACCTCATCCGAGCACCAGAGCATGTTGATCCCAGGCCAAGAAGTTGACCTACGAAAATGAACAAAAACAGAATTTATAACTAATAATGCACTTTTAGCTCATTTTCATCCCAACCAAGGCAAAATCTAAGAAAACACAAAAAGGAAGTAAAAAGCTATAAAATGTCAAGAACTAACTCAAAATAGTGGGTGAATAACATGAAAAATCATGTGTAAAAATGAACCGAACATGGAGACAAGGGTAGCAACGGGAGGAATGCTAAGTCCAAGGACAATGAAGGGTGCTTCGAGTGTGGATCTACGGATCATTGGAGGCGAGATTGTCCAGTATGGAAGGAGAAGCTGAACAAAATGAAGAAAGCCAAAGGTTCAGTCAACGTGTGTGATGAGGACACGTATGATGAACTCTTGACGGTTACGGAGGAAAGTAACGGGGAAGTCTTGGCAAGTTCTTCGGGTAAGAGTTCAAGTTCTACTTCAAGATGGATTTTGTGATTCCGGGTGCTCACATCATGTGTGTGCAAATAAAGTTGATGTTTGACACATATGAGGAAAGGAAGTCATAGCAAGTTCTTCTTGCATGCAAGTTCATCATCAAGGGTGCTTGATTTCAAAGGTGCAGAAAGTGTGGAGAGGAAATTCCACAAAAGTGAGGTCAAGACAAGGGATGATGTGGAGAATGTTGTTGAAAGGAAACTTCTTGCCAAGGTGGTCATGGAGGAGTCTCTATTTGAGGTGGAGCTTGACACAAGGGCTGAAGAAGGAGGGCAACAACAACAAACTCACAAAGGGGTTCTACTTCAGGTGGAGCCATCATCAAGTGCAAGGTCCGGGCCCAATGAATCCATCAAACCGTCCCTAGGTTTTGGATGGATGGACTAAGAAGTTCCAACCACGTTTCGGAGTGCTAGAGGGAGCATTAAACGAGAAAGTTGGAGAGGTGCATAGATGAAATGAAAAGTGTTCTTAAATCCAAGAGCAAGGAGTGCTAAGAGGGGATTTAGTGAACAAAGGTTTGGTATGTGTTTTGCATATCAAGGGAAGTCCATGATTCAAGGTTCCAAGAAGGCAAGGAGCAACGAATTTGGCAAGGGAGATCTTTTTTTCTGCAAAAGAGGTCAAGGTTATTCAAGTCTAGACTTGGTGAAGCACCTTCCACCAAAGGTGCATTGAGGCAAAATGTGTATTGCCATGGTGGAGCTCTTGGAAATTACTAGAACGATTTCTAAGAGGTTGAAGAGGTTCTAGAGGTCAACAATGGTTCACGGGGTAATTAAATGGTTCGCCAAGGTGGAGATTGTTGGAAAAATGGCTCACATTTAGTATACAAGTGAAGGAGTGAGCGACCGGTCGCAAGGTTTGGGCGACCGGTCGTTTTTTCAGAGATTCGAAATCTGGAAATTTCGCTGAAAGCGACCGGTCGCAAGGTATCAGCGACCGGTCGTTTGGTATCCAAAGGTCTCAGCGACCGGTCGCAAGGTATCCGCGACCGGTCGCCCGTCACGATGCTGTTTCAGTTTTCTACGCGTTTTCAAGTCTTCCTTGGTGTGCTACCACTTCCTATCGACTTGCAAGGATATTTCTGATCACTTATGAGATATTAAGAGGTGGCAAGCAGGTGGAAAGCTAAGGAGAACACATTGGCAAATTGATAACTTGTTTCATGAGTGTTTTCTCTCTTGGTTCAAGAGATTGATGGCAGCTAGCAACCATTGATCACTTGCTTTGTGAGCTGTCATAACAGGTGTCTAAAGTTGGATAACTAAAGCTAGAACGTGCAGAACTTAATGATACCTTATCTTGGTGTCCAAAGGCTTATATAAGAGGGAAGAGGAAGCAAGAGAACATCAAGTTGTTAAGTGCATAAGTTTGTGCAAAGTATAGAGAAGCTGAAAACTTGTAAGTTCAGAAAATACCAAGGGGAGAGCAAGAGAGTTCTCTAAGTGTATCAAGGTGTTGAGCAAGGGTGAGAGAGAAACAGATTGTGAGGGTAGTGTTCTAAGGCGGTTTCCTTCTTTGTAAACCAAAGTTTGTAACCTATCTTCATTAGTGAAAGTTCTCAAGGAGATCACCAAAGAGGAAGTAGGCAATTTGCTGAACCTCTATAAACACTTGTGTCATTTCTTTCTTGGTTAAATTTCTGTGTGTGTGTAAGACTCATCCATCATTGAGTTGGTCACAAAGTTCATCAACAACAAGGTCCTAAGGGGAAGTAAGTTAGTATTGATTCACAACAGTATAGATCACCATCATCATCATCATTGGATGCATGAAGAAAGGACCAGTAATTACTGACCCTAAAATGAAATCGTATATGAGTTTTAAAATTGTTATCAGAGCTTTTATCTTTGTGATTGATTTTTTCTTTTTTTCAAAATCCATCCATTAATTTATTATTCAGGTATGAGAAATCAGGACATCTAATTGGGAATGAATACTTTCAGCATGCTTACGGTCATATATATCTTCTGTCTGCAGAGGTGGTCGCATCATTGGCAATTGCTAAAAATAACAGTTCAGCCACATGTTCTGTATCTGCTTTTTTTATGTTAGTCATTGTTTCTTTCAATTATGGCTTTTGTCAATATATTTAATTTTTAAAACCTCCAATTATGTGAAACATGACTTAGGCATTATTTGTGGTAAGATAATGTAGATAGACAAAGGCCTATGTTATCTTCTAAAAGGCAAGTTGATGCAATATTTCTTTTTATGCTAATCTTTGATAAGACCATATTCTTATGTTTTGGTATGTGATCCACATATCAATGTGACATGTAGGAACGTTATTTGTTGAGTTCGAGAATAAACGCACTTAAAAGGTAGGCAAGGATGATCCTTCTTTTCTTGGAAAAGTCCATACCCTTTGGCATTGCATTTGTTTTCATTTGGTGAAGGACTTCGGGTTAAACCACATCAGGTGCCTTGGATTCAGACAAAGGCAGGGTCATCCAAGAGATTGCGAGGACACAACTATGTTCACCTTGAGTAACAGTAAGCATATTTGTAGTGTACTGGTTGAACATTTGGCATGGCAAAGTTTTGAATAGGTTGGGCAACTAAAGTTTTTGAACTCTATTGATGTAGCCAGACCTTTGTATATTTGGCCATTGTAATCAACATTGTTATTGTAAGGATGGTTGTTGTATATCGTTCTATCTTTGAGTATTTATGTTAGTGTACTTTATAATTGTTATTACATTTTCAATATCAATTAATTTTTTTAAGAATGAAAATTGAGCAGATTATATTACAAAAGAAAATGAGTTTGAAAGAAAGATATTTAATGGTGCATCAGCTCACAAAGAAATTGACAAACAATCAATTTTTATTTTTATTTTGTTTTGGTTAAGAACAATCCTGAAAAATGTTTGGCCACTGGTATCCAATCCTAAAACAATAATTCTGACAAAAGCTTTTTTTAATACTGGCCATTCGTTTTGTCGGTAGAAATCTGGACTCACTTTATGGCTTGTGCTAGAGATAGACCTTTACTGACGAATAAGTTGCAAAAGTTAGATAGACCTTTATTGACGAATAATTTGCAAAAGTTGGTCAATATTAGTACTGACAGGACTTTTACTGACGACCTCATTTTTGCCACTGCACCCCTCAGGAAGCTATTACTGACGAATTTTCGCCAGTAATGGGGTTATTTGTACTGACCATAGAGGTTGCCAGGACAAGGGAAAATTGTAGTAGGGTTTGCAAATGTACATCCCTAAGGTTGCAAATGTAGGAGACATGCAATGCGATGCGAGGATGAGTTAATCTGCATATCTGTATATCTTGTATATATAATCTCTATTATTATAAAGCCAGAACCTAATTTACCGTGTCACATGCTTCACTAAAAGTCATTATGACAAAAATTCTTCTGAGCCAGACCTAAGATCTTCGGAAATTGTGGATTTGGAGGCATGCTTCTAGGCTATGCTTTGTTGATGTTAATGATATAAATTTGTTCTTGCAAATTCGCTTTGATAATTTAAGAATATATATATATGTACTAAAAATTAGTTTTCTTCTTGCCACTCAAATAAAAAAAAATAAGTTAATAACACTTTTAATATCATGCCTTTTTGGGATATTATACACAATCACAATAATTCTTCATAAAAGTTTACGTACCAAACACTTTGACAGTGTTGTTTATACTCACAACAGTTTCACTACACTCAACTGCTTTATTTCAAAGTTGATTATTCTCAAGACAAACAACTTTTTTTGAAGTACAACAATACTAAACTGACACTACGGCTAACTCAAAGCCATTAGGTCATATTATTCAAACAGAGAATATATAAAGCACAGCTAGTTCTTTCTCATAATCCAACTCATAGGCTCATACTGGTGCCGAATCAATCAAATATGAAGCGATGCAATCGTTCATCACTTTTCCACCATGTGTGTAGGCATCATATTTTTTGTAGAGGAGATCCACCACTCTTGTTAAATTAACAATACGTTCAAGGATAGGCATCGGCATAGAAGTTGGTCTAAGGAACTCCTCGTTGATATCTTTCCACGAATCCACAATTTGTTTGTTGAAGACATCAATTATCTCTTGCTCATCTGAGACCCCATATTGCTTCATGTAACAATCAATAGCACAAGCAACATGGCCCCTCTCTTTTTCAAACTGCAAAAATGGAATCCAGAATCCCAAAAAAGAATCTAAGTGATGAAATAGTTATGAATTGAGAGACCTGAGTTATGTAACAGTTAGAGCACAATTTAGTAGGTAGCTTCTGTGTACCCTGCTCGAAACGATGTCATCCATGAGCCTAACAATGATATTGGAAGCTCTAAGAATTTTAGGGTCATTGAACAACCACTCAAAGGACTCCTTGGTTACAATATCTCCCATGCCAACTAAAGATGTAGTTGAAAGTGCGAAGCTAGCAGCAGAAGTTGCAGCAACACGCATATACTCCTCCATGCTTGGGATGCATCCTTCGTGGAACCATTTGGCCTCATCAAAGTAAGCTTTGGTAATAGTTTTCCACTGCATATGTAGGACTTAAATATTATGTAAATTAATTATGATAGTGAAAATTAATAAGCTGTGTGTTTCTTTAATTAATTAACATACAGCTTCTTTTGCATAGTGAACTCGGTATGCTCCTCCTTCCTTCACCATCTCCTCCTCCATTTCATTGAAAACATTCAAAAGCGTATGGAAGAATATTTGCATGTAGTCTGGTAGTCCATCCATGCAATTGGCATGCCATCTGTAAATTGCATACACCATATTCATCTGAAGTATATAAACAAAACAATTTTTTTAATAAATAATTTCAAACCTTTGATGAATTGCTTCTGTAAAGATCTCAAGTTCTTCAAATCTACCGAATGCGTCATAGATATCATCCATTACAGACATGAGGGCAAGAACTTTTGTGAGAAATTTTCTTCCAACAAGGTATTGGGGCTCAAAATAGACCCCCAAAATCCAGCAGTATAACTCCACAATTCTGTTTCTTGCAAAAGGCAGCTTCCTTCCAAAGTCTAGTTCTTTCCACCACCTAATTGACGGCATTAATTAGTGAGTTGCTAACTTAATTACAGTCGTTGCTCGTAATTAATCTCACATAATTAAAAGATAACCTACCTAATAATCTCACTGAGCTCCTGTTTGTGCAAAGACTGAACAAGATTGAAATCTGACTTTGCAAGTTTTAATAGAGCTTCATTATGTGAAGATTCATCTTGGTAGACAGACATGAACCGACGGGCACATAACCTCTCGAGACTCTTTCGGAGCGGTCTCTCTAGGGCTTGAGCTATTTGTTCTGCCAGTTGATAGCTTACATGGGTTGTTGCCGACTCCAGATGTTTTGTCGTGAAAACAAGAGCCTCTTCTAGTATATCTTCGCCATGCACCCTCAGATGGGTTGCTTCATAAAAGCTTAGCATTCCCGGCACATCAGCGATTAAGCTTTCCTTGAAGCCTCCATTTTTACTATCTTTGAACTTGTTGAATATTCCTGCTCGATTGCAGCAAATGGACACATAACACATAAATATTAAGAAATAATTTTGGCCAAATTCAATCTCGTTACATTAATTTCTCTAATAACTTACTGCATGAAACATTATGTCCATGTTGTCTTAGTAGCCGAAAACCAAGGGAAACATTGTATAGGTCACCATCACCATAATCATCATGGAAATGATTTGCAGCATATATGTGTTCTAGTGCTTCTTCTATTTCCTTTTCAAAGTGGTACGCCACGCCGAGGCGCTGGATTGCATCAATTAGCTTCATCTGATTTGAAAAATCATCTGCACTGGTTATGAACACTTCCCTCCTCACTACTAGTTTCAGTTCTTCAACTTCTTGTTGCTTATGGGCATAAGTTATCTGCATCCACAAAATTGAATGAGCAAAATACATGTCAAATTTCTTTTGAAACAAAACAAAACAGAGAAACATGCATTTAGTTATTGAAACAATTTGTATGATATATAAATTACAATGTCTTCTGAATCATAATTCATAAACTGATCCCCCCAAATGCTCGGGTGGTAATTTGCTGTTCGTCGAACAATTTGATCAGCCTTAGAATTTTGTGATTGAGCTGTTGAACCAGCTTCTAGAGCCATGATTTGTACTTGTGTAAAAATGTCAGATCACTTTTGCTCTGCAGGTATGGAAAATATTGTTCATATACTCATGTATATATAGGGAAGGGATGGAACTATTGGCTTACAGCACAAATGCAGATTGACCCTCGACCGACCAGATTGATTGATCGGATATAATAGGAATCTGCCAGAGAAACAAACAAAAAAAAAGACAAGAAAAAGAAAAAGAACCTTTAAATTTTACTCAGCAATTATTGATTGATGTGTTATCAGATTGGTTAAATCGCATATGCAGCGTATGTTTTATAGTATACTACACCACCTTTTTTTACGATCATCAAGTTGGTCTTCTTTTATACATAGTCATGTTGGGCTGCTGGGTCTCATGTTATTATAATTTCCGAACCTCTCATTTGTTGAATGGATGTGTTATCATGATCTGCTGCTGAGGTTGATCTTTATTAACTTAGCTATGATGTTTACAGCTCAGTTAGATTAAGATCAACAATATCTGGCTTTGATGAAAATGCCATGTTTATCTTTTTGTTGCGGTTTTAACGGTTCTTTTTTTCCTACCATTCTCTTGTAGATTGGAACAAGCTACTGGTTGAACTTTTGGGTTTGTAAGATCAACTAGCAACACTTCTAGCCAAGGAGAGAACACATTCACAAACCTATACATTGGATGCATGAAGAAAGGACCAGTAATTACTGACCCTAAAATGAAATGGTATATGAGTTTTAAAATTGTTATCAGAGCTTTTATCTTTGTGATTGATTTTTTCTTTTTTTCTAAATCCATCCATTAATTTATCATTCAGGTATGAGAGATCAGGACATCTAATTGGGAATGAATACTTTGGGCATGCTTATGCGCTAATGAGGGGGTTGATTATCGCTCAAGTCATACAATAGCACTCGCTCAAGTTGATTATCGCTCGGCTAATTCACTTTACATACATTTGTTATCCGATGTCATAGAGTAGATGAATCTATGACGATAAATCTACAATGATTGAGAGTTCAGTATTACTCTCTGGCAATAAATCTACATCGTTTATATTTTCTGTTTGTAAGAATAATAAACAGAGGCTAAGAAAATGAGAGAAAAATAGAAATGTTTTTCTGAATAGTTCTGAAGATTTTTCACTGTATTGATTTAGAAAGCTAAACAGAGTATTTATACTCTTATTACCCAAGCATAATAATTAAGTCTTAATGCTAAAGGGGTCTAACCTAGTGGAAAATGGCCTTAATTTGGAGTAATGGTAACAATTACAGAGACCACAATTGGAACCAAAACAGTCAGAGAGGAAACACTGATCAGCAGCGTGGGAATTCATCAACGAATTATTCACATCAGGTCTCATCGGATAATCGTCCTCCATTGCTCCCAACACCGGTTCAGCAACAAAATTATCAGTTTTCGGTGATTTGTCAACAATGCAACAAATTTGGCCATACCTCAAGAGTCTGTCCAGAACGAGGAAACTTTGCATGCCTTGCTGAAACCAATAGTGTTGCTGTTTCATCACCCGGTCAAGTTACTTCACCCAGTCACTCGGCTACAAATTGGTGCGTTGATTCAGGGGCAACAGATCACATGACCTCGGATCCTTCATCTCTTTCTAGTGTTCAGCCATAGGCCCATATACAGGTACAGACTCCATAATTGTTGGTGACGGAAATTCATTACAAATATCACATATTGGTAAATCTCGCTTGTCAATGTCAAATGGGTCTTTTTTTTTTTTGGGTCAAGAATGGGTCTTTGGTACTTAATGAAGTGTTGTGTGTCCCTGCTATGAAAAACAGTAATCCTGACAAAAGCTTTTTTTAATATTGGCCATTCATTTTGTCGGTAGAAATCTGGACTCACTTTATGGCTTGTGTTAGAGATGGACCTAAACTGATGAATAAGTTGCAAAAGTTGGATAGACCTTTACTGACGATAAGTTGCAAAAGTTGGTCAGTATTAGCACTGACAGGACTTTTACTAACGACCCTCATTTTTGCCACTGCACTCCTCAGGAAGTTATTACTAACGAATTTCCGCCAGTAATAGGGTTTATACTGACCATATAGGGTTGCCAGGACAAGGGAAAATTGTAGTAGTGGTTGCAAAGAGACAACTGACAAATGAGGAATTCTTTGGCTTTTACCCAAAAATTCATTGGTTTGGACAAAAAAGTTGGTTAGGATCCAGCTGGAAACCAATGAGCTAGAAATCCTACTAATGCAAAGGATGCTAGTCATACAAAAGAAAGATGACTAGTCTTAATCTTAAGAAATTTAGTGAATGCAATATGATGCAATGCAAAAATTACATTTGTCAAACACATTGATTATGCTTCAGATTGTAACTAGATAAGAACATCTAGAGAAACAATTCTTAATCTAAACTAGAGTTTGGGAAAATACAATGATTGTCCTATTACAAAATTGTCAGGGGAAGCCAAAAGAAAATCACAAAATTCATACTGTGTTATGTTGTACAAACAAGTTTTCTTATGGAGGTTTTTGCTTAGTTGTTTCATTAATAATGGCCCCTCTTTGTTCTAAAAGATCTAAGTGTTTTAGGAGATGAGGGACATTTTCTATTTTTCGAGGGCTTTGGGAGAGAGAGAGAGAGAGAGAGAGAGAGAGAGAGAGAGAGAGAGAGAGAGAGAGAGAGAGAGAGAGAGAGAGAGAGAGAGAGAGAGAGAGAGAGAGAGAGAGAGAGAGTGTGTGTGAAGTCCTTAAAAGTCATTTTACACAAGGATAAATTTGTCTTTAAAATTTTGAATATAAGGTGAGATAGAAAATAGGACGGGAACGAAAATTACAGCACTCGATTTAACCAATCTTATAACACATCAATCAATAATTGCTTATTAGAATTTAAAGGTTATTTTTTCTTTTCTTTTTGGTTTTTCTTTTGATTTTCTGGCAGATTTCCATTATATCCGATCAATGAATCTTATAACACATAAATTATTGCATTAAATTATGCATCAGGCAAGCTTTCAATGTCAAATATTTTCATCACATACGTTGATGATTATTGTAGGTGAGCATCTCCAAGGGAGTAAGTGTCGCATCATATACGCTAATGTTTATTTTCAGCAATTAAGCATCTCCAAGGGAGTAAGTGTCGCGTCATATACGCTAATGTTTATTTTCAGCAATTATTCGCTAAGAGAGGGAGGGTTATGAGGTGGAAATGTCATTGGTGGTTTTGGAATTATTTTTCCTTATATTATTATTATTATTATTATTTTGGTCTGAATCACGAGGTAGTCCTGGATGAGCCCCAACTATGGGTGGCACCATTAAGCCTTAACCACAACTCATACTAATCCCCGCTCACATCGGTCCTTATATTATTTTTAAAGAATAAAGACCACATTTACTTATCTAAAGTCCACCTCTACTTCTGCAATTACCAAACATGGAGATAGTAATTGCATAAAAGAAGTGCTTATTGGACTACAGTTGCATTTGATGTACAAAAGATGTGGAACCCCGTTGGATAGTACAATAGATTGATCTTAATCAATTTTTAACTCTAGTCCATTTAGTGAATAAAATATTTTAGGTAAGTTTTTATTTGAACCCAATTATTTTATAAGTAAACTCAACCAAGTAGAAATGCTTATGGATCGAATTTTGATTTGAATCCAATTCGAATTCGAATGTAATTAATAGGAGATGAATTGGACTTCTCAATTTGATAATCTGATCACAATTCGAATATGTTAATTTGATTATAAACGGATACGAATATGGATTATAGTTGATATGATCTGATAATAATCTGATTTGACTTAGTATGAAGAATAATTTAGGCGGCGTTCGGTATCGTTTTCACTGCCCGTTTTCTGTTTTCATTTCCTGTTTTCTGGAAAATATCTGTTCGGTGGAACGTTTTTGTTTTTCCTAAAAATATTTTCCAAAAACAAATCCAATTCATGAACAAAAGTTGAAAACGAAAATATGTTGTTTTCGTTGTCAACGTTTTCGTTTTCAGTCCATACGATAATTCATTTTTTTCCATCTCTCTTTCACCAATCAACATCGATTCTTTGAAATTTTCCATAGCTATTCTTACTTATCACTCACACCAGACCAAAAAAAAAATATTCAACTGAGGAGCACCACTGTGGAAACCCATCTCCACCGATCCAGATCCATCATCTACTTTGCCCCACAGGCCCTCCAAAGCACGATCACCACCAAAGCAGTCGAACCATAACTACCACAAACCCAGTTGAACCACTATCACCATCCAATCGAACCACCAGCAACTATTAACAAATGAAAATAGAAAGAGGATGGGTATGAAGAGGAAGAATCAGAGAGAGGAAGAAGAAAAGAAAAAATAAGAGAGGAAGAAGAAGAAAAGAGAAAAGAGTGAAAAAGGAAGAAAGAAAGAAAAAAAAAACTTTCTGGGAAAGAAAAGAAGAAGAAAATAGGAAAAGAGAAAAAAAAAAGAAAGAAGAAGGGCACGGGCCTGGGAAGGAAGAAAGAAGGAGAGAAAAAAAAAAAAAGAAATGAGATAAGATATTGTTTGTCTTTAAAAAAACCTTTAGAATTTTTTATTTGTTAAATTATACATTTTTTTATTGTTTATAAATTTTTGTCTTTGAAAAATAGCAGAATTATATAAAATAAACAAAACTGAAATTAGCAAAAATACACGTGAAAATAACTCACATATAATAATTTTATCCTCTAAAGATATCAGAATTAAAAAAAATTGAAATGAAATTATAAAAAATACACCTGAAAAACAATTGTACTATGACACGTTTTCATTGTTTTTGTTTTCTAAAGATATTTTTTAATTAATTACTAGACGCATTTTCATTTCTTGAAAATGCAAATTTGTTTCCTTGTTTTCATTCTCTAAAATATTCTCTAAAACACTCTCGGAAAACGTTACCGGGCCCGTTTTTCTAGGATTTATATTAATATTTTATATGTGTAAAATGAGTACTTTTAGTTTTATATGCAATTATAATACACTTAAAACTAATTTTTATTTATTTATAAAATATCAAAGATTGATATAAAAAGTAGATAAATACAATAAAAGAACGAGACTACTAATGAAATTTTGATTTTTTGTACGTCACAAAATAAATTAGATAATAATCTGATCTTATCTTGAATTCGATGCGTAATGGATATGGATTGATATGTGCAATTCGATAGTCCAAATATGATCTGAATCCGATAATTCAATTATAAATGAATTCAGATTTAGATCGAGGTACATCTGATATGAATCTGACCCGTTTACAAGTCTACAACCAATGTTTCTTTTATCCCCAAAAAAAAAGTTTTTATTTATAAAAAAAATTACAAGTTCGTTCATTATAAAAATATTGTTTTAAAATTTTTAGAATTTCATTAATTTTTTTTTTAAAAGTGAAAAAAAAAAGAAGGAAAACCACAACATCATGGAATTGTGAACAGTTGCAGTTGCATTCTATTTGTTTGTCTTAAGTTCTTTTTTATTTATTTAAATTTCTAGGTAATCAAAATAATTATTTTATACCCAACAAATTTGTAGTTATTATTGTTTTTGGTTACAAGTTAACAAAAGAAAAAACAATTTGGTTGATTGGATTTATATAAAGTTTTAAAATTTGATTGAGTATAGTTGGGTTAAGATTACTTTATTTAAAAATTGAATAAGATATTTCGATCAAAAATTTTTGAATAAGACAAAGTTTCTTTCCCATAAAAATAAACAAAGATTAAAAGCTTGGGAATCGGGCAACTTGAATAACAGGTTTCATTTTTTTATATTTTAAATGTGGTAGTATTGGTACACCAAGTGCACGGTAGAAGGTGCCGTAGGTGAGCATCTCCGAGGGAGTAAGTGTCACATCATATACGCTCATGTTTATTTTCAGCAATTATTGGCTGAGAGGGGAGAGAGGGATGGTTATGAGGTGGAAATGTCGTTTGGGGTTTGGGAATTTATTTATTTTTTCGTTATATTATTTTTAAAGAGTTATAAGATTGATTGATTGAATGTAATGGGAATCTGCCAGAGAACCAAAAAACAAATACAAAAAAAGATAAGAAAAAAAAAACCTTTAAATTCTAATAAGCAATTATTGAATGATGTGTTATCATATGCAGCAGCGGTATACTCTACACCACCTTTTTACGATCATCAAGTTGGTCTTGTTTTATAAATAGTCATATTGGGCTGCTGGGTCTCATGATGTTATCATTTCCTAACCCCTCATTTGTTGAAGTCCACGTGATTAGGCGAGTCCTCTTTTTTATCTTTTCAAAATAATATAGCCATGGGGTGTTACTATTTTATTCAACCATATCTTAGGAGAAAACAAGTACATTATGTCAATTGCCAAGTATTGTATTTTGTATACGATTAATATGGCGGTTTTTGCTTACTTAGTTGTTTCTTTACTAATGGCCAATTGACGTTTTTTCTCTAAGTCCTTCAAAGTTATTTTATATTGGGATAAATTTATCTTTAAAATTTTGAATATAAGATGGATTAGAAAATAGGACATGAGTGAAAATAGCAGCACTCGATACACATCAATCAATAATTGCTTATTAGAATTTAAAGGTTCTGTTTTTTTTTCTTTTCGTTTTTCTTTTGATTTTCATTATATCCTATCAATCAATCTTATAACACATAAATTATTGCATTAAATTATGCATCGGGCAAGCTTTCGATGTCAAATATTTTCGTAACTATTATGTATGTCACGTCACATACGCTGATGATTATTGTAGGTGAGCATCTTCAAGGTAGTAAGTGTCGCATCATATACGCTCATGATTATTTTCAGCTATTAACTGAGAGGGGAGGAGAGGGAGGGTTATGAGGTGGAAATGTCGTTTGGGGTTTTGGAATTTATTTATTTATTCGTTATATTATTTTTAAAGAGTTATAAGATCGATTGATTGGATGTAATTGGAATTTGCTAGAGAACCAAAAAACAAAAACAAAAAAAGATTAGAAAAAGAAAAAGAACCTTTAAATTCTAATAAGCAATTATTGATTGATGTGTTATTAGATTAGTTAAGTCGTATATGCCGCGTATGTTTTATAGTATACTACACCACCTTTTTTTACGATCATCAAGTTGGTCTTGTTTCAATGGCGAAACTAGGAATTTTTGTAGGGGTGGACTAATTTCTTTTACTGTTTCAAATCTCTTGTTTTTTTAAGGGTCGAATGATATGCTATTATGTTATTGTTGTTGTTGCCCTAATTGAATAATCCACCTAACAGCATGTGGGCCTTATTTTAATGATATATTATTATATTCCTTTTTTGTATAAAAAAAATATTGTTGTAAAGGTATTTTTGTCCTACTTTACTCTTTTGTGCGGGCTGAGAAAAACGACAGTATTGTTTTGTGCTAATGAGCTAGCAGTGAATTATAGTAATTTGTTCATATATTGAAGCTTGAACAGAAAATTTTGCCCCAGGCTATAGCCCATGTGAGCCCCTTGCTAGTTCCGCCGTTGTCTTGTTTTATACAAAGTCATGTTGGGCTGCTGGGTCTCATGTTATTATAATTTCCTAACCTCTCATTTGATGAAGTTCATGTGATTAGGCGAGTCCTTTTTTTTGTCAAAATAATATAGCTGCATAGCGTTACTATTGTTATTCAACCATATTTTAGGAGAAAACAGTACACATTATTTGAAACATGGACTTATCAAACTCAATAACCATATCAATGAAAGGGCTAACTCAAAGCATTTGGGTCATCTTATTCAACCAGAGAATATAAAAAGCAAAGCTAATTGTTTTTCATACACGCAATCCCAACTCCCAGACAGTCCTCTCATAGTGGTGCCGGATCAATAAAATAACAAGCAACACCATCTTTCATGACTCTTGTTAAATTAACAATACGTACAAGGATAGGCATTGGCATAGAAGTTGGTCTAAGGAACTCCTCGTTCATATCTTTCCATGAATCCACAATTTGTTTGTTGAAGACATCAATTTTCTCTTGCTCATCTGACACCCCATATTGCTTCATGTAACAATCAGTAGCAGAAGCAACATGCCCCCTCTCTTTCTCAAACTGCAAAAATAGAATCCAAAATCCATGATTGTAAGATTAATTTTGACTAAATTGTCCCCAACTGTTTGAGCTCTGTAGTCCTTGTATATTTAATGGTTTGTCACTTTTGGTCCATCCGTTAAAATCCCTTTGCCTTTTTTTGTCAAAACATAGGAGTAAACGTATCCACATATGTTGCATATACTTCTCTGACCTCCCACCTCCCATTTTCTTCTCATAATTCATCTTGAATTTCAGGTTTAAAATTGAAGTTGCAACTTCAAATGAGGATGAAATATGAGAAGGAAAGTGGATAATGAGAAGCGGGGTAAAAATATATATGGTGTGAGCAGATTTTTTTGCCCTAAAAATTATAGAATTTGATGGAAGGACCAAAGCGATACTGTACTTAGTGTGCGAGGACTATAAAATTTAATAATTGAATTGAGAGACGAAAGTGAGAATCATGTACCTTGGTCGAAACAATGTGATCCATGTGTAAACTTTATAGACTGCACATGATAGAACACACATAAAAAATATAAAAGAGCACATCTCCTCAATCTGATCCCTTCATACACTCATTCTAGATGGGGTGAATTCTTTTGTGTGGATTAGCTTGATCGGTTGAGCAGGGGCACTTGTGTTTTATATGCATCTGACTAGGAGTCTCTCCCATCAAGAAAAACTCTCAAGCAGTCCTTATTGCATTAGGAAATAAAAACCCTAGTCATATTAAGTAGGAATCCCTTTGGCCCACGTATTTAACTTAAACACTCATACAAAGGCCACGAGCCGAGTAGTAATTGAGTCCTTGATCAATATTAAGCCCAAGACAACCCTATGATGATTAGAAGACCACTTAAGTAGGTAATTAGAATAATCTAATGTCTTACATTCTCCCACTTGGTCAAATAATCATCAAGGCTTCAAAGTTGATCACTGTATGGCCATGTAGAACTCAACATCACTCTATTCCTAAATCAAGCCACTGTCAAAAATGTAAACTTACATGGAACTGTCGGAACACATTGAATTTATAACATCCAAGGTTCTTACAACCACACATATAAGCTTGCAAAATCACATAAGGCTTCCATCAAAACTAGGACACAGAATGATCATGACAAAACTTAATTTGTGTTTACAAAGGTCACTTTCATTCATAAGCCCTTCCTTAAGAGATTACCAAGGTCTCTCCTTAATGACACTGGCATGAATTCATGTCTTATGCAGTGACTGTCTCCAAGAAAACTAATGAAATTGAGTGGAATAAAACTCAGCTCCCACTAATTCTACATATCAAAACTTAATGGCATAACCATAATTGTAACAAGTATGAAGCAACCTTATTCAATGAATCAATGAACCACTGGAATTATTCTTTCTTTTACCTTCTCCCTTACAAGCATGAACCAAAATCCAAATGCTTATTAGCAATCACAAAATTCAATTGAAAAGGCAAAAGTCATTGATTAACTACTGAAGATTTGAGCAAAACTGCATGAAATAATAAGAACGTATAACATACGTAAAACAAACTTTGTTCTTATTAGCCTTAAAATCCTTAATGCAAAACTAGATTGTTAAGCGATTAATCAGAAGTATCCAAATTACTGAATACATTCTCAAAGAAGATCATTAAACGCTCCCACTCATCAAAACATATATTTTGCATGTTACAAAAATGGATCAATACCATATAAAATGAATTAATACATTATAAAACTTTATTGGAATCCAATCCTTAGAGTTAGAACTCAGATTTAATTTATTCAATTCTTTCTCAAACAACACTTTACACATGTAAGGTGCACGTAGATGAGAAAAACAAAAACTGTAATGGAAGCATTCAACTTTATTCCACTTGTATCTTAAACACCGATTCAATTTTCTTTAAGCAATACAAGTAGAAAACAATAAGCATGGTAAGAACTTTAATAGCCAAAATAAACAGCCAGTCATCCAAAATATTGGTCAGAAAAATATAGGTGCACAAGGGAAAAACAAAAAGAGCACAAAACCAAACAATGTGTTAATCCCATACATAGTACTTAATGGTGTAGAACTTCATTTTGCCATGTAACTAGAAATAAATTCCACATATACTCAAAATTTTATGAGTTTAAACAATTATAAAACCAAGATAACGAGTGTGAAGCCCAAAACCTTACATCAACTCTCCCACTTGGGCAAACACTCACTACTTTACGATGCACCAAAAACTTTATGATTAGAAACATTGTGACAAAATGGTGTAACAGAACTTTCAAGGCTTGCTCCTAATGTACTTCACATTATAAGCCTAAATGCACAAAACTGTAAAGAAATTTCCAGCAATGATATGTGATTACTTGAGAATTTACCACAATTAATTTATAAGTCGGATTAGCATCAATCATGGAAACAAACTAGAGACATTAATCTTCATAATAAAAATTATAGAGTTGTTTATAGCTAATCAGAAGGTCTAACATTGATCTACAAAGTTACTCAGAAAATCTGTCAGCACATACTTTTCCTGAACACAGATCACTAATAAAATTCTCACAAATAATCTATACATCCAATAATCACGAAACTTTGCAGAATTCATGAAGACAAGTATATGCTCAACATATCAAAAATTCAGGTCATTTGAAGATCTTTAAGTGATTCATTCAACAATCTTTATTCATAATGCAGAAACTGTCAGGAAAATTCCTGTGCATCTGTTTCAACTTTATAGATTCACCAAAAATTCAATTATCAACATATTTTCATGAAATCAGCAACTATAGAAAACTTAGAAAACCATCCTTATCGCCTAAACTTTTCATGAGTTAATTCGAGTTATAAAATAATCTAAAACAGACATCATAGCAGAGCAGTTCACAAACTGAAAAATAGTCAACTATAAAATTGTGAATGCTTAGCAATGTGTACCTCAAGAAATTTGTGTACCCCTTGGAAGGTGTGTCGAGCCGCGACAACGATCCAGCTCCAGTGGTGCTTGCACCACCTGCTTCCTGCTACTTGGTTACTATTATTGTGCCTTTGGACTGCTCTGAGAGGTTCTGGCTGTTGTGGTAGATCTGTGATGTGGATCTGTATTTTCTGTAACTTTTCTTGTTTCAAATTGGTGTTGCTACCACATGTTATGTGTGGTTTCGTTTTACTGCTGGCCTTATGGCCGTTTAATTTTCTTTCGGTCAGGATCATGATCTTCATGCTATGCCTGTGTTGGGTCTTAGTTAGATCTGGTCCTGCTTGCTTGGCCCTGCTGTTGTGCTCCTTGCCCTTTTCTGGGTTTCAATGAATTGCTTCTCTGATTTCTCACCCAAAAAAAAAATATATCATATAACATTAAGTGTTATATAGGTGCAAACAAAAACGATTAAACCATATCACAAAGCCAAAATATAAAATGTCACTTTATCTAGTTTGAAAAACACCTTTGAGCAATCCATAGATCATTCAAATCTTCTGTAATTTATATATTGCATGTGCCACTTTGATTCAAATCAAGTAAGTTAGTGATCCTTAATCAAAAGTGCAATTTTATCCTTGCATCTCATTCATTAAGAAATAACAATACAACAGCAGAACATCCTTATTTCTAATGCAAGATACAGCATGACATTTTCCTCATATTAAAACGAAAACTTTATCCAAATAATTCGCCATGCAAAACCCAAGTTTTTCTTTAGGTGATCTTTCAAAATTATCCTTTCTTGGGTGACTATATCATATTTCTTAATATCAAGCATGAATACTATATAACATGACATATAATTTGACGTCGATAAACTGAGAATTGAAAATTGTAATGGCAATAAAATAGTGATATTCCTTAAATGCAAGTGATATAACTGCAATTAAACTTGTAAACATATTCAATACTGAAAGCATCAAATATAACACCAATCATGCCTCAAAAACACTTGCAGCAGTACGCCAAACCATTTAAAACAAGCCTACTTTAGTTTATTTTAGTCTATATGGTGAGCACAACCTTACAGATCAATCCAACTTTACGTGATTCAATCCAATTAAAAATGTATCAATCCTTTTACATGTATGGATCAATCCAGCTGTATGTTATAAAACAGTCACTTGATTGCATATGTAAAATAGCCATGTATCAAACATATGTCCATACAAAACCAAATAAGAAAGCATCAATTTTTCATACTCACGTCTCCTTTATATGATCAACCAAAATCTATTTCTTTGTCATACCATTAACTTTCGTGACTATTCAAGATCACCGATATCAAATTACCATCAACAACTTAAACATGTTACAATCTGTATAACAAAAACAAATTTCATGCCAATGGAGTTAAGGTTCATTGTGACATAACTGTAATCTTCCAAAATATATCATACGATCAATCTTTCCCCGTATCCTCAAGCAAACATGATTAATTCACACCTTTGGGTAGAGAATTAAACATGTTTTCAACACTAGGACATGAACATACATGAAATTTCCTGAACAAAGAAACGCCCACATCTTTGGACTGAAGAAATTCCTTGCTAATTCATGCAGTGTATCTCCCATGCTGTTCCATTATAAGTGTACTCATGTTAAACCACTCACATCTTTGGACAGAGAGTTTTTAACACGCCTTCACCTATAATGCCAATTATGATCAATACCTTAAATCCAGAAAACTAGTAATGATTGAGTTGCTTTGGCTCACTCAACCGTTGCTAGAATATCTGCACCCTCTGATCATAAAACTTCCAAATATGATAAAGTTAAAACTTTATACTTTTATCACATTTAATAACCAATCTTATTAGAATCAAAGGTTCTTTAATCAAATAGGTTGCTTTTGCTCTTTAAATTGAAACAAGAACACTTGAAACTTTGATCTCAACCCTTCAAGCATGAACAAGAAAAGCTTTATATCGAAACATGCTTAACAAAGTATGTTAGTGTAATAAAGGGTAATAAAACAATATATTGCTTCTGTAACTTTCAGTTTTAGGTTTTATCATTTTGGGTTGGTACTTTATAACCTTTCGCATGTGTAAAGTTGCTATGCTAATATAAAACCCAAACCTCAATCGAACATATTTCTCCAAAATGGGTCACGACAAAAGCAGTTCATGACAGAATCGATTACTTAATCAACACAAAACATGCTTGGGTCAATTTAACATCAATGACTGAAGCTGAAACTAAAAACCCCAATTTTATCTTCAATATATATATATATATACTTGTGCATGTATTCTTTTGCCGCAAAGAAAGTACTTATCCAACTTATGAAATTTAAGCATGCTTGAGGAGATATCAAAACTGAAGCCATGTTTATCATGCCACAAAATTTGAGATTGAAACTAAAAACCATATACATGCTTAAGTCAATTTTCATCGGACCTCAAAACTTTTCCTTAGTTTACTTTATTATTATACATTATTAATGGAAAGAGATATGCCGCATAGATATTGATAAGTCAAAAGGTAAGTCAAACGAAAACAAGTCTATTTGTGCAAATAATCTCACGGGAGAATATCCGCTTCTTGATCCTTCAACCTTCGATCTTCCTTTCTCTCTCTTCCTCGATTCCTGAAAAACGGATTGGAGTAAATAGACCACATTGGGGGGTGTTGGCCAAAGGCCCTCCGATGCCTAAGTTGTAACATCCCGGTCCAAAAAAGAAATAAAATAATTAAATTAATAGAAAATAAATTGAAATAAACATTAAAATAAAATGATTTAAATTAATTAAGGTTTTTGAGAAATTAAAATATTATTTAATTTTATAAGGGGTCAAAAAGGTTATTTTAAGTTTGGGAAGGAATTTGGGTATTTTGATTACATCTTTACGTAGAGCACGTCGAAATGAATCCGTAGACACGTAGTGGGCTCAAATCGGAGTTGTAACGAAGAAGTTACGATCAAAAGAAGTTCAGTGGCATAATCGTAAATATTTTGAAAATTCAGTTTTAAAACCCAGATTTTCTTCCTCGCGAGCAGCTCGACCAGTCGACTTCCGATCGCGATTTCTCCCAGCTCCGATCTACGTTTTAGGAAAGATCAGTCCCAAACGAACCACCACACGACCCTCTTCCAGTTCCAGCCCATCTCCGCCCCTGACTCCGTCGTGGTCGCGGAAACGGCCACGAAACAAGCGATTTTGGGCAGATTTTTCGTCAACTTTGGGTCGCTCGTTCTCCTTCAATTATCCACCAGCTTTCATGCTCTAGCTGCTGATTGTGTTAGGTTTGAAAAATTTCTGAGTTTTGGAAGTCAATTAAGCGATAGAAAATCTGCCGGTTTCGTCTTCCGATTCCGGCCACTTTCGGCCACTTTTTGGCCATAGCCCAAGAACAAAAGTGACTCCAAATTAGGTGTTTTACCTAGGATATGAGTTTGGAGCCAAGATTCTAAGTTTTTCCGGCGAGTGGCTATCGCTTTGGACACCCACGCGCCCAGCGAGTGTGGCGGCACATGGGCACTGTAGCAGGGAGACATTCTGTCCTAAAATGATCTCCTGGTTGTCACGAGCGTGTAGGAATTTGTGGATCTCAATTCGGATAACGTTTGAACCCGAACGGATTTTACATATTGTGTGATTTCCGGGTTCGATATGTTAGAACCGTTGGATCGCTTCCAATTTTATATATGTTGATCTAGTCATTTCTAGGATCGTGCAGGATTTGACGGATCGTGAATTGGAGCCCGGATGTTCCGATTCAATAACTTAAAGTTTGTGTTTTTCAATAACCGTCCGAATCGTACGATCTTGAGCAATCCGACCGTCCGTTTCGGACCAAACTTGAAGGACACGTATCCTAGACCGTGTGGAACACTTAGGAACCTTCGGATCGTAAAACAGAGGTCGTGGGCCCCGCGGGCCCGGTCGACCAAGTTTGGACAATTTGAATCTCGGTTGACCATGAGTCTACCGAGGTTGTTTTACCGTTCGAAAAGTATTAGGATAACCTTGCGAGAGAGTCTAGGGTCTCGGTTTTGAATATTAATATTTAAGTGGACGTTTGTCTTCAAGGGTGTTTAGTTTTTCTTTATGAAATTCTTGGGTATTATTTGATAATGGAAATTATGAAATGGATGAGTATGGGATACTCGATTTGTTGGGTTGTGAAAGTGAGTCTTGGGACTCGGTTATGATTATTGGAAATAAATGGCGTGATTTTGTGATGGAAGTATTACATATGAATGTAATGGTTTATTGAAATTCATTTTATATTTATAGGTTGAATTTATTATCTTTGTAAGTATTTGTGATATATGTGAGTTTTGACATATTCTAGTATCTGGAGTTATATATATACAATACTCGAGAAAGTGCTATATTTGTTGAATATGTGTGGGGTACTTGGGATGTGGTTGTGAGATGAGGAGAGATGTGAGTTAGAATGTCAGTTTGAGTGCTATTAGCACTACCTTAGATACCTCCCTGGATATAGAATATACTTGAGTTTACTGTCTATGCTATGAATAGGTACTGTTGGAAAAATTGAATTAAGAAAGGGAATATTATTTTATAATATTTCTATAAGGATTACGAACTCCACCATCATACGTACCTCCCCCTTGGATGATGATATTTGGAAACCGTGGATATGGACATTGGGATACATGGAACTGGATTAGGCCTGGAAAATGGGCCGGGCCGGGCCAGCCTGGCCCTAAGAGGTGTGAGCCCAGGCCCTAATTAGTAACGGGCCTTTTCAGCCCTAAGAAGTGATCAGGCCGTGCGGGGCCAGCCCTATGTCAAATATACAAAGCCCAGGCCCTACCCATGGGCTTAACATTTTCGGGCTTATGATCGGGCCAATGATTCGGGCCTATTTAGCCTTATGAAATGGGCCATTATTTTATGCTTTATTCAACTCCATTTGTTTTTTATGTTTGAAAACTTCATCCATAATTATATAATAACAGATTAGAGATCTACACAACGGCCTTCCGTCTTCTGTCTTCTGTCTTCATTTTTCCTGTTAAATTTTTGAATATCGTGTGCACACCGCACACATTCTGCCCTTCTGGGTAGAAAACTCATTTGCACTTCCTTATGTACAGATGCCCACTCTCCGTTGTATGCCTTTGGAACGAGTAAAAGCCTTGTTCATTTCAACTTTCAACAAAAAAAAAGTTACTTTCAACAAAGAAAAGTTGGTAAAGCAACTTTCTTTCGTTCAAAACAAAATTACTTTAAGACAAAATATAGCAACAAAGTTGTACTTTAAGACAAAATATAGCTAACACACAAAGGAATATAAATATAAAAATACACTACAGCACACAATGCAATACTACATATAATATAATTATAATTAATTTAATTAATTAATTATAATCGGGTCGGGCCGGGCTTTTAAAGGGCTTAGAAATGAGGCCCAAGCCCTATATATTAGACTTCGGGCCGGGCTAAGCCCGCCCATTAAGTCGAGCCGGGTAAGCCCACACATCAAAAAATCGGGCCGGGTTCGGGCTAGCCCATCGGGCTTGGGCTTTATTTACAGGCCTAAACTGGATATATGGAAATTGTGGAAATGGTCTGTATATGACGGAACCCGGAGCATACCTTAACGGGGTGTCGCTGAGACCCTTAATTGGGTAGTCTGCACGCGTATGGGTGTTTTCAGGCGTACGGGTCTTGATTCTTCGTCCGTACGTGCTGGTTGAGAGTTAGTCCCCCAGTTGGACGGCTCGTCCCTAGCCACATAGTCCGTTTGAGGGCTGATAATTGTGAGCTAGTCAATAATCCCCTGTTGGATTGTTTCCCCAGGTACATGATGTGCATCATCATATGTACCTCCCCTTGGATATTGATATATGGACATAGTGGATATGGTTTGGATATGACGGAACTTGGGGCATACTTTAACGAGGTGTCGCTGTAGACCCTTAATTGGGTAGTCTGCACGCGTAGGGCTGTTTTCAGGCGTATGGGTCTTGATTCTTCGTATGTACGTGCTGGTTGAGAGTTAGTCCCCCAGTTGGACGGCTCGTCCCTAGCTACATGGGCATTTGAGGCCGGATACTTGTGAGCTAGTCAACAATCCCCTGTTGGATTGTTTTCCCCTGGTACATGATGATGGTGAGAGGTATGTGTCATTATATATATATATATATATACTCATTTATAGGCACATATGTTACACATTGGTATATGTGGTTTTGATTTCGGGATTGAGATTCGTGAGATTGTCCTTGTGAGGACCCTGTATATGTATGAAAGTATAAGCCCTGGATTTGGGAAGTGTTGTTTGGCACCATACGCCTTGGATATGGTATGGTTGCGGGATTGAACTGTTATAAATGGAATAATTTGATAATGTGTTCATTGTACATACGCCTTGGATAGGGTATGGTCGTGGGGTTTGAATTGATATAAAGAAAGAGATTGAGAATGTGTTCATTGTATTTTTTGTCGGAATATGAGTTGTGTTAAATCTAAAATGTATCGTTGGTTTTGTTTTAAATAATTGTACATTATCAGAGTTGGGACCGTTGACATGAGAACTACGTGTGGCTTGATCCCTTGTCCAAGGATACGTAGGCAGCCTGGGGTCTCACCAGGTGCAGCCGCGGAATATTATTGCGCTTAAAAGTTTTGATCGGATTTTTGATGTGGTTAATGGATTTGAATTCGGTTTAATGATTCTTGGGAGCAATCGTATAATTGTTTGAGATCATGAATGGTTTGGTTTTGAATTATCTGAACACTTGGAGGCCTATTATGTGATTGCATGTTGTTAACTTGCGCATGCTGCCAGTTGGTGTTTTAAATTGTGTTTTATGCAGGTTGGAATTTTTGGGAAATGTTCAATTTATAGGGGAGACTGATGAGCACAAAATTAATACAAGTTTTATCCTTAAATTTATATTTGTTAGTATTTTCTTTTGTTTTATATAAATCTATTAAAATATTTATATTGGTTTTTTCTAATCTTTGTTTTTATATTTAATGAGTGGTTGTTTGTAGATATTAAGTGTCTTCCACCAATAGCATGATAAGGAGAAGGAATAAATAATGTGTTGCAAGAAGAAAATAAAGGATGAGAAGAAATATGTGCAGCCAAAGTCAAGGAAATTTGCTCGAGACAACTTGTGCAGCAGCAAATGCAATTGAAGATAAAACAAATGAAAAGAAGAATCAATCAATTGCATTAATATGCTATAGGACATGCATGCAAGCTTCCATCATTGAAGAAATAAAGAGAGAAATGAATAAACAATGAAGGAGAAGCTCAAATTGACTACTTGCAACCAATGAATGCAAAGAAGAATGATGATGCTTGAGTTGTTATCTAGCTACAATTTGAGGAAAGTTGCTGCAGTTTTTTATAAGATACTTATTTGAAATGATAAAAGCTTGGAGCAAAGAAGCAAGTGTAGAGAGTGTGGAGAAATTCAAGAATGATACCCGACAAAGAGAAGAAGGAAAGTATGGAAGTGCATGATAAAGTGTTCAAGTGGAAGAAAGTTTTGAAGAATTTGGAGAAGGAGTCATCATCACAATGAATTAATTAAAGGAAGCAAATTGGCAATTGGCAAGTGGAAAACATATTAAATTCATGAATAGAGGGATTTGATGAATTTAGAAATGCTCCCATCCTCCTATAAATAGGGTAAGCTACGGCATTGTAAAAACTACACCAAGCTCCACAAATCTTGAGCTTTCTCTCTTCCCTCCATCTTTCTAAGTTTTAAATTTCTGTTTTTAGTTTTATATTATTATGGAGAACTAACTCCCTAGCTAAGGCTAGGGAGAAAGCTTTTAATATAAGTGTGTAATTTTTATTAGTTTGATCCAAACTTAAGCTTTAATATGATTTTGTAGTTTTTGTTCAAATGGAATTTGTAATTTTCTTTTTAATTAATTGATGAATGTTTGATAATATATTTCATGGGTTCAATCATGTTTTTCCCATTGTGTAGTAAAAACTTTCATGCTTTTAAAAGAGAAGAGAATTACTAAAGATTAATAGAATTTTGATGAAGTTTATTTTTTTGATAGTTTGTTGCCAATGGTACAAGTTATGCTTAGAATACTTCTAAAGAAAATTAAAAAGAGCTTTAATTATTTTGAACAACTACATTGGAAAATATTTTTTGGATCAAACTATTAAGAGTTGCATGTTTATGTTAAAAGTGGAATCCCAATGCCTTAGTGTTTTAATCAATCAATTTTTCTCTAAATCAAGTCTTGCATAAATCTACCTCTCAATCACACTTGTTCTTTTTTCATCTCTGTTATTTTCTTTACACTGCTCTCTGTGGATACGACACTGGACTTCCGAGCTACACTACTGTACGACACCTTCCTTGGGTTTTGCAAAAGTGGTGTGAACAGAGACTCTGCCGAAATTTCGGCAGAAAGTCTCGTGCTCTTTTCCCTTAATTCCGAAAAGAGGCTAAATTCTTAGTAAATGGGCCCGGGATCGGTGTGACGCCGGAATTTCCACAGGATTCGGGGCGGGTCCTGTCATAAGTTAGTTCAAGTGTTTGTATGAAAACAATAGCTAAGCGAAGGGTACAGAGTTGTATGTATGGTGTAAATCGGGCGGTCGGAGCCGTGTGGAGAAAATATGGAGAATGGAGAGTGGAGAGGGAGAGAGAGCTTCGAGTATTTTTCTCGGGTATCAGGAGTAGGTTTAGATGTACCTTGAATGATGAATGAAGTCATCTATTTATAGGGGCCTCGGGGCTAGGGTTTCGTAGAGATTGAGTCGAACTTGATAATATCTGAATTATCTCGTTAATAATAAGATAATATCCTATAATTAGGATATTATCCCTTTAATAAGATAATACCTCAATTATTGATATTATCTCATTAATTATAAGATAATGTCCCTTTATTATGATAATATCTCAATTAATGATATTATCTTTATTAATTATGAGATAATACCATATAATTGAGATATTATCCAGATTAATTAACTATCCCAATAAATGGTTTAATTAATTAATTTAAGGGATAATCTTCTTTTCCACATGGCATGCTCTGATTGGAGACGGAAATATTTGCTCCCACAAATGCCCCCCCAGCTTCTGCATGGCCCTTGTGTGGCATGTAGGAGATGAAATTATTTTTCGGACTCCCCAACTGTGTCTAGACTTTTTTCTGTGAGTTGGACTCTTTTGCAGATCAGGTTCCCAATTAGAGTAGGCTTCTGATTGTTCTTGGAGTTGGATTCCCAGTATGAATGAGCTTGCAATTCCTACTTGACTCGAGTTGTCTAGCTTGTATAAATACAAGGCTTTTGGTAGGTTGCTCCGGTATTCTTCCAGCCCAAAGGGCATGACTTTGTAGCAGGTATGTATCTCTTTCGATGATGAATGAGGTTTTTGCCTTGTTGTCTTTATGCATCATGATTTGATTGTAGCCAGAGCAGGCGTCCATGAAGCTTAGCAGTTGATTGCCAGAAGTTGAATCGACGAGCTGATCAATTCTTCACAATGAAAAGTTGTCTTTGGGGCACGCCTTGTTGAGGTCGGTGTAGTCGATGCACACTCTCCACAAGCATTTATCTTTCTTTGCTACTAGAACAACGTTCGCCAGCTATTCTGCGTAAGAGACTTCTTTAATGAAACCAGCAGCTAGGAGCTTGTTGATCTCAGCTTCATTGATGACAACTCGCTCGGGGGCGAAGTTGCATCTCTTCTATGTTGGGTTGACATGTAGGCGATGGCAGGATGATCCGGGATCGATGCCTGGCATGTCAGATAACGACCATGTGAATACGTCTATGTTGTTCTGGAGGAAGGCTGCAAGCTCTGCCTTTTCCTCCTGGCTTAGGCTCGAGCCCATCCTCGCTTTTCTCTCTGGCTTGTCAGGATCAAGGGGTACTAGCTCTACGTCCTCTTCGGGCTTCCATTCTTCTTCAGGAGAGACCTCCGGACGGATTCCCTTGACTTGGTCCTGATTCTTTGATTGCTATTGGGGAGTAGCTATTCCCTTTCATTTCTAGTCTGCTCGGCCATCAGGAATGGGATTTGCCTTCTCCTCTGGTTGCTCTACTCCCTTCATATCTGCCTAATTTACAGGGAGGAACTGTGTTTACTTGCTTCTCTTCAGCCCTTGAGCTGAGCATTTCCTTGCCATTGCCTAATCACTGCCCATCTGACCGATTCCGGCCCCAAGGATAGGGTAGTGGATTTTCTGATGTGTGGCGGAGGTGATGGCGTTGATCTTGCTGATCCATGGTCTGCCCAGAATGCCATTGTAGGGTGAGAGTTCATGAATGACCATGAATGTTTGCGAGCTGATTACAGGTGAGGAATAGACGTCGAGATCTATCGTGCCCACGATAACCGTTGTTGCGCCATTGAAGCCGGTTAGTGACCTAGCTGATTTGTTGATCTTTGTCTCTAAGCCCATCTGTTGGATAACTGCCAATTGTAGGATATTGGCTGCACTGCCCCTCGTTTACATGGATTCGATCGACCATGGCCTCAGCGATTTGAATGTTGATGACAAAGGCGTCGTTGTGTGGCAGATTCGAGGCAGATTAGATCTTTCTTTTGGAAACCGATCATAGGATCGTCTTCTGCCAGTGGGAGACTAGTGGAGACCTGGGAGATCACAGTGGTCTGTTGATATTCCTCTTCTTTTCTTTGCTAGTCAGCCCAGATTCCTCCTGGAGTCGGCTAGGATTGTGTTAATCCTTATGACTTTTTGAGATGGCTCCTTCACGGCATCGCGGTCCTCGATTCGTTGGATGGCCTGCTTCGCGATGAATTCTGTGCAATGACCTTCTCTCACGAGTTCTTCGAGGTGCGCTTTCCAAGCAAAGCAATTATTCGTATTGTGCCCATGCTTCGCATGGAAGACACAATACTTTCTGGTATCCCTCTTATCTGGATCTCCTTTCAAGGGTGGCGGTCTTTTTACCCACCCAAGGTTTGTTCTTCACTTGGGCTAAAATTTGATGTATATGGATGGAGAACTTGTGGGCGAGACCTGCGTTTATCTTTGTCCCTGCTGCGAGCTTGTCACTTCTTTGGCATACCCGCTTGGTCAGCTGATCTTCCTGCTCGGTGGACTTCTTCGCGGCAATTCGATCATCATCCCAGAGCGCGTCAGCGTTCCGCGATCGCGAAGACCTCTGCCAGAGTCCTGGCTGGGAGTGATAGTCAGCTCGCGGTATAAGTCGTGTTCAGCTGGAAGACCTTTCTTGAATGCAAAGGATGCGATTCGGTCATCACATCCTACGATGTTAGCCTTTTCGCTTTGAATCTCTTGATGTAATCTCGAAGGGATTCGTCAGGCTTCTTGCGCAGGTTGAACAGGTGGTCGGGGTTCTTCTTGATCGTCCGGTAAGAAGTGTACTCTTTGGTGAAGATATAGGCAAGCTCCTTGAAGCGTTGATCGACCCAGACAGCAGGGTATGGAACCAGTCCTGAGCTGCTGCTTGCAAAGTCATTGCAAACACCTTGCACATTAGCGTGTCTTCGGCTTTGTAGAGGATCATAAGGCTCTTGAAATGCTTTAGATGGCTTTCGGGATCGGAATCTCCTTTGAAGCATGTGAAAAATGGCGTTGAGAATTGTTTTGGAGGAGTAGCCTGCTGGATTTCGGCAGTGAAAGGTGAGGAGTTTGCTCGGTTTACTTCCATGCGTAGTGTATCTTTGAAATTTCCGCCAATCTTTAAGTCTCGAAGTCAGTTATTTACAAGCTTCTCAACGTCTTCCACACACATGGCTAGTTGGTCACATGGGCGACCTTGGCGATTTGGACAGCCCTGATTGACTTCCTCATTGGTTTGCAAGGGTTGACCTTCTTGGCTATTGTGCATAGACGGCGTGTTGGTGGACTGCGCTTGCGAGGGATCCTCTGTAGCTTGGTAACGAGAATTGGTTCTTTGCGAGCGAGTAGCGAAGTGCCTTTCTTCACGGTTCTCATTGTGAGAGTTATCTGGTTGACCTCCCCGATGACCTAGCCTTTTGTGAACATTTCTCTGAGCGAGCAGCAGAGCGCCTTTCTTCACGATCCTCATTGCGATGGCCGTCAGGTTGACCTCCATGGGAGCCAAGGCTTTCATGAACGCTTCCCTGTGGGCCCAGGCGAGCACGGATGCCAAGTTATGAGCCTAGCCTTTCACGCACATTGGTCCTTAAATTCAGTATGGATGGGAGACTTCGTCTCTCTGAGTGTGCCTCGCAGATGCTTGCGACATGTCAACAAGCTGACCACGTTGTTGTCCATCTCCTTGTCTGCTTACTCCTGCTTGACCTGCTTGGTGCCCATTGAACTGCATATCGGCGCGTTCGTCCATCCTTCTCTCTTCGCCCTGTTGTCCAAGGCCAAGGTTTTGAGCCAAATTTATTTGGTTGAGGAGTTGCCTCATCAAATTATTTTGGTCGTCCATTTTCTAGTTAGCTGGTCAACCCTCAGATTAAGGTCTACTTGACTTCGTGGATCGAGGAGGAGAGAAGTGTGTGGAGCCCAATTGCATACGGGCTAGGGTTTCATTAGAGGTGTGACTGAAGTTGCTCCAAGATTGGGCCAAAGTCAGCGATGGTAGTGAGCCCACCTTGATGGGAGGTTCCACTATGCTCAGCTGCGGTGCTATGAAGGTGGCCAGATCCTCCACGGGGCCTTGAGATGGTACTACGACGGCTAGCTCGATGGTCCCAACTACGGGTCCGGCAGGTGGAGCGGTGGTTTGTTGCGGGTTCATGGCGGCTAAAAGTGGTGGTGCCACCATGTTGATCACGGGATCGTGGGAGGAGTAGCTTTGGGCCGTCACGGATTGAGCCATCACGGCGGTCTTGCTCCTCGTGCGCTTGCTTCCAACCATGGTTGTTTGGAAGGCTTCGGTGGATTGGAAAATAGGAGGAGCGGATTCCTTGAGCACGCATTGAGTATAACTCGTGCTCTCAATGAAAGCACCAAATGTTTGTGCAAATAATCTCACGGGAAAATATCCGCTTCTTGATCCTTCAACCTTCGATCTTCTTTCTCTCTCTTCCTCGATTCCTGTAAAATAGATTGGAGTAAATAGACCACACCCGGGGGGTGTTGGCTAAAGGACCTCCGATGCCTAAGTTAGTTCGAGTGTTTGTAGGAAAACAATAGCTAAGCAAAGGGTACGGAGTTGTATGTATGGTGTAAATCGGGTGGCCGGAGTCGTGTGGAGAAAATATGGAGAATGGAGAGTGGAGAGGGAGAGAGAGCTTCGGGTATTTTTCTCGGGTATCAGGAGTAGGTTTAGATGTACCTTGAATGATGAATGAAGTCATCTATTTATAGGGGCCTCGGGGCTAGGGTTTCGTAGAGATTGAGTTGGACTTGATAATATCTGAATTATCTCGTTAATAATAAGATAATATCCTATAATTAGGATATTATCCCTTTAATAAGATAATACCCCAATTATTGATATTATCTCATTAATTATAAGATAATATCCCTTTATTATGATAATATCTCAATTAATGATATTATCTTTATTAATTATGAGATAATACCATATAATTGAGATATTATCCAGATTAATTAACTATCCCAATAAATGGTTTAATTAATTAATTTAAGGGATAATCTTTTTTCCACGTGGCATGCTCTGATTGGAGATGAAAATATTTGCTCCCACAAAGCCAACATCAATCTGCATGTTCACTTGAGGATACAAATAAAATAAAAACACAGACTTTATGTTTACTTTTAGTGAGGTATAAAACCATGGACAACACAAGTCTTTTGAAGCCAATTCAAAAGCAGCGCAATCAAATTAGATTCAATAAAACAGCCATACCTCAAAATCAGAATAGAGGATTGGTCAAGAGGTAGCAAAAGAGGAAGAGTTGTCACCTTATTAATTCCAAAGAGCCGTCAAATTGCAGAGTAACAGAAAAGGTGGGTAATTTCTAAAATATGCAGGCTAGGTTCTGATACCACATGTAAACTTTATAGACTGCACATGATAGAACACACATCAAGAATATAAAAGAGCACATCTCCTCAATCCGATCCCTTCATACACTCATTCTAGATGGGGTGAATTCTTTTGTGTGGATTGGCTTGATCGGTTTAGCAGGGGCACTTGTGTTTTATATGCATCTGACTAGGAGTCTCTCCCATCAAGAAAAACTCTCAAGCAGTCATTATTGCATTAGGAAATAAAAACCCTGGTCATATTAAGTAGGAATCCCTTTGGCCCATGTATTTAACTTAAGCACTCATACAAAGGCTACGGGCCGAGTAGTAATTGAGTCCTTGATCAATATTGAGCCCAAGACAACCCTATGATGATTAGAAGACCACTTAAGTAGGTAATTAGAATAATTTAACGTCTTACACCATGAGCCTAATAATGATATTGGAAGCTCTAAGAATTTTAGGATCAGTCAACAGCCACTCAAAGGACTCCTTAGTTACAATGTCTCACATGCCAAGTAAAGATATAGTTGAAAGTATGGTGTTACCAACAGATGCTGTAGCAACACGCATATACTCCTCCATGTTTGGGATGCATCCTTGGTGGAACCATTTGGCCTCATCAAAGTAAGCTTTAGCTGAAGTTTTCCACTGCATAAATGGGACATATGTAAATGAATTCAAAAAAGTGAAATTTAAATTAATCTGTACATGTGTTTATTAATTAATTAATACATACAGCTTCTTTTGCAGAGTTTGCTCGGTATGCTCTTCCTTCCTTCATCATCTCCTCCTCAATTTCATTGAAAACATTCAAAACCACTTGGTAGAATATTTGCATGTAGTCAGCTGGCAGTCCATCAATGTACCGCGTCGGGCGGGTGGAACAAAACTCTTTTGGATCATTCTTTTTGTGAAGAGGTTTGTTTGGCAATTTTGAATGTTCCCTTGCCATCGGTTGGGCACCTTGAAGATAAGCAGTTTCGGTTTTTCTCAAAAAATGAAAAAATATTCTGTGAAGACTGGATATTGTCTTGCGCTACGGTTTTGTGATAGGAAGGTTAAGGGGGAGATTGGAGGCTCAAGTTCGGGAACTCAGCTTTTTGGAAAAAACTTTGGCATTTGGAGGTACCAAATAAGGTTAAAATCTTTTAATTAATTAAGTTGTTTTTTTATCCTTAACTTGCATATCTTTATACTATTGTTGATTCATGCGCTTGCAAGTAATTGAATGAGTGATTTCTGAATACTATTTTTCAAGTGTTTGAAAAGTTACATCAGTGGTGGGAGAGGAGAGGAAGAGATTGGGGGCTACTTGGAGAAAGGGGCTAGATTAACTTTTTTTCCCTTAGTGTTTAGGGTACGTGTGGACATATGTCGAAAAAATAATGAAGGGACAGGGATGAGACAGGAAAAATGGGGACAATGGATCTCATCCCGTAAGATTGGGGGCTTGATAACAACACCCTTCTTCTTATTTTTTTCCTTTAAAATAGAAAGACTAAAATGCCCTTAAAAATTGGATGGAAAATTGGATGACGTTAAAGTTAGATGACAAATCATGAATTTTGAAAAATTAATAAGGTGACATTTCTCTTAAATTTTTCTTTCAGGTGACATTTCTAAAAAAATCCCTCATTTTACACTGTGAAGGTTTGTGGTCATTCTTGAAATGGAGTGAGGACTGCTAGAGATATATATATATATATATATATATATATATATATGTTTTTATTTTTATTTTAATATCGGTCAAAAAATTTAAATTCTTTTTAAATATTATTTCTTAATATTTAATTACAGCTAAGCTAAAATGTGGATCATACTTTTGCCATGTCATCATTCAATAGAAGACCAAACGGTCAAACTAACGAAACGTGTATATTGGTTGAATTTTAAAATGTTAGGGAGTAAATTGATAAAATTATAACTCCGTTACTCATTTCAAGAATGACTCCAAACTTTATAAAATGATGTTAGCTCTTAAAAAAATAAATAAATAAAGAAGTAAACATCAAAAAATCAAAAAAGGCAATGACACAAAAGTCAGAAGACTTTAGACAGCGTTTTGGATTATGGTGATTAAAAAATAAGCAGTTTTTGAAAAACGTTTTGCAATTAGATTAATAACAACAAATATGAAGATGTCATCAGAGTTGGACTTATCCGAATTTTCAAAAAATAGTGAGATAAAGTCTGGTGGCCTTCAATAATTGGTGTCTTTTATCAAACGCTTGTTTGACTTATTCGAAGTGTGCAGCCAATCAAACCCTCTCAAAATATTTTTCACATCTAAGCGAAAATTACAGCTCCTACATCTGATCGGAACTTTTGGATTTCTCCTGTGCTCTTTAATTATTGCTTTTAGTTTTCTCTTGCTTTCCATTATTTTATTGCAAATCCAAACAATGGTTTCGCATCAATCATCTTTTCCTTTTTCTCGCTTCTGATCGAGTAGATTTATCTTGCTTTTTATAATGGGCTCACCATTTTTAATTATTTGTTTCCCGGCTGCTTCCTTGATTGAAGACGCCATTCACCGCCCTCAAGGAGTGGGTTTCTGGTAGGTTGCCTTGGATATGGCCTCATTTGCAGTTAAGCATTCCTGATGAGTGGCGGTTCCAGCCTGCCGCTCATGCCCGGCCCAAATTTATGTTAAATAAATATTACCCACATTTTTCTCTCTCATCTCTTCTCTTTTGCCCAGCCCAATTTTTTGTTAAAAAAAATATTACTTACACTCTCATCTCTCTTCTTTTTTTTTTTTTTTTTTCCTTACACTCTCCTCTCTCCTCTCTCTCCATTTTTTATTCTTTTTTCTTGCACTCTCCTCTCTATCTCTTTTTTTTTTTCGTTGTTTTCCTTCTCTCTTCTCTCTCCCTTTTTTTTTTTCTTTATTTTCCTTCTCTCATCCCTCCTCTCTTTTTCTTCCATCTTCTTCTCTCCTCTTTCCCTTCTTCTCTCCCTTTCTTATTTCTTCCTTTTCCTTCTCTCTTTTTGTTAGAAAAATATTACCTACATTACTTATGATTATTAAAAAAAAATTGTCTTGCACAAAGATAACTATTTCAGAAATTACGAAACATAATTGATAGGGCTATAGAGCTCGAGGTGGAAAGCTAAAAACGGATGTCATAATAAATGTTTATAAAAGGAAATAAGGGGAGAAATGAGGTCACAATTGGTTTTTTTTAAAAAACCTAGCTCCGCCAATTTTCTTCCTTCCCATTTCTCTCAAAACAAATCTAGTTTTTTTAAAATTAATGTAGCCACCTATTTTATCTTTCTTTTTAATGTAAAATATTTTTTTTTCTTTTGGTTTTTATTTTAGTTTTTGTATTTGTATATATAAATGCATTTGAGGGTAAGGCTTATTACGTCTCCTCTCACTATGTAATTTTTTTTTAATATTTATTAATGAAATTCACTTGTTTCGTCAAATTTGTTATATAAGTTTTGCCCGGTCGGCTTTTCGAATCCTAGAACCGCCACTGTTATGAAGTCATGATTCGCACAAATTAGCTTTCGATGAAGTGGTATCTGTCCCCACTTGGTTGGAGAGGTCTCATATTCGACTTAATAATTGAAATTTGTAAACCCATGTGTCTCCTTCAGTTTACAAATTAATTAGATTGTTATTTATACAGCTAAGCATTTAGTTTAGACTTAATTATTTTGAATATAAACAATAATCTAAATTATAAGAAGATGAAGTTTTTTCACACACACACTACCAATGTGTCATGGGAGTTACAAGACCACTGGTTTAAAAATTAAGGTCATTTTCCATTATGATAGACCCCATTAGCGTTAATACTTAACTATTAAGCTTGGGCAAGAGTATAAATACTCAGTTGAGCTTTCTAAATCAATACAGTGAAAAATCTTCAGAACTATTCAGAAAAACATTTCTGGTTTTCTCTGATTTTCTTAGCCTTCTGTTTATTATTCTTACAAACAGAAAATATCAACGATGTAGATTTATTGTCAGAGAGTAATGTAATGTTGAACTCTTAATGATTGCAGTTAAGCATTCCTTATGAAGTCACCATTCGCACAAATGAACCACAACCCGGATAAAGCACTCCCTTCCCCCTACATGCCAAAGTCATCGGATAACAAATGTATGTATAGCGAATTAGCCGAGCGATAATCAGCCCCCTTATCTTTAATTAATTTATTTTGTGATCAATATCTAGTGCTATTGAATAACTTGAGCGAGTGTAAAAAGAGAAAATCGCCTCTGCATCTGTACAATTGACTGACTTGATCAATTTATTTGACTTTTCTATGAGGATTTGTACAACTTTTATAGAACGAAAGAGTAAAAAACTACTATGCAACTATGCTATTTGCCCAATTTCCATATTAAAATGTAGAAAATGAAATCAGCAGGTTTTTTTTTTTTTTTTTTTTTTAAAGTCAAACAGTAGGGACAGTGGTGGAGTTAGAAAATTTTCATAGAAGGGCACCTCATATATTGAAATATATTTTTCTTTAGGGTAACAATGGGAACTAATTTTTCACTTGATACAAAATTTTGAACTCTTCTATGTACGCTATCTTGATTCTATGAATGAACTCCATTTCTAGGAAAAAAAAAAAAAAAAAACAAATATCTACTCAACATGGATTCTAGAAGAAAATAAAATGAAATGTAATTTATTGAAAATACACACTAAGAAATTTTGAACGGTAGTTTATCACTACAAAATTTAGAGTCAAAGTATGACAATAAGGGACAGTTTGGCATTGTTGTACTATGAAAATAATCGTTGTCAGAATTTGCCTGAGAGAAAGCAATTTGGCGTTAGGTAAATTTTTTGTCATTGTGTTGTGAGCTGTGTATAATGAATAAAAAGGGCATTATGTTGAAATGACTTCTCTGTTCAAGTGTTTGGTAAAAGAAAAAGCACTGTCACCTTCACTTATATATTTAATTATAAAATAAATAAAGTATTATGTTGAAACTGAAAGATTTGTATCCAAATGCTCTAAACTAATGTTTCAAATTGAATCCAATATATTTCATTAACAATAAATATGATGTCAATAATATGGTCATAAAAAAAAATTAAACTAGTCATAAACAAGCAATCATATACATTTATGAATAGATGAACTCATTAAACTTGCAGCTATATGATTTCTTGTGTTACATGACCATTTTACTAGTGGGTGTGACGTTCAAAAACATCATATCTACTTCTCATCCACCTCATGAATAATACGGTCAAATTGGAATCTTGCATACTTGAGTTCTGCTTGTATTATGGCATATACAAATATTAAAATGAAATTTTAAACAGAATTTAAAAAAAAAATGAATATCAATACAATAATAAAACAATAACAAAAAAAATTAAAATACCAGAAGTTTATCTTGCCATCATTCCTCATATATATCAACGATATTCCATAAAAAATACAAATACAATACATAAGGCACATGAGGTGCATTGCTGTGAAGAAACTATTTCGTATAGCCTATATGAATAGGAAGCAAGAGACTTCAGACATTTAGACAACAAGAGACAAGAAATCACCCACTGAGACAATAAAACAAATACAATACGGGCATGCCGATTAAACAATCCCATAACATAATAATAATATATATAGCTAAGCATCCTGAAAAGAAAGCAACTCTTGTGACACCTGCAAAGCAATCTTATTGATAAGATCACAAATTTATATTTTCTCTGCACTGATAAATGCTTTCCATCTGGCTGAATTAGATTCGTCAAGGGCAACCAGTGCATCTACTGCTAATGGAATAATTCCTTTGTTTCTCAGTAAATATTACTGGGTTTTAGCCAATGCTTTAAGCCTAGCCCTAAAACCTAAACATCCTTAATCCCTAACATCAAATACGACAAGATGGTAGTGAAAGCAACAAAATACAAAATATAGATTAATTTCGATTTTAACAATTTAAACAAAACTTCATCACAAATATAAGCACAAAATTCATCACAAAACATAAATAAGGGTATTATTGGAATTATGAAAGTTTCATTAAACATCGAGTGCTCATCAATCTGATTTCCGCATCATCAAAAAATGAAAGCATGTCTACACTTGCTTTCCCTTATAGTTTCTCTCACAACAATTTTTAACAATAAGTGATTTTTTTCATAGTTTAAGACCAAACAGGTTCTGCTTCCCAAATTTTTTAAAAACATCACTTATCACCCCAAATAAGCAATGTCAAACGGGCACTAAAAGATTTCAAAGAGTAGCAATGATAGTGAGAAAAGGGAAAATTAGAAAAATACAAAGAAAGAAATGCATGAGCACTTCAAATTTTGGTTAGAAAAGTATGATTATATTAATAATACAATAGCCAAAAATAAAATTTGAGAGGGGCACATGCCCACCCTGGGCCTTGGCTCTGTTCGTCACTAGGTAGGGAGATTACATTCATAAATTATGCCACGAGAGAAATACAAATACAATAGCCATAACGGCCACTAAAACTACCCAAAAATGGATTACAAACAACACAGAGGGATCCATTGACAATATCAAACTCATACAGTATTCCTCATGAAATTACATGTAGGATGACTAATAATGCCTAGAGGGGGGTTGAATAGGCCAATTTAAAATTATAATAAATAAATAAAAATAAACTTCGATAGCAGGATTGATATGGCTTATAAATCTTGGAACGTGCTGAGCATAAAATAAAGGAACACGCAGAGAATTATTTTACGTGGTAAACCCCACCTCTAGGGAAAATTCACAAGACTCCTTAGTCTAAAACAAATCCACTATAGAACGATGATTACAATAAGTACTCACACACTTATCCTAGACACATTCTAGATAATGTTTACCGACTTCTTCGTAACTCAACTTCTGTCATGGGATGATCTTTCGACCCTCCTTATGTTAAACGCAATACTAGTCATGATTGCTTCAAGCTCGTCGAAGACAAACCACCACTACGATTTTGGTGCCCTCAATCGTATGAGTCATCGAACATGCAAATGAATGCAATATGAATGATGAAAGTATTTGATAAATCACCAAGTAAACATGGAACACTTGATGACTTATCTCAAAGATATGCACATCAGCTTTTGTTAGGAAATTTAGATGCTCAACGAAAATATCTAAAAGCTGTATTTCAACCAAATTATTGTGTATGTTATTGATGCCTAACTTTCAAGTCTCAAATTGGGACAAACATGTTTTGGTGAATAAGTCAGCCAGTTGATGAGGTGTTGAGATATGAGCAGTTCAAATCATATGTGCTTGGAGTTTCTAATGTTACTAAATGACAATCAATTTCAATGTGCTTTGATCAGTTTATAATAGCTTTTCTAGAAGCTCTTTATTAGAAGTACATTAAAAATCCAAGTGCATTGGATTTAGAAGGATCAATTTGTGTATCTTGGATCGTTGGTTACATTAGTGAAACTGTTCTTGCTACCGTCACTAGTCAAACTACTGCTCGCGCAGCCTGGCTCGCCCTTGAGAAACGATATGCCTCCTCTAATCACCATCGCATCCTCCATCTTCGCAGCCAACTTATGCATTTCTGTCGCAATGATTTATCTATCTCTAATTTCCTTGACAAAATCAATTTTATTGATGATTCCCTTGCTCTCTTTAGTTCACCGGTTGATAACAATGATTTGCTTGCTCTCATCAAGATAAATGTTGGTCATGCATATGAACATACGGTGGCGGTTGCTCAAGCTCGTGAGACACCCATCTCCTATGCTGATGTTGAGGCCCTGCTTCTCAGTGCTGAGCAACGTGCCAAGTCGTGGTCCTGATTCTGTCGATTTTGTGCTTGGCCGCAGAGGTTTTTCTATACATCATATTGGTACCTCTAACCTTTCTCTTTATGATTATGTTTATACCCTTAACAATGTGCTTCATTATCTAGATGCCTCTGGCCGACTCTTATCTGTAAACAAATTTGCCACCAATAATAACTGTTTCTTTACTTTCTTTCCCGATTATTATATTGTGCAGGATCTATCGACGAGGAAGATCTTTTTTTGGGAGCGGAGTAACAATGCTGTCTACATTTTTCCCAAGTCATCAAACAAGACTCGTCCTAGTAATGTTGCTTTCATTGGTACCCGTGTTGATGGAACGGTTTGGCACTCTCGTCTTGGTCATCACTCCTCACCTATTTTGAAGTTTTTAATTTCGAACAATGCACTACCTCTTGATGGCACACAAAAAAAATTTAATAATTTCGTTTGTCATTCTTGCTCATTGGGCAAAAGTGTTAAACTTCCATTTACTGCTTCTTTGTCTCTTACTCATGCTCCTCTTCATCTTATTCATTCTAATGTATGGAGTGCTTCTACTAGTTCAATTTATGGTTTTCGGTATTATGTGTTTTCTATGGATGGACTTTCAAGCTATTCTTGGATTTTTCCAGTGAAATTAAAATCAGAGGTTCATTCCCATTTTGTTAAATTCAAAACCCTTGTTGAGAATATGTTTTCTACTAAAAATTAAGGCTTTACAAACTGATGGGGGAGGGAATACACTAGTCGAGCTTTTACTCAATTTTTAGCTGATCATGGCATTGAACATCGTCTTTCATATCCACATCATCGCGAACAAAATGGGTTAGCGGAAAGTAAACACCACCATATAGTGGACACGGGTCTCACTTTATTGGCCCATGCCTCTCTGCCTTCTTCCTGCTAGATTAAGGCCATGCACACTGCTGTTTATCTTATTAACCAACTTCCTAATTATGGTTTTCTAAAAACATTTGGTTGTGCTTGCTTTCCATATTTAAGACCTTACAATTATCATAAGCTTCAATTTCGTTCTACTAAATGCATTTTTTTAGGCTATTCTCTTAATCACTAAGGATATTGGTGCATGGACCTTTCCACCAACCTGGTGTTTTTATCTTGTCATGTGCTGTTTGATGAACAATCTTTTCCTTTTCATGAGACCTAGGTTGCTATGTCTCCGGGGGTGTCTAACTCGTCAGTAGTTCCTTTTCATGAGCCTTTCCCTTAGTCCTTTCGGTTCAATAGTCGGTCCACTCGTCTTCAACCCATCGCCACCTCAACTACTCCAAACCACGTACCTGGCCCAATTACAAACCCACATGTTCAACTCAGCCTCGCCTCACTCCCTAAACTTGTTTCTAGCTCACTCCGCGTCTACCAACGTGATCCAAATCGCCATATCTTTCCTTTTCCTCTCCCATCACCCTCACATGCGGCACCTATTTCTCAAGTTAGGGACCATCTCCTTCTCCGGACACTCTCCTTCTCCGGTCGTGCCTCAAGTTAGGGACCCTCTTGCTCATTCTATGGTGACTAGAGCTAAATTTGGTATTCACAATCCTAATCCTAAATATGCTCACACTTTTATTTCTTTATCTTTTACTGATAACATTGTTGAGCCTACATGTTTTACCCAGGCCAATAAAGTTAGGGAATGGCGGTTAGGTATGGCTGATGAATTTAATGCACTTTAACAGGCAGGTACTTGGGTTTTCGTGCCTCACACATCTTCTATGAATGTTTTGCCCAATAAGTGGGTTTTCCGTTTAAAACGGAACTCGGATGGATCGATTCAACATTACAAAGCTCGACTTGTTGCTAATGGTTTTCATTTGCAAGCATGCTTAAATTATGGGGAAACTTTCAGTCATGTTGTTAATCATTCTACCATTCAACTTATTCTAGCCTTATCTGATCAGTTTCAGTGGCTGTTCGTCAGTTGGATGTTCAGAATGCCTTTTTACATGGCTATCTTGATGAGAAGGTGTCCATGCGCCAACCCACTAGTTTTGTTGATCCTCAGTTCCTTGACCGTGTTTGTTGCTTTCCCCGATCACTTTATGGGCTCAAGCAAGCCCCTAGAGCTTGGTTTCACTTCTCTCCCATCTTGAAGAATTAGGTTTTCACTGCTCCCAAGCCGACTCCTCGTTGTTCATATATCTCCATGGTCCGATTAGAATTTATTTATTAATTTATGTTCATGACATTCTTGTTACATGCGATGATCCCTCCCATATTTCTACACTCATCCTTTGACTTGGGGTGCATGTTCTCTAAGAAGGATCTTGAGGCTATGCATTAGTTTTTGGGGATGGAGATTACTAGTACTAACAATGGCTTCTCACTTTCTCAACATAAGTATGTGCAAGATTTATTAACTCGTTTTCATATGCAGGATGCTAAGCCTGTCTCCACCCCTACTGTCAGTCGTCATCATCTTAGCCTTCATTATGGTGACCCTTTGGAGGATCTTACTGAATATCGAAGTGTGGTAGGTGCTCTTCAGTATCTCACTTTACCTCGTCTTGATATTACTTTTTCTATGAACCAGGTGTGCCAGTTCATGCACCAACCCACCACCTCACATTGGCTTGTTGTTAAGCGCATCCTCAGTTATCTCAATGGGACTGCTACTCATGGCATCTTCTATAAACCTGGTCCTCTTACTCTCACAACCTATTCTGATGTTGATTATGCTGGAGACCTTGACACTCGTCGTTCTACCAGAGGCTATTGTCTATATATTAGTTCAAATTTGGTCTCATGGAGTTCCAAGTGTTTCTCGCTCTAGCACTAAAACTGAGTATTGCCAATTGGCTTATATTGTAGCTACTATATCATGGTTCCGGACCCTTTTTTGTGACTTGCACATTCCTCTCTCTTGTCCAAAGCTATGGTGTGACAATATTAGTGTTGTCTTTGACGGCTACTCTGGTCTATCATGCCTACACTCAACATGTTGAACTTGACTATCCCTTCATTCGTGAGAAGGTTGATCGCAGGGAGCTTGATGTTGGTTATTTATCCACCCATGATTAGATAGCCGACATCTTCACCAAAGGACTTTCCATTGCTCGATTCCGTCTCCTGGTCTCCAAGCTTCTTGTGCTTGATTGCTCCATCAGCTTGCGGGGGTGTGATAGAGATCAAACTTAATAGCATCTTCCTCAACGTCATTATAGATATCAAACCAGAAAGAATCCTCCTTAACATCACTATGTCAATCAAATGTGATGTAGAACATATGACAAAAGCAATCGAAGAGGAGCTAAAGCAACGCACGCCCAAGGGCAAATCTGGTAAACTGCAAATTTGGGTTCCAAGCTCATAATCGGGCCCATGACCTGTCAATTTGAAGGGAACAACGTCACGAGTAAAACACATCGCTTTGCTATGATGTATGAGCTTTTCCTGGCATCCAAGATCGTTTAGTAGCCCGAAATTTTTTGGAAACTTTGTTATTTTCCTATTTTTATTCATTTTTATTCCTAGGGTTTCTAGGAGTATTTAAGCATACTTTAACTATGGTTAAGTTTATATTTTGTTATTCTAATTTTATCAATGAACCTTGAGGTTTCCTCATATCTTCGTGGTGGATTCTAGAGTTACTTGTTTTAGGCTAAGGTTTAGCCAATCCATTGTCACACTGCGTCCGTTGGTATCACAGCAGGTATGGCCGGCCTGATGAACAATGAAGATGGAGGTGATAAGACCCATAGCACAAGGAAAGTTGTCACTCATGCCGAGTTTGAGACCCTCTCTGCAGCAGTGGAGGAGGTTCGACCTTTATTATTGGGCATGGGAAACCAAAACCCTTTACCACGACCTAATAGAAGTGCCTAGTTACAACATCTTGTTGTTGAGAGACGCCCTTTCCTTGTGAGTGACGATGAGTCTAAAGAAGAACTCCATGAACATCCCCCGAATGCACCTAATTAGAATAATCGTATCCAATACATGGACGATTTTCGGATTAAGGGTGATATTCCATAATTTAATTGCCACCTACATATTGAAGACTTTCTTGATTGGTTGGTAGAGATGGAGCTTTTCTTTGAGATTATGGAGGTTCCAAGAGATGAAGATGGTGAAGATGGATGTATTTCGTATGAAGGGTAGTGCGGCTATATAGTGGGTCTAGCTTCAAAAATCACAACAGCGGCAGGGTAAGCAAGCAGTGAAAACTCAGCGCCATATGATACAACTGATGATGGGGAGATTCCTACCTGCCGATTACGAGCAATACCTATATTGGCTATACCATAATTTTCACTAAGGAAATCAGACCGTTTCTGAGTATACGAATGAAACAGATGGTCAGATGGTTGCTAGGTATATCACTGAGTTGAGACGTTCTTAGCAGGAGAAAATTGGGCTTCAGACTTTAGGGACAATTCATGAGGCACATAATATAAATTGAAGGTCAAACTACTAGGAAAAGATAAGCGTCCTGAGTCGAGCACTACTGGTATCAAGAAGACCAGTTAAGAGTCCTCTGCTCCATCCATGGAGAAAAACAATGGTGTGCAGCACGTTCCTGGGGAGAGTGATAAGAAAAAGAACTTTACCCCACGTGACAAAGGTAGTAGCAGAAATTAGAGAAGAGATCGCAACAAGAGAAGCAATCCTTAGGCTAGGTTGACGAATAATATTTGTTACAGGTGTTCCAAACTAGGCCATCGCTCCAATGAGTGCCCACCTCATAACAAACAGGTCAATCTAGCTAAGGTGACTGAAGACGGAGATGAGGAGGGTAATATTGATGCCGATTACGAATGAGCAGAATTTGCGGATAAGGATGGTGATGAGATGGTCAATTTAGTGTTGTAAAGAGTCCTCATATCCCCAAAACATGAGGTGGGCCAACGAAACAGTATTTTCCCTTCACTTTGCACCATTGACAATAGAGTGTACAATGTGATCGTGGATAGTGACAGTTGCGAAAATCTTGTGTCCAAGAAATTGGTCAATTATTTACAACTCTCAACACAGAAGCATGAGTCTCCATATGCATTGAGGTGGGTTAAGAAAGGACTCGTGGTTCAGGTGATAGAAGTATGCATGGTTCCCATCTCTATTGGCAAGCATTACCAACAGGAAGTTTCGTGTGACGTGATCGATATGGATGCTAGTCATGTATTACTAGCGCATCCTTGCCAGGTATGATACAGATGCTACACATAAAGGACGTGATAATGTGTATTTGTTCAACTGGGGTTCCCACAAGATTTCTATGGCTCCTGCTCAGTGAATTTGGAAAATTGGAGAAGTCAAAGAACTCGAGTTTTCTAGTGATGTTGAACAACGAGCAAGGGTTTTAGGAAAATATTAAAGAAGCTGATGTCGTGTACTCTACGTATGTGAAGGGGTTGTTGGTTGCCTTGCTAGAAGGAGTGTCTTGCCCTAGAAAGGTAAAGAAAATTTTAATTGATTTTCAAGAGTTGATTTCAGATGATTTACCTAATGAGCTACCACCCTTGAAAGGCATACAACATCAACTTGATTTGGTATGTGGAGCTAGTCTTCCCAATCTACCCCACTATCGTATGAGCCCTAAGGAGAATGAGATTCTCTAGAGAAAAGATAGAAGATTTGCCCTTATTAAAGAAAAGTTGAGCACAGCACAAGTTATAGCCATTCCCAATTTTGAGAAGATATTCGAGGTCAAATATGATGCTAGTGGAGTGGGTGTAGGAGCTGTTTTATTTCAAGAGAAGAGACTGGTTGCATTTTTCTTAGAAAAACTCAGTGAAGCATGCTGATGAGCACAAAATAAATACAAGTTTTATCCTTAAATTTATATTTGTTAGTATTTTCTTTTGTATTATGTAAATTTATTAGAGTATTTGTATTGGCTATTTCCAATCTTTGTTTTTGTATTTAATGAGTGGTTGTTTGTAGATATTAAGTGTCTTCCACCAATGGCATGAGGAGGAGGAGGAATAAGCAATGTGTTGCAAAAAGAGAGGAAGAACTCAAGTTGGATTTGATGACTTTGCCTTTTACAGCTCATGCTGTACAGTCCATTTGCAGGCCTGAAAAACGAATTCTCCCATGCTCAAATGAATAAATATCCTTCATGACACTTGTTCAATAAGATGTCGACTACTACATATCCAAAAATTGGAGCAATTGGATAAAAACTCAATCCACAGGCTGTCACACACCAAGACAGGTTCTAGAAGACAGCTTGCATATGCAGCTGGAATGAAAGGGACTTCATGCTTCTATAAATAGGAAGCAACTCAAGAGAGATTAAAAGGGTGTGGAGAAATTCAAGAGTGATACACAGCAGAAGGAAAGAAAGAAAGAAAGGAAGAGAGAAAGAGAGAGAGAGAGAGAAAGTGAGAAAGAAAGAGAACAACGATGGAAAGGAAAGAACCGAGAGCTAATAACTCTCTTAAAATTGTTCTTCACCTTTCTTAGTTCTCATTTAATTCATGTATTTTAGTTTCTTGGTTTTGTTTTAATTCTTAATTATGTCTAGCTAAAATACTTAACTAAGGTTGGATGAAACACCATTATTAAATAGAGTTCTAGTTTTTATTTTCAATTCTCAAATATTGTGGTGTTCAATGATTATAATTTTCACTTCACATGATTAATAGATTAATCTTCTTTTCACCACTTCTATCATGTATTGTGACATATAACATGTATTTATGGTAGTTAAGAGTTTGGATTAATCTATTAATTCATCCTTGGTTTATATTTCTAATTTACAAATTTCTTTGATATTTTGTTATTCAAATAAACTTTTTCACATAGGATGCTTAGGAAACTTTGATCCTTTGTAGTTAAATAATTTTGTTTACATATTATGCTTAGAATTTGTACTTATGAAGGGAAGGAAAATTTACTTATGATCTAAAGTACAAGCGTAATTGATAAATCTTGAGAAAACAGTAGATTGATTTCTAGATTGCTACTCCATGGGAATTGAAAGATAAATAATTAGGATCTTATGGAATAATAGTGTGGATTCTAATACCTTAGTTATTTTTTCTCATAAATTTAAATCTTAATTTCAGTTTATTGTCTTTTCCATATTTGTTTCATGCTTTATTTAATTTTCTTTATCAACAAACAAATCACCATTTGAATCAACTAGGTTGGCAATGAAATTAACTTAGGTATAATTGGTTTTCTATCTTTACACGCAATCCCTTGGGTACGATCTCGCTCTTACACGCTTATGCTATATTCGATTCGTGCGCTTGCGAGTTTATAAATTTTAAAAGACACCGCTTTTGGTGACAACAAGTTTTTGGCGCCGTTGCCGGGGATTGCAACGGAAAACTAATCAAATTTTGGTTAATTAAATTCTTCCACTAGTTATAATTTAGTTTTGTAATATATATAAAAAAGAAATTTAAAAAATAAAAAACGAAATTATATAAAAAAAAAAATTAGATTTTATCAATTATCTTGTTTCTATTGTAATATATATTAAACTTTTATAAAAAAAAATTATTTAAAAAAAAACGAAAAAAAAAAATTTCTTCAGATTTTGTCAAATCTCTTGTTTTCTATTGTAATATCACTGTGTATTAATTTTTCGTTTCTTTGTTTCAGTTGTATCATCTAAGCTTCTTTTGGTGTAGCCTTGGACTTGGAAGAAGTTTCATATTTTATTTTATTTTAAGAAAGTTCATTTCTTTTTCTTTATGTCAATTTGTGTGCTTGTTTTTGCTTGAACTGATTTGTGTGCTTGTTTTTACAGGTATCATAAGATTTTATTGGAGGAATGAAATTAAAGGTGTGTCTTGGACACCTGGTAAGAAAATTCTAATTCTTCTTTTAAATTCTTGCTTGAATTTTCTTTTTGTTTTATTTTTATATTATTTTTCTCGCATATAAGTAATTAGTAAATTTAAAACTTATAGGCCCTTCTTGAAAGATGTTAACTTGTGGTAACTCCAGTGAATAACTTCTAAACATTACAGTGTCTAGGAAAGTTCTTTAAGGAGGCACCTTCGGTGTTTAAGAAGGACTGGGTTTTAAGTGGGACCATTGTGACCCCTCCACCCTTCCCGGAAAAGACCTGGCTGTGATTTTTGGAAGCCTTTAACTGGTCATCCTTAAGTTTGCTCTTAAGAGGAGGATTTGTTTAGAGCTTTTAAATAAATAAATAAACCTATATTTTTATTTTTTATTTTTTTTGTGTGGTTATTTTTGTATTTTCTTGTTTATTTTATGTTTGGTCGTCGTTCTCAAAATTTAAACTTAGAACCTTTCGACCCAGAAATTGAAAGGACGCTTAGGGAAGAACGAAAACCTAGGATTGTGATAACCAACCCTCTGTTTGAGATGGCAGAAGCTGAGCCAGAAAAAACTCTCTTGAAGTGCTTTGCTCCTGTCACCACTAATTCCCCATCTTGCATAGTGTTGCCTAACACCAATGCAACCAGCTTTGAGTTGAAAGCTCAAGTCATTCAACTTTTGCCCAATTTCCATGGTTTAGAGTCGAGTGGATCCTTACATGCATGTCAAAGACTTTCTTGAAATTTGTTCAACATTCAAATTTCATAACTTTTTTGATGAAAGTGTCCGAACTCCATCTCTTCCCATTCTCTTTGAAAGATAAGGCCAAGTCATGGCTCAATTCCCTTCCTTCTGGTTCCATAACTTCTTGGGACCAACTTGTACAAAAATTATTGGCAAAATTTTTCCCCATGTCTAAAACCAATGGGCTTAGGAGAGAAATTTCTGAGTTTAGACAAAGTGAAAGCGAACAATTTTACGAAAGTTGGGAAAGGTTCAAAGACCTTATTCTTAAATGTCCCCACCATGGTTTTGAAAAATGGCGTTTGGTTCAATCCTTCTACAATGGGCTAACTCAGACTAGTCGCAATATGATTGAATCTATGAATAAAGGAGCTTTCTTACAACTTAGGGAAGTTGCAGCTTATGAATTCCTTGAGAACTTATCCGTGAATTCTCAACAATGGGATTTTTCCAACACCCCTGATAAGCAAATTAGGGAACCTAAGAAAGGAGGGATGTATGAAGTCAGAAGCAATTCTGATCTTGGGATTAAAATAGAGAGTTTGACCCGTAAAGTTGAGGCTTTAGCATTGAGCCAAAACATGAACTCTGTCAACAAAGTCCACGCTGAGATTTGCTCTTTGTGTTGTAGCCCAACGCATTCAGAACAAACATGTCCTTCTAGTCATGGTTATGCTGAGAACAATGAACAGGCAAATGCACTCAATTATTATAGGAACCAGTTTCCTAGTCCATTTTCTGAAACATACAATCCAAATTGGAGGAATCACCCAAATTTATCTTGGAGGTCAAATCAACCTCAAATTTCTGGAGGAAACCCATCTCAAAATAATCAGTTTCGTCAACCTCCTATCCCTCACTCCACTCCACAGTTTGTTGCAACACAGCAACAACAATCATCCTCTTTGGAGGATTCAATCCAAAAATTCATGCAATTAACTAGTCAGGCTATTAATGATGTCAAAGCTTCCACCCAACAAAATACTCAAGCCATCTCAAAGTTAGAACAACAAATAGGCCAGTTAGCAACTGTTGTGGGAGAGAGAGAGAAAGGTAAGTTTCCTAGTCAGCCTGTGCCGAATCCAAAAGATCAATTTGTGATTCATAACCCATCAAGTTCTCCAAATTCTAATGAACATGTTCAAACCATCACCACTCTTAGATCTGGGAAACAGATTGGTAATCAGGATTTAGAGCCACACTTGAGGGATAAGAATGAGTTAAAAGATGTAGAAACACAAAAGTCTAATGAGAGTCATCCTCATGCATTATCATCAACTCCATCTGATCCTCCTAGGAATTTCATTCCAAAAGCTCCATTTCCTCACCGGTTAGCAAATTCAAAGAAGAGTGCACAATTTGGTGATATCCTAGAGGTGTTTAAGCAAGTTCAAATCAACATCCCATTCCTAGATGCAATCAATCAAATTCCTTCCTATGCTAAGTTCTTAAAAGATCTTTGTACATTCAAGAGGAAGACAAATGTTCCAAAGAAAGCCTTTCTAACTGAGCATATCAATTCCATCATTGAGAATAGGATTCCTATCAAATACAAGGACCCCGGTTGTCCTACCATCGCTTGCATGATAGGTGATCACCATATTGAAACGGCTTTGTTAGACTTAGGGGCAAGTGTGAATTTATTGCCATACTCAATGTATAAACAATTAGGCTTATGAGAGATTAAACCAACTAAGATATGTCTCTCTTTAGCTGACAGTCTCTGAAAATCCCTAGAGGCATTGTTGAAGATGTTTTGATCAAGGTTGATAAATTCTACTTTCCTGTAGATTTCATTGTCCTTGATACACAACCTGTACCTTCAGGTCAAAAACAAATTCCAGTCATCTTAGGCCGTCCATTCCTTGCCACATGCAATGCAAATATCAATTGTAGGAATGGATTAATGAATATCTCATTTGGCAATATGACTATTGATATTAATATTTTCAACATAAGCAAGCAACCACCAGATGATGAAGGGATTAGTGAGATCAGCTTGATTGATACTGTGGTTGAAGATTCTTTTCATTACTCTAGCATTAAGGACCCATTAGAGGCATGCTTAGCTCATTTTGGGGCTAACTTTGACTTCGAAAAATCTTTTGATGAAGTCAATGCATTGTTAGATTCTGTTCCGTATATTGAAACGCCCACTTGGAAACTTAAGGTTGAACCTCTTCCTCTTTCCACGTCACCCCCACTTCCTTCCATCATAGAGCCCCCTAAGCTGGACTTAAAGCCACTACCTGATACTCTCAAGTATGTGTTCTTAGAGTCTTCTGAAACCTTGCCTGTAATCATAGCTTCGGACCTTAATAACAAACAGGAAGGTAAACTTGTCAAAATTCTTAAAGAACATAAGGAAGCCATAGGGTGGTCTATACCTGACATTAAGGGTATTGCTCCTTCTATTGTCATGCATAGGATTCACTTAGAAGACAATGCCAAGAATTCCCGAGTACCACAAAGGCGGCTGAATCCTTCCATGAAGGATGTTGTTAGAGATGAAATATTAAAGCTTTTAGATGTTTGGGTGATATACCCAATTTCTCGCAGTAAGTGGGTGAGTCCTGTGCAAGTGGTGCCAAAAAAGTCTGGTATCACAGTTGTCAAAAATGAGAAAAATGAGCACATTCCTACACGAGTCCGAACTGGATGGCGTGTATGCATCGATTATCGAAAGTTGAATTCTGTCACGAGGAAATACCATTTTCCTCTACCTTTCATTGACCAGATGTTGGAGAGATTAGCAGGTCATGCATATTACTGTTTCATGGATGGTTATTCTGGATATAACCAAATTCCTATTGCACCCGAGGATCAAGAAAAAACCACTTTCACATGCCCTTTTGGAACATTTGCCTACAGACGCATGCCCTTTGGGTTGTGTAATGCACCTGCTACATTTCAGCGGTGTATGGTCTCTATATTCTCTGATATGGTAGAACGATTCTTAGAGGTTTTCATGGACGATTTTTCAGTATATGGATCATCGTTTGATGAATGTTTGCACCATCTTTCTCTGGTATTAATTCGTTGCAAAGAGAAGAATCTTGTGCTTAACTGGGAGAAATGTCATTTCATGGTAAAAAAAGGGATAGTGCTAGGACATGTAATTTCCTCTGATGGTATAGAAGTTGACAAAGCCAAGGTAGATTTGATTTCAAATCTTCCACCTCCACGAACTGTGAGAGAAATTAGATCATTCCTAGGCCATGCTGGATTTTACCGTAGGTTCATCAAGGATTTTAGCAAAATCTCTTGTCCTTTGTGTAGCTTGCTTGCCAAAGATTCTGCTTTTATCTTCAGTGATGATTGCAACCATGCTTTTGAAAAACTCAAGGCACTTTTGACTTCTGCACCCATCATTCGTCCTCCAAATTGGAGTGTTCCTTTCGAAATCATGTGTGATGCTTCTGATTATGCGATTGGTGCTGTCTTGGGACAGCGGATTGCCAAGCTCCCCCATGTCATTTACTACTCTAGTAGAACTCTTTTCTGATGCCCAACTCAATTATTCTACCACTGAAAAAGAACTGCTAGCAGTTGTCTTTGCCTTAGACAAGTTTAGATCTTATCTTTTAGGATCTAAAGTCATTATCTACTCAAACCATGCAGCGTTGAAGTACCTTTTGTCTAAAAACCTTGTCTTATCCGTTGGGTTCTTTTGCTTCAAGAATTTGACATTGAAATTCGAGATAAAAAGGGTTCTGAGAATGTTGTAGCAGACCACTTGTCTAGACTAATTGTTGAGTCTAGTGAGGATTCCATTCCAATCACTGAAACATTTCCTGACGAGCAGCTTATGCATGTCTCATCCATTCCTTGGTTTGCTGATATCGTAAATTATCTTGTTACTAGTGAGATGCCCTCTCATTGGTCAAAGCAAGATAAATCAAAGTTTTTAGCCATGGTCAAACATTTCTTTTGGGATGATCCTTATTTATTTAAGTATTGCCCCGAATCAGATCATAAGGAGATGCAGTCCAGAATATGATCAGACCAATATCCTATCCTTTTGTCATGACCAAGCTTGTCGTGGTCACTTTAGTGCCAAGAAAACTGCCACTAAGATCCTACAATGTGGATTTTACTGGCCTTCTCTTTTTCGTGATGCTTATTCATATTGTAAAGCTTGTCAGCGTTGTCAACAATTAGGGAGTCTCTCTAGAAGAAACATGATGCCATTAAACCCTATCCTCATTGTCGATGTATTTGATGTTTGGGGTATTGACTTTATGGGACCATTTCCTAACTCTTTCGGTAACTTGTACATTCTTGTTAGAGTTGATTATGTGTCTAAATGGATTGAGGCAGTTGCATGCAAAACAAATGATCATAAGGTTGTGGTCCGCTTCTTGAAAGAAAATATATTTTCTCGTTTTGGTTCACCTCGTGCTATTATTAGTGATGGAGGTAAACATTTCTGTAATAGGCCATTTGAGCAATCAATGAAACAATATGGCATTACACATCGAGTTGCAACTCCCTATCACCCCCAAACGAGTGGTCAAATTGAAGTGTCAAATAGGGAGATCAAGCATATTGTAGAAAAGACAGTTAATCCTAGTAGGAAAGATTGGTCTTTAAGACTCACTGATGCTTTGTGGGCTTACCGTACATCATTCAAAACTCTCATAGGAATGTCCCCATACAGACTAGTGTATGGAAAGGCATGTCATTTGCCTGTTGAGTTAGAGCATCGAGCCTCCTGGGCTGTGAAGCAACTTAATTTTTCTCTAGATAAAGCAGGAATTCAAAGAAAACTCCACCTCAATGAATTAGAAGAAATTCGAAATGATGCATATGATTGTGCTAAATCATATAAAGCCCAGATGAAGGTGTTTCATGACAAACAAATTTTGCGAAAAATGTTTGAGAATGGTCAGAAAGTCCTTCTGTATAATTCTCGTTTGCATCTTTTTCCTGGTAAACTAAAATCTCGTTGGTTCGGGCCCTTTTATTTTTCGTACTGTTTACCCTCATGGAGCTATTGAGATTGAAAATCCCAAAAATGGAGGCATATTCAAAGTGAATGGTCAAAGACTGAAACCATTTTTTGAGTTGAAATCCCCAGAAGTAGAGGGGATACTTCTTGACAATCATGTTTATCACGACTGATTATTCTGTCGTGTCTCTATAGATTTTAGTTTTCTTTTTGTGTGTTTTGATTCATTTTGGTCTTTATTTATTTTTGCTTGGATTTTTTATATATATATTTATTGTCTTTTATTCTGCAATGGATAAATACCAAGGGGATTGGCACGCATATTTTCCAGGTATTATCTTTCTATATCATTTACCCTCTTATTTCATACATTTTCTATGCTTTTATTTTGAAACATTAAAGACAATGTTTGATTTAGGTTTGGGGGTAAGGTTTAGAAGTTTTGTTTTGTTTTTATTTATTTATTTATTTATTTTTTAAGTTAATTCCGAATTTCTTGTTTCTCTTTGCTTTTATTACTGTAATTCTTGCTTTCTTTTACTTGTTTATGTATTTAATTTGTTGTTAAGTTTGGGAAGTAGATTGCTTCATGATTGCACAGTCAGAAATTTGGCTCAAATGCTTATTTCATTCCATAACATGTGATTCCAAACAAAAACTTGAAAAAGCATACATAAATTTCTGAATCACATGATTTCTTTTGCATTCTAAGCTAGCTGAGGCTTCTGCTAATTGCCTCTATCTGCTCGCACTTGTAGAATCTGCAGCAGCTCTACATGGTCCTCAATTTTCCCCTGCAGTGTTTCCACTTGCTTATTGGTGCAGTGGAGCCGCTTCTCCAGGTCCGCCACCTGAGCTTTCAGGGCCGCCACCTCCTCGGTCAGTGCTCTGCACTCTCGTGTTCTCGCCGTTAGGTGCATGCCCAAATTTGTGGCCGAGACCGCGTTGAGCACGGTTAAATTGTGGGACTCGTCCACTGCCATCCTGAGAACCTCTGCGCCACATGCAGATGATATGCAACTGTAAGTCTCCTGACAGTCATGCCTTCCGGCAATCCTGCCCTACACGGCACCACCTCAGAGAAGTTTGAGGACGAGCCATGATGGTATGAGGAGTTTGGGAAGACAAGGGTTGGAGGAGCCCTTATCTGGGCATTTGGTGGTGCAAGCGACAACTCAAGGTTGAGGTCATCAACGAGCATATCTGAGGATGCCATTGATTTTTATGTCTGGACTTTTTGATGGTTTTTCTTGAGTTTGCAGGATAAAATGCAAGTTACTCCTCCTTTCAACCGAGAAGTGGTTTAAATAGACATATGCTCATGAGGGAGCCGACATCCACTTCGGATCTCCAGATTGCTATCCAGCCGTTTGCCCTTTTTTTTCTCGGATCCCTACACTTCACGAGGATTTTGCGGTCGCATGCATTTAGAATGGAGCATTTCTACTTTCACTTTACTTTTTTTTTACCTCCGTGTTTTTCTGGTGTTTTATGTTTTTGCCCGTTACTTTCATTTTTTTTTTGTGCTTTGTGTTTTGTTTTGTTTTATTTTAAGTTTGGGAAGTGTGTTTTCCCTTTCGGCTGTCATCTTTGTTTTGTTTGGGAAGTGTGCTACTCTTTCTTTTGCAACTTAATTTCTTTTATTTCTTAAAAAAAAAAAGAGTGAAACAAAATGAAAATGAAAAATACAGGGGAAGGGCGAAACAAACAAGCACACTAATAAATACATTAGAAATTATTTTTTCACAGTGCTCGGTGTCTCAACCATAGGACCTTTGAGTTTAGCCCTATGGCTATCCTCTTCCGGGGCTTCAGGTGCAGTCTCTAGGGGCTCATCACTCGAGCTCCCAAAGATTGCACTCTTAGCTTGAGCGTAACCACTCTCGCGATTCTGTTTTCTTGCGCTTACCCGGTCGGTCTAGGTCCTCCAGCTGCTTTCTCATGTCATGGGCGTAAACACTTACCATCTTTGAGAGACTTTTGTTCTCTTCCCGCAACGCCTCCAGCTGTGTCGATTCACCTCCACTATCCTTGCCCTTTCCCTTTTTAAACTTTTGATAATACTCTGGCACTCTTCAATCACACTTCGCTCTCCTGCCAACTGACCTCTTAGCACTTCCACCTCATGGGACTTCGCAATTAGGCGATGACCCACACTTCGACTGTTGCGGTGCTTTGCACGCTTAGTGCCAGAGCATCGCTCACGACCCGGTTATCATCCCTTTCTCCCAGCACCCTTATATCCTTGGGAGTCACTAGATTTCTAGCAACTCCAAGGGCAACATCGTTGTCCAGCAGTATTAAGTCATTCACTGTCACGTGCCCCCGTGCAGAGGCAAAGTAGGGCATCCACACTGGTGCCACGCTGCTTGGCCCCGAGTCTGAGTCGGTGGAGCTAGGTTGAGATCCAACGAGAATGGGTAGGAAGAGGCCATTTGAACTTTCTTTTCTTTTGTCTTTCTTTTCTCTTTTGTGTTTCTGAGTTTGTGTGATTTTCCCCAACTCTTTTTCTTCTTCTTTTATAGAGTTAGTCTCTAGGTAACCCTAGCCACTGCGCTTCTGTGTTTCGCGCGCCCTACGGCTTATCTCCATCTGCCGCACCCGTCCCCCAACCCTCTTAATTGTATTTCTGCCTTTCAGCGCTTTCAAGAAAAAAAAATAAATAAATAAAAAATCGTCGCGCCTTCCTACGAAGCCAATAATTCTGGCTTGAGGGATGTGAAAGCGGCCTCTGCACGCTGACACGTCCCTCACCTCTTTTGGCCCGTGACCTATCAGTAAACGAGACATCCGGCCCCCTTTCTCTCTTTTCAGAAATCTCGTTCCTTGCGCTTCTGACAACGCTTCTTTGTTTTCTTTAATTTTTAATAATAATAATAATAATAAAAGAAGTGTTTGGGCTTTCGTTTGGGTTGGGTTTTAAAATTGATTTGTACGTTCTCATGGGTTGGGTTTCTGCGTGCGTAGAACTGTTGTTAGGGCTTACTGTGGTATTTTGTTTGATTTTGTTCCATTTGATTTTGTTTTGTTTTTGCAACTAAATTGTAGTTTTAATTCTTGTTTGTTCTTTTATGTAAATCCCTTTCATTTCTTGTTATAACTTTACTAATGCCTAAATTCTTCAACATTGAGGACAATGTTTGATTTAGGTTTGGGGGTAAGGTCTAGAAGTTTTGTTTTTAAATTTTTAGGGTAGTTTTGTTTTTATTTTTTTTTTAAAAATGGTGTTATCTCTAGATTTTTATGTTTACTATCATCAAATCAGATTTAACACTCATGAATCATTTTTACGATTGGAAACATATGATTAAATTTTAAACCCATAATTTTAGTTTTTTCACTTATTTCTATTTAGTGGATAATTCATGAGTTATACTTTGAACTCTCACATGCACATCAACACTTTAGTGAGAATGAAAGAAAAGATCAATTATAGTTAACTTTGTTGTTTTAAGTAGAGTTAGATGACATTGCTCTTGATTGACCTTGGCGTAAAAAAAAAAATAAATAAATAAATAATAATGATGTTAATTTATCCAGAGTTTTACTTAGTAACCGGGCCTCTTGCCTAAACAGCAGCGAGTGTTCGCGTCAAACGGTAAAGTTCTGAGGTAAATACATTTTGTGACTAGTTTAGTTCTGTAGCCTTTTTAACTCGAGTTAATAAGCCCTTAGGGGTGTTTCTACACCTAATGCCTTAAAACCTTTGGTTTGAGAGTCGTTGGCCTAAATCTCGCTACATGGGTTAATTAGAAAGCTTAATGGAACTAAACATTGCACAGTCACATTCAAAAAAAAAAAAAGAAGAAGTATATAAATGCCTTGGTTAGTTATTTGCACTGAATTTTGATAATGATTGAAATAATGAGGTTACTATGATTGAAATTGACTTTTGTCTCTAAAATGTATTGGTTCACTTAAACACCAAAGGAAACAAATGAAAAATTTTACTAAATGATTATAAGTGATCAAGACTTTATGTGGGGATTAACTTAGGGGTTTAAAGGCTTGTTGCATATGCTAAATGCAATCGAGATCCCTGCGAAAGTGGTTTAGTTTTCTTTTCTACTTAATTTTTATTTTCTTTTGCTCGAGGACTAGCAAAATATAGGTTTGGGGATATTTGATGAGCACAAAATAAATACAAGTTTTATCCTTCAATTTATATTTGTTAGTATTTTCTTTTGTATTATGTAAATTTATTAGAGTATTTGTATTGGCTATTTCCAATCTTTGTTTTTGTATTTAATGAGTGGTTGTTTGTAGATATTAAGTGTCTTCCACCAATGGCATGAGGAGGAGGAGGAATAAGCAATGTGTTGCAAAAAGAGAGGAAGAACTCAAGTTGGATTTGATGACTTTGCCTTTTACAGCTCATGCTGTACAGTCCATTTGCAGGCTTGAAAAACGAATTCTCCCATGCTCAAATGAATAAATATCCTTCATGACACTTGTTCAATAAGATGTCGACTACTACATATCCAAAAATTGGAGCAATTGGATAAAAACTCAATCCACAGGCTGTCACACACCAAGACAGGTTCTAAAAGACAGCTTGCATATGCAGCTGGAATGAAAGGGACTTCATGCTTCTATAAATAGGAAGCAACTCAAGAGAGATTAAAAGGGTGTGGAGAAATTCAAGAGTGATACACAGCAGAAGGAAAGAAAGAAAGAAAGGAAGAGAGAAAGAGAGAGAGAGAAAGTGAGAAAGAAAAGAAGAACAACGATGGAAAGGAAAGAACCGAGAGCTAATAACTCTCTTAAAATTGTTCTTCACCTTTCTTAGTTCTCATTTAATTCATGTATTTTAGTTTCTTGGTTTTGTTTTAATTCTTAATTATGTCTAGCTAAAATACTTAACTAAGGTTGGATGAAACACCATTATTAAATAGAGTTCTAGTTTTTATTTTCAATTCTCAAATATTGTGGTGTTCAATGATTATAATTTTCACTTCACATGATTAATAGATTAATCTTCTTTTCACCACTTCTATCATGTATTGTGACATATAACATGTATTTATGGTAGTTAAGAGTTTGGATTAATCTATTAATTCATCCTTGGTTTATATTTCTAATTTACAAATTTCTTTGATATTTTGTTATTCAAATAAACTTTTTCACATAGGATGCTTAGGAAACTTTGATCCTTTGTAGTTAAATAATTTTGTTTACATACTATGCTTAGAATTTGTACTTATGAAGGGAAGGAAAATTTACTTATGATCTAAAGTACAAGCTTAATTGATAAATCTTGAGAAAACAGTAGATTGATTTCTAGATTGCTACTCCATGGGAATTGAAAGGTAAATAATTAGGATCTTATGGAATAATGGTGTGGATTCTAATACCTTAGTTATTTTTTCTCATAAATTTAAATCTTAATTTCAGTTTATTGTCATTTCCATATTTGTTTCATGCTTTATTTAATTTTCTTTATCAACAAACAAATCACCATTTGAATCAACTAGGTGGGCAATGAAATTAACTTGGGTATAATTGGTTTTCTATCTTTACACGCAATCCCTTGGGTACGATCTCGCTCTTACACGCTTATGTTATATTCGATTCGTGCGCTTGCGAGTTTATAAATTTTAAAAGACACCACTTTTGGTGACAACACATGCCAAAAATGAAGCACTTATGACCAAGTGTTTTATGCAGTGGTTCGATCCCTGAAACAATGGGAACACTATCTAGTGCAACGGAAGTTTGTACTTTACACTGACCACCAAGCCTGAAATTTATCAATGGCTAGAAGAGTGAACAAAATGCATGTCAGGTGGGCTATTTTTCTGCAGAAATTTCCATTTTTTATTAAACATAAATATGGAGTTCTTAATCGTGTGGCAGATGCACTGAGTCGTCGAGCAACTTTGCTTGTTACTTTGGCACAAGAAGTTATGGGTTTCAAATTTATGAAGGAACTGTATGAGACTTATGAGGATTTTCAGGAAATTTGGGCTAAGTTTATTCGCAATGAGCCGATGACAAATTATCATGTTAATGAGGGGTATTTATTTAAGGGCAATCGATTATGCATTCCTACTTCTTCTTTAAGGGAGAAACTGATCAGGGACTTGTATATGGGTGGACTGAATGGCCATCTGGGCCGTGATAAAACCATTGTGCGGAAGTACAACAGTTGTCATGTATCTAAAAGGTAGTCCCAAAATACTGGTCCTTATATGCCTCTCTCTGTCCCTGATGATATTTGGCAAGACTTGTCTTTGGATTTTATTATGGGACTCCCTCATACACAACGAGGAGTCGATTCTGTTTTGTTTGTGGTTGACAGGTTTTCTAAGATGGTGCATTTTATTGCTTGCAAGAAGACTGCAGATGCTTCCAACATAGCCAAACGGTTTTTCAGGGAGGTTGTGCGGTTTCATGGTGTTCCTAAATTTTTTACATCAGACCATGTCACCAAATTCCTTAGCCACTTTTGGATAACCTTGTGGAGGATGTTTGGTACAGACTTGAATCATTGTAGCACCACTCATCTGTAGACAGATGGTCAATTTGAGGTTACCAACAGAACCCTCGAAAACATGGTTAGGAGCTTTTACAGAGACAGGCCGAAGCAATGAGATGTGCATTGCCACAAGTGGAGTTCACTTACAACAGTGTTGTTCATTCTTCCACATGAAATCACCATTTTCCATTGTTTACACTTCGATGCATAAGCATGTGGTTAACCTAGTCAAGCTTCTAAGAGCCCAAAAGACTAGTGTAGCTGCTAAAAATATGGCTGACCAAGTTCAGACTTTGAGGGAAGAACTGAAGGAAAAGCTAGAGAAGACCAATGCCAAATTTAAGGTCGCAGCTTATTAGTTGCACCTTCAATCGTTACAAATGCAGCTGTAACAGCTGCAGATCACCCATGATATTAGCACCAGCTGTAGTCTCTCCTTCCTAAGAATCTTGTAATTATTTTGTAATCTTTCCTTGATCATAGCAAGTGTAACGCCTCTTTGATATCAGCTCTTTTGAATTTCTGTAACTGATTCATACTGTGTATAAATATAGAAAATCTCAACACTATTTGGTGTGAGGAAATCCAAACTTTATATGGTATCGGAGCTTTACTGATCCTATTCCTTTTCTTATCTTCTGATCTCTATCGTTATTATTTTCTTTTCTTTCTTATTCCTATGGCTACATCAGATGCTGCATCTCAACCTAATCAGGATACAACCATCAATCCCACTTCCACACTCACTCTCAATCAAACAATACCAATGCCTAATCCTTCACACTTTCTTTCCCTTAAGCTCACCCCCACCAATTTTCTTTTATGGAGGACACAATTTGAGCCAATTCTAATTTCTCATGACCTTGAAGGTCTCATCGATGGAACTGACATTGCACCACCATCTACAGTAGGTGTGGGCAATACCTCTCAGTCCAACCCAGAGTTTATTTCTTGGCGCAAACGTGACCAAATGCTTCGCAGCTGGATTATTGCATCCTTAACTGAAGATGTTATGCCTCACATAGTAGGCACCTCCACCTCCTCTCAAGCCTGGAAAGCTCTCACACAAGCTTTTGGATCTCCTACGAATACCCGACTCCTTCAGTTACATACTCAACTTCAGAATTTCTCAAAAGGCGATCTACTAGTAGCGACTTATCTTCAAAAGGCCAAACTCATAGCCGATCAACTTGCAGCCGCAGGAAAACCCCTTGATACCAATGAGTTCAATGCTATTATCTTCCGCAATCTAGGCAGCGATTACAGTGATATGGTCACTGCCATGTCTACCAGACTCAGTCCCATCTCTTATTCAGAACTCCATAGCCTACTTGTGAGTCATGAGATTCGTCTTCAAGAGCAGGCAACTTACTCCACCATTCTTCCTTCTGCTAATATGGTGTACAAAGGCCAAGATTCCAATAACACTCGGGCTCCAGCATCTCCAAATTTCCACAATAATCGAAGTCAATCAAATTTCAACAACAGATTACATCAAGCACGCTTTCAAAACAACCACAGGTCCTTTCATACCAGATCTAATTCTCAGCACCGTGGATTGCTCCCAACCCCACCAAATCCTTCAAATACAACAAGATGTCAGATCTGTAATCGAACAAATCATTTGGCTGCTACATGTCGATATCGCTATGATAGGCCCAATGATGCTTCTGCTCACATTGCATCTTTTCCAGCATATTCAAATAGTGATTTTAACACATGGTTTCCTGACACTGGCGCAACTCATCATGTCACTCCGGATCTTGCCAATCTCTCCATCGCTAATAACTACAATGGTCCGGATCAATTGAAAGTTGGTAATGGTAATGGGCTAAATATTTCTCATGTTGGGATATCTACCTTTTCTAATGCCACTCGTTCTTTTAATCTATCTCATATCTTACATGTTCCTGATATCACAAAGAAACTTCTTTCTGTTCATCAATTCTCCAAAGATAATAATTGTTATTTTGAGTTTCACCCCACTTTCTTTGTTGTGAAGGACCAGCACACGGGGAAACCTCTACTTCACGGGCTGAATGAAGGTGGCCTCTATAAGCTTAGTAGCATTGCCATCTCCAATAAAAATGACGGTCCCATGGCTTTCTTAAGCGAACGTGCCAATTTCTCTTGTTGGCATGCACGCTTGGGTCATCCACATCCACGTGTTCTTCGTCAAGTAATAAATGGCAATAATCTTCCTTCTCTTTCAAAGGACCTACCTCCTTATACTGCTTGTTGTTTGGGAAAGATGTCTAAATTTTCTTTACCTTCCACTCCTTCTGTTAGCTTTCATCCATTAGAACTTATTTTCAGTGATGTATGGGGCCTTCCCCAATTCCATCCATTGAAGGACATCGTTACTTTGTTTTGTTTGTTGATGATTTTTCCAAATATGTATGGTTTTTTTCCTTTGGTCCGTAAATCTGATGTGTGTGACATATTTCTTAAATTTCAAGTCAAAGCAGAACGCTTGTTTAATACCAAGATCCGCAATTTCCAATCAGATTGGGGGGGCGAGTATCGTAAGCTCTCTTCTCACTTTGAAAAATGTGGGATCACTCATCGAATTGCTTGTCCCCACACTCATGAGCAAAATGGATCTGCTAAAAGAAAAATACGTCATATTACTGAGACAGGTCTCACTCTCCTTGCCCATGGATCTGTACCAAAAAAATATTGGCATTTTGCATTTGACACTTTGTTTATTTGATAAATAGAATGCCTACTTCAGTCCTTCATGATCAATCTCCTTTCCAAGTTCTCTTTAATCAATCTCCTGATTATTGTTTTCTCAAAGTTTTTGGCTGCTTAGTTTTCCCATATATTCGTCCTTATAATAAAAATAAATTTGATTTTCATTCTCTTCCGTGTATTTTCTTGGGATATAGTCCAAATCACCATGGTTACGGCTGCTTAAATCCCCAAACAGGCAGGATATATATTTCTCGACATGGACGTTTTCATGAACATGCCTTTCCATTTTCTGTTTCTCCAACTTCTGTGTTGCAGGCTCCAAATGACCCACCATCTGATCCTTTTTTGTTGCCTATAGAGTCTCCAAGTTCAGCACGTGCAGCAAGGGTGTCCTCATTTGGTAATTCCTCCTCTCCTTCTTCATCTCCATTAAATTCTCATGCTTCTCCTAGCTCACCCAATGTGCATTTAAATTCAAATTCCACTACAGCTTCAAATCTTGCATTATCTCCTCACAACATCTCTCATAATGATAATTCATCTATTATTCCTTCCCAACATGAAAATATTGATCTTACTGTTACTAACTCCAATGGTCAGGAATTAGCTACAGTTTTGGTAGGTGCTCAAGGAGAAAACCCAAGTCAGGGGCGTCAAAATGCTAGATACTCTCTTCGACCGAGACCATCCCCCAATCCCAAATACACTCTTCCTCATGCACTTTTGACTAAAGCAGACACCCAACATGAGCCAACTTGTTTCTCTGATGCTAACAAACACCACCATTGGCGTGCTGCAATGACTGAAGAATTGAATGCCCTCATAAAGAATGGCACTTGGTCACTTGTTCCCTATGATCCTTCCATGAATGTTGTTGGGTGTAAGTGGGTGTTTCGTGTCAAGCGCAAGGCCGATGGTACACTTGATAGGTACAAAGCACGTTTAGTTTCCAAGGGATTTCATCAACAAGAGGGAGTTGATTACACTGAGACGTTTAGTCCCGTCGTCAAAGCCACCACTATTCGCACAGTTTTGTCACTTGCTATTAGCAATGGTTGGGAAGCTCGTCAGTTGGATGTAAGTAATGCTTTTCTCCATGGTCATCTTAAAGAAGAGGTTTACATGACTCAACCACCGGGTTTTCTTGATTCCTCTCAACCGCATCATGTTTGTAAACTTCATCGGTCCCTTTATGGCTTAAAACAAGCACCACGAGCATGGTTTCAGTGTTTGAGTTCTTCCCTTTTACAACTTCAATTTGCTGGCTCTAAGATGGATAGTTCATTGTTCGTTTTTAATCATCGAACTACGATTATCTATGTTCTGGTGTATGTTGATGACATAATCGTCACAGGAAATAATAGTGCCGCCATTGGAAAAGTCATCTCCACTCTTAGCGCCGTTGTGTGAAGCTGTTCTAGGAAGGAGACTCCATGATGGTTTACTTGAGGAGAGAATGTCTCCCAAATGGTACCTACAGCAAACTGGAACCTTGAAAGTATGGGCCCTACAAAGTTCTGAATAAAATAAACGACAATGCCTATGTCATGGATCTTCCTTCTTCAATGGGCATATCAAGGACTTTCAATGTTGCGGATCTACATGAGTTCCATGATGATGAGTCAATTTATCCTAGGAACAGCGTCACGAGTAAAACCCAATGCTTTGCTATGACGTATGGGCTTTTTCGATATCGTTTGGTAGCCCGAAATCCAGTTTTTATAGTTTTTGGAAACTTTGTTATTTTCCTATTTTAATTCCTTTGTTATTTCTAGGGTTTCTATCCTTTGTTATTCCTAGGGTTTCTAGAAATATTTAAGCATACTTTACCCATGGTTAGGGTTATGTTTTGTTATTCCAATTTTATCAATAAACCTTGAGGTTTCCTCATATCTTCTTGGTGGATTTAAAAGTTACATGTTTTAGGCTAAAGTTTAGCCAATCAATTGTCACGTTGTGTCAAAATGTCAATCAATCCCCCATTATGCTCTCTCCTATAATCATGTATCATATTTGGAATCAATCGGTATAGGAATCAGTATAATTATTCTCTTACCATATCTAGTAAACAGTTGCTCTTATATATTTACTGACAATTATCAAAGAATAATATCAATCGTTTCAATCTCAAAATCCTTCAAAGAAGCTATTACCCTCCATTTGCTTTTCGAAGCTGCAAATAGTTGTGGATCAAGCTATAGTGGATAATACAAATATTCTTTATTAAGGTTTAGTTTCTGTCTAGCCCAAAACATATCGTAAAAAAGTGTACACATATAATACAGTATAGCAAGCCCAACAACCATCTCTCTCAAATCCAATCAACAGGACAACATCAATTCTTGGGAATTACCTTATTTTTAAAATTAATTCTATGGAATGACCAAATCAGAGAGGCACGGGTTCAATAAAAAGTGAAGCAACACTATCTTTCATCACTTTCCCAACATGTGTGTAGCCATCCTCCCCTTTGTAAAGGAGATCAACCACTCTTGTTAGATTCAGAACACGCATGAGGACAGGCATTGGCACATCAGTTGGTCTAAGGAACTCCTCGTTGATATCCTTCCACAAATCCATAACCTGTTTGTTAAAAATATCAAGCACCTCTTGCTCTGGCACCCCATATTGCTTCATGTAACATTCAATACTAGAAGCAACATGCTCTCTCTCTTTCTCAAACTGCAAAAATAAATCCATAATACAAATTTAGTTATCTTACCTAATTCTGATTTGTACCAAGGTAAGAACATCTTATTATACGTACCTCGTAACCACTAAGGTCATCCATGAGCCTAAAAATGATATTTGAAGCTCTAAGAATTCTAGGATCATTCAACAACCACTCAAAAGCTTCCTTCGTTACAATATCTCCCATGCCAACCAGAGATGCAATTGAAAGCAAGATGTTGCCAACACAGGCTGTTGCTACACTCATATACTCTTCCATGCTTGGAATGTAGTCTTTGTGCAACCATTGGGCCTCAGCAAAGTAGTTCCGGGCTTGAGCTTTAACCTATGCCATTTGTTAAAAGCATTGAAAAGTAAAGTGAGTTGTGACTGTTGAAAAAATCCCATGGAACAAACTCAAAATAGATTAACAGCAAATAAAGTTGTGCATTTGCATTTTCAGGGAGGTTGTGCAGTTTCACGGTGTTCCTAAATCTATTACGTCAGACCATGTCACCAAATTCGTTAGCCACTTTTGGATAACCTTGTGGAGGATGTTTGGTACGGACTTGAATTGTAGTAGCACCGCTCATCCGTAGACAGATGGTCAATCTGAGGTTACCAACAGAACCCTTGAAAACATGATTAGGAGCTTTTGCAGAGACAGGCCGAAGCAATTGGATGTTGCATTGCCACAGGTGGAGTTCACTTACAACAGTGTTGTTCATTCTTCCACATGAAAATCACCATTTTCCATTGTTTACACTTCGATCACTAAGCCTGTGGTTGACCTAGTCAAGCTTCTAAGAGCCCAAAAGACGAGTGTAGCTGCTAAAAATATGGCTGACCAAGTTCAAACTTTGAGGGAAGAACTGAAGGAAAAGCTAGAGAAGACCAACGCCAAATTTAAGGTCGCCGCTAACAAGCGCCGCTATGTGAAGCTGTTCTAGGAAGGAGACTCCATGATGGTTTACTTGAGGAGAGAATGTTTCCCAAATGGTACCTACAGCAAACTGAAACCTCGAAAGTATGGCCCTACAAAGTTCTGAAGAAAATAAACGACAATGCCTATGTCATGGATCTTCCTTCTTCAATGGGCATATCAAGCACTTTCAATGTTGCGGATCTACATGAGTTCCATGATGATGAGTCAATTTATCCTAGGAATAGCGTCACGAGTAAAACCCATTGCTTTGCTATGACGTATGGGCTTTTTCGGGCATCCGATATTGTTTGGTAACCCGAAATCCAATTTTTATCTTTTTTGGAAACTTTGTTATTTTCCTATTTTAACTCCTTTGTTATTCGTAGGGTTTCTAGAAGTATTTAAGTATACTTTACCCATGGTTAGGGTTATGATTTGTTATTCCAATTTTATCAATAAATCTTGAGGTTTCCTCGTATCTTCTTGGTGGATTCTAAAGTTACATGTTTTAGGCTAAAGTTTAGCCAAACAATTGTCACGCTCAGTGGTGGACCTATTAAGGCGCAAGAAGGTGCAACTTCACCTCCCCTCGCTGGAAAAACCATTATAGGTGCTTGCTCATTTGCTCAACTGGTGTACAGATTACCTTATTTCCATTTTCAACATTTAAGTAAATGTCTTTGTCCTTTTACTTTAATTTATTTTTATATTACTCCATTTACTTAAGTTTACAATATAAATAAGGAAGTAACCCCCATTTGGATTCAAATAAAAATACTAGAAAATCAAATTCCCACCAAATCAAAATATGAAAAATCGATTTTAGTGATACGATTTAGGCTAAAAATGATGGCTCATTAAGTTAATATATACTTCATACTAAAATCCCATAAAATCAAGTTTTCTTATTTAATGTGTAAGGAATAAAAGCCGCCAAAAATTATCTGGAGAATTATTCTAAAAAACCATTTTTCATACTTAGTCAATATTTTTACATAAAACAATTTTTCATGAATGCATGAAGGGACCTAAGGTTAATCTAGATAAAAAAAACCTTAGATGTTCAACCCACAAAGAATTTTTAGCCTTTTAAAATTGTACATCCGCTAAAAAAATTCTGAGTCCGCAGTGGTCACGCTATGTCAAAATGTCAATCAATCCCTCATTACGCTCTCTCCTATAATCATGTATCATATTTGGAATCAATCAGTATAGGAATCAGTATAATTATTCTCTTACCGTATCTAGTACGCAGTTGCTCTTATATTTTTACTGACAATTATCAAAGAATAATATCAATCGTTTCAATCTCAAAATCCTTCAAAGAAGCTATTACCCTGCATTATCTTTTCGAAGCTGCAAATAGTTATGGATCAAGCTATAGTGGATAATACAAATGTTCTTTATTAAGGTTTGGTTTCTGTCTAGCCCAAAACATATCGTAAAGAAGTGTACACATAATAATACAGTACAACAAGCCCAACAACCATCTCTCTCGAAAACGAAAAAATCCAATCAACAGGACAACATCAATTCTTGGGAATGACCTTATTTTTAAAATTAATTCTAAGGAATGACCTAAAAGTGATTATAATAAGCCAAATCAGAGAGGCACGGGTTCAATAAAAAGTGAAGCAACACTATCTTTCATCACTTTCCCAACATGTGTGTAGCCATCCTCCCCTTTGTAAAGGAGATCAACCACTCTTGTTAGATTCAGAACACGCATGAGGACAGGCATTGGCACATCAGTTGGTCTAAGGAACTCCTCGTTGATATCCTTCCACAAATCCATAACCTGTTTGTTAAAAATATCAAGCACCTCTTGCTCTGGCACTCCATATTGCTTCATGTAACATTCAATACTAGAAGCAACATGCTCTCTCTCTTTCTCAAACTGCAAAAATAAATCCATAATACAAATTTAGTTATCTTACCTAATTCTGATTTGTACCAAGGTAAGAACATCTTATTATACGTACCTCGTAACCACTAAGGTCATCCATGAGCCTAAAAATGATATTTGAAGCTCTAAGAATTCTAGGATCATTCAGCAACCACTCAAAAGCTTCCTTCGTTACAATATCTCCCATGCCAACCAGAGATGTAATTGAAAGCAAGGTGTTACCAACACAAGCTGTTGCTACACTCATATACTCTTCCATGCTTGGAATGTAGTCTTTGTGCAACCATTGGGCCTCAGCAAAGTAGTTCCGGGCTTGAGCTTTAACCTATGCCATTTGTTAAAAGCATTGAAAAGTAAAGTGAGTTGTGACTGTTGAAAAAATCCCATGGAACAAACCCAAAATAGATTAACAGCAAATAAAGTTGTGCATTTGCATTACGTACAGCTTCTTTTGCATAGTAAATTCGGTATGATCTTCCTTCTTTTACCATCTCCTCCTCAATTTCGTCGTAAACATTCAAGAGGGTATGGTAAAATACTTGCATATAGTTTGGGAGTTCAGCCATACAATTGATATCCCACCTGAAAATTGCATAAACCACATTCATCTTAGGCATATACACACAGGTAGTAGTTATGCAACAAATAAATCAGTTCCAAATTAATAGAAAGCAGATAATATATTTTTTCCAATTAACCTTTCAATTGCTCCAGTAAAGATCACGAGTTCTTCGTATGTGCCAAATGCATCGTAGATATCATCCAAAACTGATACCAGGGCAATCACTTTTGTAAGAATTTTTCTTGTTGCCATATAATGCGGTTCGAAATAGACTCCAACTATCCAAAAGTACAGCTCCACGATCCTATCTCTTGCAAAAGGCAGCTTCTTTTCAAAGTCCAGTTCTTTCCACCACCTATAATTAATTGACAATATTAAGTGTATAGGGTGTAATAATTGCAAACTATTTTATGTTTACATGATTCAAAGACTTACCTAGTAATCTCACTGAGCTCCTTCTTGTGTAAAGATTGAACGAGATTGAAATCTAACTTTGCAAGTTTCAATATAGCTTCACTATGTGAAGCATCATCCTGGTAGATTGACATGTAACCCCTGGCACATACCCTCTCCAGACCCTTCCGCAGAGGTCTCTCTAAGGCTTGAGTTATCTGTGAAGCCAGTGGATTTCTTGCGTCCGTTGTTTCTGCCGACTCAAGGTGAGTGGTGGTGAAAACAAGAGCCTCTTCTAGTATGTCTTCTCCATGCTTCCTTAGATGGGCTGCTTCATAAAAGCTTAGCATCCCAGGAACATCAGCAGTTAAACTCTCCTTGAAGTTTCCATTTTTATCTTTGAACTTGTTGAATATATCTGGTTGATTGTCAGAAAAAATGGGCACATATATGAGACATAGAATAATATTATAGCCAAGAGCCACTCACATCACATTCCACACATTTAATTAATTTCTTCACCCCTACCGCAAGAAACATTGAATCCATGTTGTCTTAGTAGCCGAAAACCAAGAGCAACAGTGTAGAGATCACCACCATCATAGTCATGATATGTAATGTGCACACGTTGCAAGGCTTCTTCGATTTCTCTTTCGAAGTGGTAAGCCACGCCAAGGCCCTGGACTGCATCAATTAGCTTGAGCTGATGTGAAAAATCACCTGCACTTGTTGTGAATACTTCCTTCCTCACTGCTACTTTCAGTTGGTCCACTTGCTGCTGCATATGGTCATAAGTTATCTGCTACGACACAACACAACAAATTAAATTAGCAACTTACGTGTTACATTACAAGTTTTTGAAAAGAATAAAATACATATAAATAATTTGAATAACATTACAATGTTTTTTTCATCATAATTGAGGAACCGATCTCCCCAAATGCTTGGGTGATAATTTGCTGTCTGCCGAACAATTTCTGGCTCAGCACTGTGTGCAACTTGAGCTGCTACTGGGAAAGACATGGTTTGCTTTGTACTGAAATATTGCTCATACGATTATGTATATATAGGCAAAATGATCACAGGGTACTTGCTTGGGACAAGGCTAGAATCCAACTGGCATAGCATAAACGAGATTAATTCATGCTAAATCCACATCATTCACTCTAATTAAGATATAATTTCCATGTCGTGGCCGGTAAGTGGGCTTCCCTTTCATGACTCTTTGAGTGGTCTTTCTTTTTGTCACGTACGATTTGGGCCATTGGCTGAATTTAAAGCATATGTTTAACATGTGTTATTTTAGCTCCTTTTGAGCATAGATATGGTGAATCTGGGAGATCTTTATTTTCCACTTCAATATACAATATTTGTTTAATCCGATTTAAGTATTAGATATGATCCTGAAAAACGAGCTTATCAGCGTGAAAAACATCTTCACAAATACTAACCTCTACCGATTGCATTAATATCTCCGGTTATGATTGTTTAACATAGTTATAAAACAAAAAATACTTGGCTCTTTCTTTCTTTTTCTTTTTTTAAAAAAGTACGGGATTACATTTATAATTCAACCAAAAAAGTCACTAGTTACAAAAGCCAATACAAACTAGCCACAAATGATCATTATAATAATAGAGCGATCTAATATCAAAATTAAGATAATCTAGTACGCCTCCACTAACGATCATGTAGGATCGAATAAACTCTTGCATGGGCATCCCAACTAAGATTGCAAACTCATAATAACAATAGTTTCCTCCCCTTTCAAATTGAAAACTGCTATAACACTATTTTTTGGAAGAGAGGGGACTAGAATACCCAATGCATACTAGATGTAGGCTTAACGCAATGTCGGACCATTCTTTCCATCAACAAATTAGTTTTTTTCAAAGACTAAGTTTTTACTATTTTGCCCTTATTATATTAAATTGTGGTTGTTTAGCAAATTGGTAAACCAAGGTGCGTTTTAAAGGTATTTGGATGTTAGCGCTGTTTGAGGTCTTCGCCTTTATATATTTATATAGATATCATAAAATAATTCTGGGGGCCATCCTTGATGTGGAGCACTAGGCGATTATCCTTCCGGGCTAATAACAAGGCTGGCTCTGAACAGATACCATCTCTGCAAATGGTACTTATTATGTTTGAAGCTGGTTAGTTGGGATAGGCCGGTGCCGGTCCTTATTATGTTTTATTATTTTGTATCTTATTTTCTATGGTTTGCAATAAGGACCTCTTGACTTTTTGTAACGTTGAAATTAGAGCATTTTAGTTCAAAATAATTTACCACATCAATAAGGTGTTAATTGAATTGGCTCAAATTTTTAATGTGCTCCCAAATGGTCCCTAATTCAAGTCACTATGAGTTGCCCTCCTCCCGCATTCCTAACTTCGGCAAAAATAATAATAATAATTTTGTTGGAATGATTTAAAATAATTGAGAATAAAAAGTTCATAACATTACAACATTAGCAATTGTAACACGAGCTCCAGCACTGCTGGATAATTCAACACAAAACATGCATCCAGTGAAAGGTCCAACCTGTTCATCATGAATCATGCATGATTCACTACCTGTCAGCTTCTGGATGCGCGGGATCATATAATATTATCTGTCAATTTTCGTAAGATCGCGTTGAAGATCGGCTTCGTCTATTTGGATGATTAAATATTCCAAAAGCTACAATCTATCAAATTTATGGTAAGATCTGACATCATTGGCTTCATGGGCCAACTAATGGTAAGATCTTATCTTTGAAAAGATCAACTTGCTCTGGTCACCAACTATATATGTTTTTTTCCTTGGTCATGGATGGTCATCAACAGTTGTTTGAAAAAGGTAGAAACAATTTAAAACTTCATGGGGTATTTGTGTAGTTTTAAAATTTTCAAGGGAGTTCATGAAAACATTGAAAACTTCAATACAATGTTAGTGTAAATAACTCGTAGATATATCTCATCCGATGACCATTCCATTTGGTTCAAGAGATGAGATTGATTATTAAAACCAAAAAAATAAAAAGATTAGTAAACAATAGTAGCTAGATTGAAGTCTTTTTATTGATAACAAAAAATGTGTTTCCCTCCCAGAGTTTAGATTTGATTAAAAAAGAATGTCGTTTGTATAAGCATAAAAAATAATTAATTAATTAATTAATTAATAAAAGGAGCGGCCGCCTCCTCCATTGGCAGCATTAAATAACAAAATCCACCCACAATAAGTTTCCCTCAAAATCTAATTTTGAAGTGAAAATTGAAGAGAGAAATTTAGAATATGACAAATGCTAAATGTGTTAACTTGTTACGTTTTTTCAGAGGAAGATCAAAATTTCATTATCACCAAACAAGTTACATCAAATACGGTATGTTTTTTAGTGGGCTCGTTAAAATATTCCCCAAAGAAACCCAATAGGATAAAACTTTACTTATGAATCATAAGTCGTACAAGATCGCATCAACCATATCTAGCCAGAATTACTGCAATATAGGGTAACGCATGTCTCTCTCACGTTAAAAACATGTGGATGCATGGCGGATGTAGCTTCTTATTATATTGATTTAACTCATGTATTGAAGAGGAAAGTACCATCATCATCGATTCACCACTATGCTAGCTTTAAAAGAGGCAAAATGGCAAACGCTAAACATCTGCTCTAAATCTAGCCAATGGCCCAATATGTTACGTGAGAAAAACATTACAAGGAAAAAGATAATATATATATATATATATATATATATATATATATATCCCCGCACTCAAAAAAATGAAAGGGCCCCTAACCATGGAAATTATTGCATTGAAAATTATTATAGAGTTTATAAGAATCTATCTTCTGCTATGCACGATTTTATTCTTGCTTTGCAATAATCTTATATCCCAACCCTTGCCTATAAATACATGAGTCTACCATCAATGCGTTTCATAGTTTCATAGTTTTATCTACCAAAGAAAAAACAGCAAAACATGTCTATCCAAGTTTGTACAGCAGCCCAATCTGAGCCTGAAATTATTCGTCGGACGGCAAATTTCCCACCAAGCATTTGGGGAGATCGGTTCATGGACTATGATTCCCAAGACATTGTAATCTCATGCAAATTATATTATCATTATATATTCATCTTTATTTTTCTCAACAAAAAAAATCACAAGTGTTTTCCTTGTTTAATTAATTGCTGGCCGCAGATAACAAATGACCGGAACCAAGAAGAAGTTGAGGAGATGAAAGAAGTAGTGAGGAGGGAAGTATTCACAACTAGTGCAGGTGACTTTTCACATCAGCTCAAGTTAATTGATGCAATCCAGCGCCTTGGCTTGGCATACCATTTTGAAAGTGAAATTGAAGAAGCGTTGGAGCGTATGCATGCTGCATTTCATGACCATGACTTTAGTGATGATGGAGATCTATACAACGTTGCTCTTAGTTTCCGGCTACTAAGACAACATGGATATAAGGTTTCATGTGGTAAGTTAATCAACAAATTATAATGTAGTGGAGTGTAATGTGACTTATTTTGGCCAACTAATGCCTGTTCATTTTTATGTCAATCAAGCAGATGTGTTCAATAAGTTCAAAGACGAAAATGGCAGCTTCAAGGAATGCTTAATTGCCGATGTTCCGGGGATGCTAAGCCTTTATGAAGCCGGGCATCTAGGAGTACGGGGAGAAGAAATACTAGATGAAGCTCTTGCTTTCACCACCACTCACCTTGACTCTGCTGCAAAAGCTCATGGAAGCTACGAACATGCAGAACAAATCACCCAAGCCTTGGAGAGACCTTTGAGAAAAGACCTAGAGAGGGTATGTGCCAGGCGTTACATGTCAATCTACCAAGATGAAGCTTCACACAATGAAGCTTTGTTGAAACTTGCAAAGTCAGATTTTAATCTTGTTCAGTCTTTGCACAAAAGGGAGCTCAGTGAGATTACTAGGTAAGTCTCTCTTTTAATTGTAAATGTTATTGCTAATATACTCAAGTTACATATATAGCTAATGTTATTGCTCATCAGGTGGTGGAAAGATGTAGACTTTGAAAAGAAGCTGCCTTTTGCAAGAGACAGGATCGTGGAGTTGTACTTTTGGGTAGTTGGAGTATACTTTGAACCGCAATACGTCGGAGCAAGAAAATTTCTTACAAAAGTGATTGCGCTGGTATCAGTGATGGATGATATCTACGACGCATACGCTACGTTTGAAGAACTTGAGATCTTTACTGCAGCAATTGAGAGGTACTACTTTGAAATCATAATTTTCTTTTTAATAATTTAGAGCTGATTTATTGTAATTGTAGAAGTGCTCCTAAATAAGCTTAAGATGAATGAATGGTTTATCAAATTTTCAGGTGGCATATGAGTTGCATAGATGAACTCCCAGACTATATGCAAATATTTTATCGTACCCTTTTGAATGTTGTCGATGAAATTGAGGAAGAGATTGCAAAGGATGGAAGATCATACCGAGTTTATTATGCAAAGGAATCTGTATGTATATAATATATATATATACACTTTTGCTTATAATAAATTTAAATTATTTTCTTCCACAATTATCTAGCTATAACGTCATGTCCAGTTGAAAGCTGTAGCCCGAGCTTACTTTGAGGAGGCCAGATGGTTCAATGAAGGATACACCCCAACCATGGAGGAGTATTTACCTGCTGCGATAGTTTCTACTGGTTACCCCATGCTTTCAACTGTATCCTTACTTGGCATGGGAGATATTGTAACAAAGGACACATTTGAGTGGCTGTTCAATGACCCAAAAATTGTTAGAGCTTCCACGATCCTTTTTAGGTTCATGGATGATATTGTCACAAGCAAGGTATGAAATATTCTTGTCATGCTAGATTAGGTATGCATGTTTAAAATGCAAAGCTTCATATCAAAAACTTAACAAAATAAAATACTATATATAATAAGTAGTTCCACAACTAATAGAATATCATGGCCTTTGATGATAAAAACTCACAGTAGACTTTGTTGGTGGTTAAGTTGAGAACAACGTCGGCGTTAGCAGTAGTAGTAAGAGTGACAATCTGATTTTCTATAATATTACCGAATTAATATTTTGAATATCTATATGCAGTTTGAGAAAGAGAGAGGCCATGTTGCCTGTAGTATTGATTGCTACATGAAGCAATATCGGGTGTCGGAGCAAGAGGCACTTGATGCTTTGAACAAGCAAGTGGTGGATCTGTGGAAGGACATAAACGAGGAATTTCTCAGACCAACTGCCGCGCCAATGGCTGTCCTAATGAGAGTTCTTAATTTAACAAAAGTGGTAGATCTCCTTTACAAAGGTGACGATGGCTACACGCGTGTTGGTAAAGTGGTGAAGGATAAGATTGCTTCACATTTTATAGATCCAGTGCCAATTATATGAGTTTTTATGTCAGACTGTCTTTTTGTCTTTGCTCAAATAAGAGAGGGACCTCTATGCTTTGAGTTAGGTCCTGCCAATATTGTCTGGTTATTGATTGGATTTTAGCCCTTATTGGGAGAGAGGGGCTCTAGGGGTTTGAACTTTTATTTAAATGTGTGTAATAATGTCCTGCATGCATCAATGAAAAACATAAACCGACACTACTTGGGTCCTGAATGCTGAGGATTGTATGCATAACTTTTCGACATGACAGTTTGTCATCGGCTTAGAATATTAGGTTTTTTTTTTTTTTTGTTCTCAAGGTTCCCACATTTTCTTTCTGCTTACCATTCTATCTAATTTTCTAGGGCCCATGAAAGGGAGACAACCCAAGATATTTTTCATGACAAATTGTGCAAGATTTTTGTCTAAGATATTGCTCTATCTCTCTCTTTTTTTATTAATTTGATGTGGAGATTTGAACCTACGATCACTCTCAAAATAAGAAACAAAAGTAGCACTAAATGAAGAACTAGTTGGTCCATCTTTCTAATCCAAAAAAATTAAATTTAGCTGCTACATGTTGGGAATAAGTTATTGCATTCACAATGGGGTCCCTAAAAGCATCAACAATCATGCTCTCTATTTTTTAGTTAAATTTTAGCTAAAAACATATAAAAGTTATTTTAGAAGCTCTCTATAAAATTTAAACTCCAATAATGCTCTCTAGTTTGGAGAGTCATAAATGCTATAACTCTTTTTAATTGGTCCATCTTTATTTAAAAATAATATAAAAAATAGTTAGCATTAATTAAAGGTTTGAAATACTCATTATATAAAGTAGCAGTAAATTATAGAGAGCCACTATGAGTCCTTCTTAAAATTTATCTAAAGAGATGGTTTAGGGAGCCTATTATGCAAGTAGGAGCTCATATATTCTTGCCAATAGCAATGTGAAATGTCTACAAAAGCTTTTTTTTTTTTTGTGTTTTTTATGAGTTATTTTTGTATATGTGTCAAATTGTGATTCGTAGGAAAAATTATAATCTCAAGTCCGTGGAAGAATCCCAAGAGAAAGCTTAAAGTAAACCCTTTTCTTTTTCTGTTTGTCTTTCTTTTGTCCCACACACACCACCACCATTTGTGCTTTATATATTTTGATTTACACAACACAAAACACTCGTCACTGAAAATAACTATCTCCATAAAAAGTGGGTTAGTGCCAAGAAAAGAGATCCCAAGAACATTCCATAATCTACACAAGCTCCCTTCATTTTAAGACCCCACCCTACAAAACCCATCTCAATCAAAAACCGTAGTCTAACAGATCAAGGGCTGGAATTCCCCCCACGTGTCAAGACAGAGGTATTACGCTCCTAGTGACGAGGTAAAGCACAAGCATATATATCCCATACATAGTTTTACACATATTAAAAGGCTTACAATTTAGCGTATATTCAACTTTCATATGTTAAAAAAAGCCACCATCGCCACCAACTCCTACAAGAGAAATTTAGCCACTTAACATGTCGGCCACCTTATCATCATCTTATTCGAGTGACCCGAGCCATCTTCTCTCTCCAACGAGAAAATCAGCTGGAGAGTCCGAATCAGAGAAGCTGTGCATTGACGACATGCTCTAAAGTATATCTTCAAGTAGGGGTGGTTGCGAACTTGTAGTTCGGTTACTGCAACTTTTCAATTAAATCATGAACTGACCGACATATTGTGATATTGCTAAAAAGACAAACTGTGAACCGACCAACAAATTGCGGTATACCGCATGTTGGTATATTGCGGTCGATATGTCCACAATACATAACGTTAATCTTCACTTTAAGATACTGAAAAGAAAAAAACAATTAGCAAATACACCAAAGATGCTTTAATTACCAAACCCATAAGACCCTTCAAAATCCATCATCACTTAGCAATATTCTATAGGAACTCCTACAAACCAAATATCAAAGTCCAAAAAGACTCGTAAATGACATCCAAGTCATGAAAGCAAATGCAAAACCAACTTGCAGTTGCAAATCACAAATGTTCAGCAAGACAGGGGGTTTGTGAAATGGTACTTAGGTGACGAGGGGTAAATTTTCTACGACACTTAAACAAAACTTGACCAAATATACTTATGACTAGTCAATTGCCAGTCATAAACAAACACAATCAAGAATACACACAAAGCATGCCACAATGTACCTGCAACCCTAGAAGATTACTAGTGACAACCTAGGCACTCAGAAGGACCCGTCAATCTAGGCATCCCCTGTGCTAGCAACAACTATGGTGAAAGTGTGTGCAATCAGCATAATCAAATAAACACCTAACAACAGATAATGATGACTAGTCAACTACAAGAACATAAACTCAGAATTCTTAAGATGACTAGTCAACCACGAAGAACACAAACCCAGAAAAATTTCAAAGATGCAAATCAAAATTTGTTCACCCAGAAACCCACCATTCGGAAAAACTGGGGTCATCAACCGACCAGGCAATCCAGTAAGTAGAAAAAGATTCTTACAAAGGAACATGATGAGCACATAAACTATCACATTTATTATCCCTAAATATATTTGTTAGTAATTAATTTTCTGACAATTTTAGTTAATTAGGTTTGTTTTTCACTTTTGCACTTGCTTACATACCCATTACATAATTGATGATGATTTCATTATTTAATCTTAAGATTGAGGAATTATCAAAGAGAGACTTGGTGGCACTAAACAATTTATAGTTGGGAATGACCAAATGAATGATGAAGATTAGTGTCACACCAAGGCATAAGAGAAAGGAAAAGAAGCAATGGATGGAGCAACCAAGAAGAAAAGAATTGAAAAGAATGCATGAAGTGCCACACCCATGCCAAAAGAAGAAACAATGAAGAGATGGGTTACGGTTGTGCATTGAAGAAGATGAAGAATTTGGAGAATGGAGTCATCAACACTATGGAATAAGTAATGGAAGCAAATTGGCAATTGGTTTGATGGCAAGTGGAATACATATTAAATTCATGAATGGAGGGATTTAATGAATTTAGAATTGCTCCCATTTTCCTATAAATAGGAGGAGCTATGGCATTGTAAAATCACACCCAAGCTCCACAACTCTTGAGCTTTCTCTCTTCCCTCCATCTTTCTAAGTTTTAATTTCTGTTTTTAGTTTAATTTTATTATGGGGAACTAACTAGGGAGAAAACTTTTAATATAAGTGTGTAATTTTTATTAGTTTGATCCAAACTTAAGCTTTAATGTGATTTTGTAGTTTTTGTTCAAATGGAATTTGTAGTTTTTGTTCAAATGGAATTTGTAGTTTTCTTTTTAATTAATTGATGAATGTTTGATAATCTATTTCATGGGTTCAATCATGTTTTTCCCATTGTGTAGTAAAAACTTTCATGCTTTTAAAAGAGAAGAGAATTACTAAAGATTAATAGAATTTTGATGAAGATTATTTTTTGATAGTTTGTTGCCAATGGTACAAATTATGCTTAGAATACTTCTAAAGGAAATTAAAAAGAGTTTTAATTATTTTGAACAACTACATTGAAAAATATATTGTGGATCAAATTATTAAGAGTTGCATGTTTATGTTAAAAGTGGAACCCCAATGCCATAGTGTTTTAATCAATTAAATTTTCTCTAAATCAAATCTTGCATAAATCTACCTCTCAATCACACTTGTTCTTTTTTCATCTCTGTTATTTTATTTACACTGCTCTCTGTGGATACGACACTGGACTTCCGAGCTACACTACTATACGATACCTTCCCTTGGGTTTTACAAAAGTGGTGCGAACAGAACACAATCAAGCTCAAGAAAAACCTAGATCTATTTATGAAGATGAGCTATACCTCCTTTGTGCAATCTTCTTCTCCAACTTAGCAAAGCTTGAAGCTCAATTCTTCATGGCAATGGCAGCTCCTTCTCCAGCTCGTTCATCTTATGACACTAACTTGCAAGCTCCAACTCAGATAGAAACCAAATTTGGATTCAAAGGAGGATGACCAATTTCTTCAAGAAACCATACTTTTGAAGAAATCAGTCTTGAATCTGACCTAGATATAAATGATAGAGTGTTTCAATGAGCTAGATGCAGATTTCGAATGTCAAATGCAGTTTTTCAAAATTAATTTGGAAAAAACTCATGGATGAAAATGAAATGGTTCTCTTATGAGGAAGAAGAAGAGAAAGAGAAACAACAACTTTCCAAAACTTCCACACTTGAGAGACGACTACCAAAAGAGAAATTGTTTGGCCTTTATACACAAAAATTCCCTAGGTTAGATTGACACATGGTAGCAAAGAGGGAATAGAGAATATGATAAAAAGATTGGTTATCTAGCTGGAAATCCAACAGAGCAAGGATGACTAGTCATACAAGAAACAGATGACTAGTCATCATTTTATGATATCAATGTGATGCAATGCAAAATTTACCTTTGTCAATTTGCTTGAACCTCCATGGGATAAATGTTAGATAAGAACACCTAGAGAAGCTATTTTTAATCTAAACTTGATCTTGATAAAAATAATAAAACTACTATTACAAAATTGTCAAGGAAAGCCAAAAGAAATACTCAAAATGCATACATTAACAGTTTGGTGGAGGATGTTCATCGTATTCTGGCTTCTATGCCGTCTTTTTCTATTCACTATGTTCTCCGGACTGCTAATGGGGTTGCCAATCATATTGCACTTTATGGTCTTAGTCAGGAGGATCTTGCTTTTCAATTTGATGTGCCAACCCTATGATTATGGGACTGTCTCTATGATGACCGTCCTCCAGTTTCAGTTTTGTATGACTCCTCTGTAGTCTATGGTGTGTGTGGTACTCTTTCCTCCTCTGAGGTTTTATCCCTTTGAATTTTCCTCAGAAAGGTTTTAATAAGGCCATCTTATGTGCATGCTGTCACATCTTGTATTGTAATCTTGACGTGTTAATGAAATCCATTTTCTCAACAAAAAAAAAAAAATTACAGAACTATCTATCAACAAAAAAAAAAGCATAGACAAGTAATGCACTGTATTGAATCGGCCCTGCATATTTCTTTTAATTTCTTCAAGTAAATGTATCCTTAGCAAAAAAAGAAAATTTCAGCAAATGTACTGCTGAAAGACACTTTGCCTTGCAAACATAAGAGCAATATTTAATATATCTTAATGCGAGGTCGAATAACAGAAGCCATGAAACTAATGCGCGCCATTGCCAAGTCCAATAACAAACACCCTCCTGAGGGAGTTGTCCTAACCCTAGATGAAGAAGCAAACAACAATAGCCCTACAACAAACGAGGAAGATCAAACTTACGAGGAACTTTTGGACAGCAAAGACGCAATAAGTGGTTCTCTAATTGTGTTTGTGCCATATTTGGAAAATGGGCCAAAAATGGTTCTATTTCTCAAATAAAATTGCATTAAGCCCAAGCCCAACTTTTTCTCTTAGAAACAACGAAAATGGCTTTTTTGGATTTGGGCCAACAATGGGCTAAACTCTCTCAAAAGCCCATGGTACGAAAATATCATAGCTTTGATCCGCACTAAAGTTAAGAAAAGAGGTAACCGTTACCCATTGACCCACGTGAGGTTCTGAAGAAGGGTTATCACCATTAATGACCACTTGACTGTTGTCTCTCCCAACGTGAAAGCAACCTAGACAATAGATGCCAGAACCAGAAGGAACCGTTCCCTAACTGGATATCCAGTTGCGAAAGGACACATACCAAAAAGGCATCTCTTGAGACCAGTAGTTTCATGTGAGATATTCTTTCCTCCTACTTATGGACTGGTTCACAAAGACAAATCAATAGCTGACTCTGGACAACATCCAAGTATCCTTCTCCAACCTTCATCATTAGGGATTCTTGCCTATAAATACAGAAGCTCTATAGTAGCATAAGAGGACTCTCTCTCCAAAATCAGACGCAACATCTTGAAAACACTTGAACAAACTTCAAGATCTTTTCAAAACCCAATTTACTGTTCAAATAACCAGTTGACAACTCATGCGTTTATCTTTTATTGCTTTGCCATATTCATGATATGATTCTTGTTGAAACAATCAATTTGAGTTTCTATAAACATATTCTCTATATGAATTCAATAGAGAAATCTTTGATTCCCTCTATATTGTAATTCGTATTTAAAATTAACTAAATGGAGAAATATTTGGCTTTCGGAACATATCATCATACTAGAGTTGGATAGAGAAATCTCAAACATATGGAATCTTTTTCTTTCTAAAGTTTACCTTAGTTACTCTTTAAATATCTATCATTTATATGCTTCATAGATTCTCGTAGTATAATTTATTTTCCAGCCTTTATATATTTTAATTTCTCGTTATTCAGACCCAAGATAAGGATTTTAGGCCCGAATAGGGTTTTATTAGTCTAAAAATAAGGACTAGTCTGAGCCTGAATTATGCTATTAGGCCCGTACTGGCTGAATCTTGACCCGATATGGGGTCATCTTAGGCCCAAAACTAGATTTTTGAACCCAATCGAGGGAGCATTAACCTCAACATTGATTTTCTTCTTATTTGAGCAAGTACCATCCATATCCATCAAACCAACAACGAACGAGTGAAAGAATTTTGAAGTCCTTTTGATTGAGGCATAGAAAAGAACTCATCCAAGCCAATACCCTCCTTGGAGCACAATGGCTTGATCAGAGGTTCAGAACAGGCGCAAATCCATCAAACAAATACCCCACATTACACACACCAAGTCTATTGGGCTGGTCTTATTCCCAATAGTGGCACGCCTACACAACTCACAACCGGATCAAAAGAAAGGAACTTGATCCAACTTTCAATTTTATCCAAAGTTGAAGGAGTCTTCTCGCGAGCCAAGAATCCAATCGGGTCATTGGTGTTGATCCAAAAAAAAGGACCAACAAATTGATGTTTCCAAGCTACCAATGACTCAAATGAGGTTAATTCTAGTCGTGGCCATAAATTTCTTGTACTCCCTCATGTACTATGGGCTGAGCTTGAACGTCGTCAACCTCAAAACCAACCTCTACATCAATGTCATGCTCAATGTCGTGGCTGAAATGCCAGCTTTCATGATCACGGCAATATTGCTTGACAAGTACGGAAGGAAGCCTTTGGCGATCGGGACATTGTGGTTTAGTGGGGTGCTTTGTTTTGCTGGGAGCTTTGTGGGGAATGCTGGGGTGTAAAAAGTGGTTAAGATGGTGTGTGGAATTTTGGGGATTATTGGGATGGCGGGGACTCACAACTTGTTGTTTATTTATACGACGGAGTTGTTCCCCAGGGTTGCGAGGAATGTCAGGCTTGACTGTGCCACGCATGTGGCGCGAATAGCGGCAATTTTGTCGCCCTTTGTGATGGTTTTGGGCGGGGGTTTGCCGTTTGCGGTGTGTGGGATTGCTGGAGGTATGTTTGCGTTTTACTTGCTTAAGACACTTAATAAGCCTTTGTATGACACTATAGCTGGGATGGAGGATGGGGAGGGTGCTTGCAGAAGTGTGAATTAATAATTAGTGTCATGTTTCTGCTTTTTTCTTGTTCAATTTTTCTAAATCTAAACTATTTGATTAGAATAAGCTCCCTATGAGACAGTACTCATAAGGGTCTAAAGTTTGAGAGCTAGAACCCAAAAGAAATGCAGATAAAGTCCAAAATCAAAACAACGACGGACCTTAAAAACGACGTAAATGCCCTAAAATGAGCAAGATTGCACTAATATATGTCAACTCTTATGTCGAATAGGACGACACGCCTTGGGAGGTGAAGAGGATTGCGCTAAATTTTTGGTTTATTATCACATTCTTAGATATATTTATGGTTTATTGCAGTGTGTCTATTTTTTGAAGTTGATGCAATTCTCTTTGATAATGAACATGAGTATTTTGTATAGTTTTATCTATTAACTATGAATTAGAATATTATCGTTTCATTTCGATGGGTCTATTTTGTATAGAAATTTTTTTAACCTTTTACACGTTGAACCCGAAAAATAAAAATTTTTGGATCTGCCACTAGCAGCAATGGTCTTTTGTCCACTTTTCTTCATCTATTTTTCTTCCTTTGTGAAAATTATATTTTTCAAGGTTTATCTATCAAGGCTATATATATTAGGGTTTAGGGATAATATTTTTGAGTGTGGAAATTATGGTGCTAAGTGTGCTCAAATATATGTGGATAATATTTCTGTACTGAATTGTCAATATGCCCCCCTTGATGTCTTCTAAAAAACTTGTCTAACTCTCAAAATTCAATGTAAGGATCAAAAGAGATTACAAACAAAGGAGATTACAAAAGAGATTACAAACAAAGAGATTACACTAGTATCCCACTTGATGTCTTCGAAGACAGCGAGAAATTCCACTAGTATCCCAAAAGAGATTACAAACAAAGGAGATTAACCCTCTCACCTATCCTAGGAATTACAGAGTTTAACTCTCACAACCCAAATCCCAAATACACCCAAGTCACACCCTCACAACAATTGAAAAGAAAGAACAATTTTTCTCTTCTTCTCACACTTGGTTGTAATTGCTACAAATGAAAACATTTGCTTCCAATTTATAGCCAAAGATGTAGGAGTGTGAATGCAAGCTTCAACTATTCATATGTTGGCTACCAAACTCAACAATGGATGGCTACCAAACTAGCCACACATTTTGACCTCATAGCAAGCCAACATTTACTCACATGGGCAACTTCAATGGCAAACCAATATTGACCCGCATGCCAAATTTGAGCCAATTTCAACAGCGTTACATGTCAATCTACCAAGATGAAGCTTCACACAATGAAGCTTTGTTGAAACTTGCAAAGTTAGATTTCAATCTTGTTCAGTCTTTGCACAAAAAGGAGCTCAGTGAGATTACTAGGTAAGTCTCTCTTTTAATTGTAAATGTGAGCATATATACTCAAGTTACACATACAGCTAATGTTATTGCTCATTAGGTGGTGGAAAGAAGTGGACTTTGAAAAGAAGCTCCCTTTTGCAAGAGATAGGATAGTGGAATTGTACTTTTGGACAACGGCAGTATATTTTGAACCTCACTACTCTGCCGCAAGAAAATTTTTTAGCAAAGCCCTCGCCCTGGGAACAGTGATGGATGATATATACGATGCATTTGGTACCTTCGACGAACTTGAGATCTTTACAGAAGCAATTGGGAGGTTTGAAATAATCAAGTTTCTTCTTATTCTAATTTAAAGATCTTTTTTCTTCTTTTCGTTTTGCAGAAAAAACAAGATGATTTGGGTTAATGCACTTTTCAGGTGGGATGTCAATTGCATGGATGAACTACCAGACTATATGCAAATATTTTATCGCACACTTTTGAATCTTTTCAATGAAATTGAGGAAGAGATGGTGAAGAAAGGGAATTCATACCGAGTTTACTATGCAAAAGAAGCTGTATGTACATTACTTTGATGAGGCCAGATGGCTACACGAAGGATGCATCCCAAGCATGGAGGAGTATATGCATGTTGCCACAGCTTCTGTTGGTAACAACCCACTTTCAACCATATCTTTACTTGGCATGGGAGATATTGTAACCAAGGAGGCATTTGAGTGGTTGCTCAACAACCCTAAAATCCTTAGAGCTTCGAATATCATTTTTAGGCTCATGGATGACATTGCTGGATACAAGGTATAAGAAGATATTTGTAATTACGTTGAATACGATTAACTAAATACTTTTGATTCTTAATTTTTGCAGTTTGACAAGGAGAGAAGGCATGTTGCTTCTAGTATTGATTGCTACATGAAGCAACATGGAGTCTCAGAGCAAGAGACGCTTGATGTTTTCAACAAACAAGTTGTGGATTTGTGGAAGGATATAAATGAGGAGCTCGTTATAAAGCCAACTGTTGTGCCAAGGCATGTCCTCATGCGCGTTCTCAATTTAACAAGAGTTGTGGATCTGGTTTACAAAAGGGAAGATGGCTTAACACATGTTGGAAAACTTATGAAAGATATTGTTGCTTCACTTTTTCTAGATCCTGTTCCACTTTAAGTTGGATCACGTAATTTATTGCTACCTCAATAATCATAGAAAATGCAAGGAACTCGTACCTCAAGTGGTTAAGAACATTTATCCTTACATCTTTTACGTTCAATTCCTTTGTGAAATCTCGTATTTTTTAAATAAAATATATATATATATATATATATTATATTTCAGGAAAATTAAATGATTTTGATGATTTTCTTAAAATTTGCTTTTAATATTAATATTAGTTCATGGTAGAAGGATTTTGTGCATAGCTATCTAGGATCATGCATGGCTGTGTAAATGGAGTTCTTTTATGTACTCCACGTAGTTAGCATGTGTCAATCACTTATGCATTAGATGGTCTACTAGTTTTATTTGCTTACAAACTAATTAGATGTCAATGAATTAGATGATTGAGTCATCAATACGTGTCTTCATTGTATTTATTCTTATCCTTCTATCGACTTTAGAGTGAAGGAAAAGCTACTTGAAATAAGGAGATGATCCTTATGCATTGAAGTTATCTCATAAACTACCGCCCTTGAAATCCTATAAATACAACCATTGTTTCTTCAATTATCATTTCCCTCTTCAGAAAAGTAGAGGCAATAGAACAAGGAAATAAAATATATAGAGAGAGAGAGAGAGAGGGAGAGAATGGTGATGAAACTCTTGGAAGAGATGTAGGGCTTAGCTTGTATTTTCTTGGAGTATTGTTTTGGAACCAAGGTAGGGATTTCTTGGGGAGCCTTTACGGAGATTGATTTAATTAAATTTCGTCAAAATACCAAAAGAGCGACCGGTCGCAAGGCAAAAGCGACCGGTCGTTTTGAGGCAGAATCAAATTTTTATTTTGCTCAACTCGCGGCCGGTCGCAAAACATGTACGACCGGTCGTCTTTTATCCCCTTTTATTTTTTATTTATTTTTTATTTTTTATAGATTAAGGACTTACCTTCCCAACTCAATTTTGCACCACAGCAGGTACATCAATGAAGTGGAGCACTTCATCCTCTTGATGCAAAACATTCTCATGGTAGATTTTCAGTCTATGCCCGTTAACCTTCGATTCCTTTCCTGTGCTAATATGTCGGATATCAACTGCACCATAAGGGTAGACATTAGTAATAATATACGGGCCCATCCAACAGGATCGAAGCTTACCTGGAAAAAGCTTGAACTTAGAGGTAAAGAGTAATACTCTTTACCCTATTTCAAACGACTTCCTAATGATATGCCTATCATGAAACGGCTTTGTTTTTTCTTTGTAAATTTTTGCGTTCTCATAAGCATCATTGCGAAGCTCGTCCAGTTCGCTCAGTTGTAACCTTCTGATATCTCCTGCTTCCTTCATGTCGAAGTTGTACTTCTTAATTGCCAAAAAGGCCCTGTGTTCAAGCTCGCAGGTAGATGACAAGGTTTTCCAAAAATTAAGCAAAAAAGAGACATACCGATTGGAGTTTTGTAAGCAGTTCGATATGCCCAGAGAGCATCGTTAAGGCGCATAGACCAATCCTTTCGAGTAGGACCAACAGTCTTCTCTAATATATGCTTCACCTCTCTGTTGGAAATTTCCACTTGCCCACTAGTTTGAGGGTGATAGGGGGTGGACACCTTGTGAGTTATGCCATACTTCTTGAGTAGGGTCTCAAATGATCGGTTGCAAAAATGGGATCCTCCATCACTAATGATGACCCTCAGTGTTCCAAACCTACAAAAGATATTGGCTTGAAGAAAGCTAAGAACAACTTTCGAATCATTAGATTTGGTTGGAATTGCTTCCACCCATTTGAAACATAATCAACCGCAAGTAGAATAAATAGATTTCCAAAAGATAAAGGAAATGGTCCCATGAAATCTATTCCCCATACATCAAATATGTCAACAACTAGAATTGGATTTAAAGGCATTTGATTTCGAGATGAAATGTTACCCATTCGTTGACACCTATCACAAGATAGACAGAATTGTGAGGCATCTTTGAACAAGCTTGGCCAAAAGAATCCACTTTGCAAAACTTTTAATGCTGTCTTCTTGGCTCCAAAGTGGCCACCACATGCATTCGAGTGACAGAATGTGAGTATAGATGATCGGTGCATATTTACATATCAGTTTGTACCCTTTTAACTTATGATTTGGTTATGTTTTTGAGTTAAACTTGTGCTTTTAACTTCTTTTGTGTATGTTTCAGTGTTATAAGTTTGAGACTCACTAATTGCATTTTGGAGACAAGTTAGCTCAAAACGGTGTCTGCAGATCAGTCAACTTCACGGATTGGACTGTACTTACTCAAGAAGAACCAGATAATGAGCCATACATCATTGGAAAGATACAGAAGTTTAGTTTCTGTAGAAATTTACGGTTCATGATTCCGAGTCTTCTAGAGAAAGTTATACATGTTTTGGCAACTTAAGGTCAAATTCGGCAGCATCTGCGTTACTGGCCCAAATATAATATTTGAAGGCCTTCCCGATTTTTCCTTGAGTTGGGCTGCATATTCTTGGAAAGATAAGACAAAGAGCTTCAAGATCCATATTTTTCCAGATTTTTCAGACTGGATCCACAAGCCCAAAATGAGCCCACAAGCTGGCTGCAATGCATTGTCATGCATGACATATGCATGATGAAGTGTTGTTGATTGTGGGAAAGTTTGGTGAAGCATATTCAATACCTATTTTTGAGTGGAATTTTGTAGCAGCCAAATGAGCCAAAAGATGATGAAGTGGGAGTTGCAACACTAAGCCTAAAGACAAGAGGAATTGTTTTCAAATGTAATAGTGTGTTAAGTGAATTAAGTGTTGTAAGTTGGTGAAGTGAGTGTATAATTCAGATTTTCACTTCCCCTAGGCCTATAAATAGGGAAGTTCTCTAAGCTTGTAATCACACCCCAAGGGGGGGAGCTCTCAAACACTTCTCTAGAGCTCCCTTCCCTCCTCTCCCTCAAATTCTCTTAGTTTCCCTTTGTAGTTCTCAATTGTTGTAATAAGATCATTCTACTAAATTTTCTTTGTATTAAATCTCAAACACTTTTCATTTCTCTTCTTCTAAATTCTTCAAGCACTCTTTTCTCCAAACACTTCCCAAACACTTCTCCCATTCCTTCATCAAATTCTCTAAAACTTTCAAACACATGTTATTCCAAAATCCACAAAGTTCTCAAACATCTCTCTACTTTCTTCTCTAAAAGTCTCCATGTCTCAAACACTTCACAAACACCTTTCTCTCCTTTCCCTAAGTTCTCAAATTCTCCAAGTTCACAAACATCCTCCAAGTTCTCAACCGCTCTCTTCCAAAAGTCTCCATGTCTCAAACACTTCATTTCTTCCTCAAAGTTCTCTTAGTTTCCTTAATGTTTTCTTAGTTGTAATTTATTTTTCTTGTAATGTACATTCTTTCTTCTTGTTTTGTTTCTTTTGTTTTCATTTTTGTTTTGTGTAGGAAAATTGAATTGGATCATTCAATCACCAATCCCTGTGGAATCGACCTCGCACTTACATATGCTATACTACTGAACGGCTCGTGCACTTGCGAGTATCACAAGTTGAGGATGCAGCTGAATCCATTTGGTGCAGCTGAAATCTACGCAACAATAGACTGAAATTCGTTCTCGGGAACACATCGCCTAATCACGGAGTCCGAACAATACTTCCACAAATATGGGTCATCCCACACATAGGACTTGGTGGTTTTCAGTAATTTGTCCTTTTGACCTCTTGACAAGTCCCTTGGTATATTTCCTGTTGCAAGAAAATTGATAATGTCAGCATACCATGGGTCAAAAACTTGCAATGCAAAAAGTTACTCATCAGGAAAGGATTCACGAAGAGGAAGAGTGTCTTCTTCGGTATTGGAGTTAGTGATCAATCGGCTAAGGTGGTCAGCTACCACATTCTCCGATCACTTCTTATCTCTGATTTCTATATCAAACTCTTGGAGCAACAAAACCCATCGTATCAATCTTGGTTTTGCTTCCTTCTTTGCCAAGAGATATTTCAAAGCTGCATGATCAGTAAAAACAATTACTTTAGAGCCTATCAAATACGAACGAAACTTCTCTAAAGCAAAAATTACAGCTAGAAGCTCTTTTTCAGGTAGTTGAATAGTTCAACTGAGCATCATTGAGGGTACGGCTTGCATAATATATGGCATGCAATCTCTTCTCAACTCTTTGTCCCAAAACAGCTCCAACTGCAAAATCAGATGCATCGCACATTAATTCGAAAGGTAAATTCCAATTTGGAGGCAAAATGATAGGTGCAGTTGTGAGAAAAGTTTTGAGCCTTTGAAAAGCTGCCAAACATTCATCATTAAAATCAAAATTTGCATCTTTGGCAAGCAAGCTACACAATGGTTGAGAGATCTTAGAAAAATCTTTTATGAATCTTCTATAGAACCCGGCATGTCCTAAGAAGGATCGGATCTCTTTTTCCTGATGTGGGGGGTGGCAAACCGCTTATCACGTCTACTTTGGCTTTGTCAACCTCAATGCCTTGACTAGAAATCACATGACCTAAAACAATTCCCTGTTGTACCATGAAATGACACTTTTCCCAATTGAGAATTAAGTTGCACTCCCGGCATCTTTGCAAACCTAAAGACAAGTTGTTAAGGCATGAATCAAATGAATGACCAAACACACTAAAATCATCCATGAATACTTCAATAAATTTTTCTACCATATCGAAGAAAATACTCATCATGCATCGTTGGAAGGTGGCCGGGGCATTACATAATCCAAATGGCATACGCCGGTAGGCGAAGGTGCCATAGGGACATGTGAATGTCATCTTGTGTTGGTCTTCAGGAGCGATGGCAATTTGGTTGTATCCTGAATAGCCATCCAAGAAGCAGGAGTAACCTGTGACCTGCAAGTCGTTCAAGCATTTGGTCAATAAATGGTAATGGAAAATGATCTGTACGGGTGACGGTATTTAATTTTCTATAATCAATGCAAACACACCATCCCGTTTTGACACGAGAAGGAATAAGTTCATTTTCCTCATTTCTTACAACAGTTATTCCTGACTTTTTAGGAACCACTTGGACCGGGCTTACCCACTTGCTATCGGAAATAAGATAAATTATACCCACATCCAATAGTTTCAGAATTTCTTTTTGGACTACCTCTGTCATGATTGGATTTAACCTACGTTGAGCATCTTTTGTGGGTTTGGAATCATCTTCCAATAAAATTCTGTGCATGCATCTTGTTGGGCTTATTCTCTTAATGTCCGCAATACTCCAACCAATTGCTCCCTTGTGTTCTCTTAACACTAGCAGCAACTTCTGTTCATTTTCCACATTGAGATTGCTAGCAATAATCACGGGCAATATCTCTGTTTCACCTAAATAAACATACTTCAAGTGGGATGGCAATAGTTTGAGCTCTAACTCAGGTGCCATGTCAAGAGAAGGAACAAGCTTTTCAGTATTGACTGGCAAAGGTATAAAATTAGGAGTGTACTTACGTGGTATGGCTGGACATGCATCAAGGAATTGCACAGCCTCATGTAACTCATCGTCATCAATTTCAGCAACTTGAGGATTTTGTGTCAACACCTTTTCTAATGAATCTGTACCATAAGTACTATTGAATGTATTTTGCACAATTTGACACAATGTATCAATACTAAAGCATTCATGTTCATCATTAGGAAATTTGAAGGCATCATATACATTGAACAGGACTGTTTCCCCTTGAACTGTCATGGTCAATGTTCCTTGTCGAACATTGATCCTAGTATCTCCAGTGGCCATGAAAGGGCGGCCAAGAATCAATGGAAGATCCGCACCCGGAGTATGAGCTTCTTCCATTTCTAGCACCAAAAAGTCAGTTGGTAAAATGAGATCATTTACTTTCACAAGTACATCTTCCAAGATTCCTCTTGGATATCTCACTGATCGGTCCGCCAATTGAATGCTGACAGAAGTTGGTTTAAGATCACCTAAATTAAGGGCTTCAAAAACAGAATAAGGCATTAGATTAATTGAAGCACCTAAATCAAGTAAAGCTTTTTCAAACAATTTATCACCAATAATGCAAGGAATTGTAAAACTTCCTAGGTCTGGTAACTTGGGAGGGAGCTTCCTTTGCAAAACAGCAGAAGCTTCTTCCGTTAATGCAACCGTTTCATGATCATGGAATCTCCTCTTGTTGGTACAAAGGTCCTTCAAGAACTTTGCATAACTCAGAATTTGCTTGATTGCATCCAGGAGAGGAATGTTGACTTGCACTTTTCTGAAGGTTTCCAATATGTCCTTGGCATGTTGAATTTTTTTGGAACTCATAAGCCTCTGAGGAAAAGGAGCACGTAAGATATCTTCATCCGTAGGTTCACGACTTACCTTCTCCTTTCTTGCCCTTCTTGCAATTTCATGCTTTGGGATCCATTCGGATGAAGAAGCTGCATGTTTATCTTTCTCCTTGTTGGTTTCATCCTTTTCTTTAGGCTCAGTTACTTGTTCAACCTGCATCTCATCATCAATTTGAATCACATTTTCAGAATTATCAACCTCACCAATTACCTTACCAGTTCTCAAGGTAACTGCATGAACTTGCTCACGCCCATTTGGATTAATCACTGGTTGGCTAGGCATCATACCAAATTCCCTTTGACTCAAAGCTGTAGCAATTTGCCCCACTTGATTTTATAGATTGGCAATGGCCTTATCCGTTTTCTGCATGTGGGTGTCATTCCTCTGCATGTAGCCTTTTGTCTCAAGTGATGAAACTATCTGTGTTTCTGGCCATTGAAGCAACAAGTTCTTCCAAAGATTTTCCTGTAGATTGTGGGTGAGATTGATTTGAACTTGATTGGTTAGGTGGTGGTTGTGGTGGATTGTAATAGTGCATTTGACCATGACGTGGGCGAGTATGTTGTTGGCCTTGAGGTGGTTGAGATGGCCCTTGTTGAACATTCGAATTGTCACTCCACCTGAAATTCGGATGATGATTCTCCACCCCGGATTGTATGTTTGTGAGAAATGATCATTCTTAGGCCACTGATTTCTCTGAAATGAGCCCACTGCATTTGCTTCCTCATGTGCCAAGGGACAATCCTCAGTGTCATGACCAATTGTGGAGCAAAATGCACAAACCTTGGATGATCCTGGTGCCAATTTCTTCACCATGTTGGTTAGGTTTGCTATCTGAGCTTCCATACTAGAAAGGGTACTTACATCATAGGATTCTCCTTTTCTGACTGGTTTTTGCCTTGAATTATATTGGCGAGCATTTGCAGCAATAAGATCAAATATTGCTCGCACTTCTGTTGGAGTCTTGGTCATTATAGTTCCTCCTGCAGCTGCATTCACATTACTTTGATCCGCTTCAAAAAGTCTTTCATAGAAGTGTTGCATTAAAAGCCAAGATTGTATGTTATGATGCGGACAAGTGATTAGAAGTTTCTGAAAACAGTCCCAATAATCCTGGAAGCTTTCTCCCGGCCTTTGCAGAATTCCTGTAATCTGACTTCGGAGTTCATTTGTCCTTTGTGCTGGGAAGAAATGTTGCAAGAACTTTGTAGCAAGATCCGTCCACGTAGTGATGGAATTTGGAGGTAGATAGTGAAGCCATTCCTTTGCTGTATCCTTCAAACTAAATGAGAAAAGTCTCATTCTTATCTCATCACTACTCATGCCTTCGATCTTTATTGTGGAACACACTTCCTCGAAGTCTAGGATATGTGCATTAGGATTTTCTCTGGGATTTCCCAAGAACTAAGGCAATATGTGTATCATGCCCGATCTCAACTCAAAGTTTTCCAAAGTGGTTGCGGGATATACTATGCAAGATGGTTGTCTAGTTGTTGGCGGTGAAGAGTATGCTTGCATAGTAAGTTCCGCATTAACAGCTGCGGCTGCCATTGGTGAAGGTGGAGGTGACTCGACTATTGGTGAGCTTGGTGATAATGAAAACGGTGAGAATGGAAGAGGCAATGGAGTAGACACAGCTAGTCGGATGTTCCTTTCTCTCAAAGCTTGAGCTTGGATATCTTCTATTGTGCAATCTAATGAAATATCCAAATTCAAAAGGAACATAAGCAGAGTGTTCCTGCAATATGAAGAAACAAAAACAAACTCAAATAAAATGAAACGACAAATAAAGAAAAAATGAAAATAAAATTAAGTACTCTAAATATACTCAAACAAAATATATAAGCAACCGTGCCAGTTCCCGGCAACGGCGCCAAAAATTGTTGCATTCCTAAAAGGATACAAATTAATGTGCAAACAACCAATTAAAAATACCTGCAAGTGCACGAATCTAAAGAAGGATAGATTATGTAAGTACGGGATTCGATCCCACGAAGAACTTGTCGGTTTCCTATAAGTTCTAATTCGAGTACAAAGAAAACACTTATTTAACACACCACAATGCACAAATGCAAATTTGAAACTAAAAATGAGTAAAGAAATGTAAGGGCCTGTTCGGTATCATTTTCAAGGGCCATTTTCTGTTTTCATGTGAAAACGTGTTCGGTGGGTTATTTTAAGAAACAAGCTGAAATTGTTTTCTGAGAATGAAAATGAAAGTATGAAGAAATGTTGAAAACGCCAGAAAGTTGTTTTCGTTTTCGGCGTTTTTGTTTTCAGTCTCTCCGAATCAAAGCCAACTCTCCTCCGTCACTTGAGCAAACAATCCAATCAAATTATATCCAAAACAATCAAATCTCCTCATTCCAGCCATAATCAGCTCCAAAATTTCAAGGAAAAAAAAAACTCATAATCACACAAATCTGCAACTAAGAAAAAAAGACAGAGAGGAAGAAGAGAAAGAATCAGAAAGAGGGAAAAGAAAGAGGAGAGAGAGAGAGAGAGAGAGAGAGAGAGAGAGAGAGAGAGAGAGAGAGTTGCAGGGTGAGAGATGAGAGAAACCAGCCACCACATACCCAGCTCAGCCACCATCACCACCCAATCTAACCATCACAACCATTAATTAATGGAACCAGAGAGGTGGGTTGATGAGATTCATGTCATGGAAGGAAGGAGGAGTGAGAGTGAAAAAGAGGGAAGGAAGAAGAAAAGAGAAAGTAGAGAAGAGGAAGAAGGAAAGAAGAAGGAACGGGTCTCGGAAGGAAAGAAGAAGAAAAGAGAAAGAAAGAAAGAAAAGGAGAAAAAGGAGAAAAGAAAAAAGAAAGGAGATAAAAGATAGTTTTATCTTTTAAAAAATAATAGAATTTTTCATTTGTTAAATTATACATTTTTAAAAATATTTTTTCAAAACAGAAATTAGTAAAAATACCCTTGAAAAATAATTCACATAAAATTATTCTCAATTTGTACTACTATATATATTTTCATTGTTTATAATAATTTTAGCCTCTAAAAATATCAAAATTAAAAATTAAAAAAAAAGAACTGAAATTATCAAAAATACACCTGAAAAACAATTGTACTACCAGACACGTTTTCATTGTTTTTGTTTTCTAAAGATGTTTTCTAACTATCTACCAGACGCATTTTCATTTCCTGAAAATGCAAATTTGTTTTCTTGTTTTCATTCTTTGGAAATATTCTCTGAAAACACTCTCTGAAAACGTTACCAGACGGGCCCTAAAAGAAGCAAACAAAACAAAACAAAAAAAGGAAAAGTGCTGTGAACGGTAGTAACCACTTACCGGTCGTGAGATAAAGGCGACCGGTCGTTTGTGAAAAGCGACCGGTCGTTTTTGCACAAAACCGAAAATTGAAAAATGTGTGATGAGAGACCGGTCGTTAGATACTGGCGACCGGTCGTTTTTGCAGAGAATCGTTTTTCTGCTTTTTTCAGTTTCGACCTCTGTCTAGTTTTTGACCTATAACTTTCCAACCGTACGTCCAAAATTCACGTTCTTTATACGGTTGGATTCAGCACAGAAAATTCAAGAACACAGCGCGGACCAAAAGTCCAAAACAATTACAGAAACAAATAAAATTCAGTAACAAAGACACATAACGTGTCGAACACACAACTCACACACACATTTGGGGGGGGGGGGGGGTTTGATTTGTTTCAAGTGACCTATTTCTATTGCATGAAATTAAATGAGAATGGCAGAGATGAATTATCAAGATGTGAAATTAAAATGTAACAAACACTAGGGTTTCGAATCCACCCTAAACAATTCTACCCAAGTTCATGAATACTCAAGTGATGAACTCTAAACGTGTTGATGAAGATGTTTGTAGGAATTTCAAAACATTTTTCCAAAGTTCATTTGAATATTAAACATGCATTTAATCAAATTAATCGCAGCGGAAGTCTATAGTGGTTGTTTAAATTCAAAAACAAAACTTCTTCCAAGTATCTTAAGCCATGAACATTGATATGTTTTTCATAAATGAAAATTCAAGAGAAAGGATAAGATCTAATTACCCTTGAAGCAATTATATGAACCAATTTGTGTTTGGTCTTCTCTTGATGATTTCCTCTTTGTTGATCTCCTCTTTGATCTTTGATCTTTGCTCCTTGATCTTTCTCCTCCATGTGAGCCACAAAAGTATATGGCCTCTAAGTCTCCACACCAATGGAACCTTGAGATGAGAAGAAGTATCTTGAGAATACTTGGATGCTAGTGCAAGATTCTCAAGATTGGTTTCAATCTAAACCACTTTGAAAGATGAAAGTGTTTCACTCTTGAAAACTCTCTTTTATCTCTTTTTGATCTCCCAAACCTATTTGGTTGATGTTGGATTGTGTTTGTGTGTTAATGAGCTTATGGAAACAATTCTCATACACATTCACTTAACCATTTTCGGCCAAACCCTATTGGGCTTCCAAAATTGGGCCTTATGACACTTAAACCATAATATTTATGTGTCTTAAGCCCTTGGGCTTGATACCCAACCATTTGGACTTTCCTTAACTATTACCGAGGCCCAAATACATTTTTACACGTAGTAAATCATCCACATCAAATCAATCAAATTGATTTCCTCATTCTCATTTGTATTACTCAAAGTTAACCATTTAAGGTGTGCGATCCATTAGGTTCTAATTAGCAAGGCAGTGGGAAAATATTAGAACTCTTTCTAACCAACTGGAATTAAAACCTCTTTTTAATTCTTCCTTTATTTGGATCGATCACAATCAATCCTAGGACTTCCACAAGCCAAGAGTGACATCTAGCAATATATCAAGGCTACCCAAACTAACCAGAATAGATAAAGAACCTATTCAGTTGGAATTCCAATGCAATACGGTCATTCTCTTATACAATGTTTCAAATCATATTATTAGGGTACGGATTGATTATGTCAAACCCCTAATATGATTTACAACCTCATGTGATTCAAAAGAACATGATTAAGAACAACTTTCTCAATCAAGCTCAAAATACTTTGGCCAAAGATTTACTGAATCACATCTTGAAACATTCTCCTTCTTTATCGAAAGTAGAGATTCCTTATTGTACATTCACATGTCCCTATGATGAATTAAGAGATCCCAACAACACTTAAGACAAATCTTTTACGGCTTGCCTTTAAGAGCTATCAAAGATCAATAACGCATCACAGTACAACCATGATGTCTCAGGTCTAAGGACTAATTTGCATTATTGCAACTATGAGTTCTCGTTTGACATATAGATAAATACTCCATACGAGAACTACGGTTGATCGCGTTAAGTGTACTCATTCACTAATGAGCACCCATATACTTGTATTAGTGTCAACTACACAAATGGTTTGAGACTAACCATCCTCCCAATTGAGCATACATAATATGTGCTAATCTTGACGGTTTATCAATGTCCATTTGATAACCTATGATTAGGAAAATTTTGGGATACTACAGTTAGAGATTAAAGGTCTCATGAATCTAATCTTCTTTAGATTACTTTATCTCTTATTTAGCATACCCTGGACATTTGTTTCTTTAGACGATGTAAAAGATAACAAAATAAGTTTGCCCTTTATATATCATATACGAAATGTATTCTAAGGAGATTACATCAAATGTATTGGCTCTTAGGGCACATTTCTAACAATGTTCGCAATCAAGACCAGGACGAGTGGCTCAAGACGCATTGATTCTCTCTAATATACGTAAAGTGCAGTACGAGTGCTACAATACTTGTGCCTTCCCTATAATCGAATCTAGGTGTGCTTAGTACTTTGATTCAATTACAAGAAAAACCCATTAAGTTCAAAGAGAATATGAACATCACAAGAATCCTAATAGCATGGTGTTTACATTAGGTATTCAAGAAACCAATTCACATGGATGATTCTTACTTCATCCATTTATTGCTTAGGAAAACATGAAGATACACATAATCCCAACAATCTCAAGAAGCATGCTTTCAAAGATGGCCAACCAAGCAAAAACACACATCAAGGATAGATTAATTTGGTGAATTGGAATTCATCAACAATGTCCAGAAATTCATACACTCAAGCATCAAAACAATAAGGTAATCATGTTTAGGGCTTCAACCTAAGCCCTAGCTATGGAGTTTAGTTGCTCATACTTATTCCAAATACAAACTCAAAATAAAATTAGAAAGAGTTTACAGATTTTGAGAAAATGATGAAAGCTTCAAGGTCATCAATGGTGGAAGTCTTCTTCTCCACTTTGCTTGGCTGCACCTTGGCTTTCTCCTAGCTCCAAGCTCTCCAAAATCTGCTCTCAATGTGTAGATTGATAGAATGAATTCCTCCCCCCACGTTCAAAAGCTCCCCCAAATCAGATTGCAATCCCTTTTGCCTTGCCCATCATTTCCAGCTCACACTTTTAATATAAAACTCATTCTTTCCTCTAAAGCCTTTGCTCTTGTCCCCTTTTGTCATGATGAAGCCTTGACTTCACAAAGATGCCAAAAGCTTCAGAAAATATCTCATTTACAAAGGTAATTTCTTGTTACCAAGAGTTATGGTAACAAGAAGAATCAATATGACACAAAGGAGGTAAAAGCTGGCCAAATTCGGATTTCCAGAGCTATGGTAACATGCTAGATTGGTTGGATAGGCAATACTTGTCCAATGGAGCTCAAATTTTGATATGTTGTAGTTAACATCCATTGGAACAAGTCTCATGAAGATCATGACCTCATCCGAGCACCAGAGCATGTTGATCCCAGGCCAAGAAGTTGACCTTCGAAAATGAACAAAAACAGAATTTATAACAAATAATACACTTTTAGCTCATTTTCATTCCAACCAAGGTAAAATCTATGAAAACAAAAAAAGGAAGTAAAAAACTATAAAATGTCAAGAACTAACTCAAAATAGTGAGTGAATAACATGAAAAATCATGTGTAAAAATGAACCGAACAACCACTGTTAGCAACCTTTTAATTCTAACAGACTTGAGAATAACTTGCCCCCCAAGCTATTGACTCTGAACAAAACGATCGTGAATTTGGGTGAGGAATATCTCCCAAGTAAGTTCTTTTCTATGCCTTAGACAGGTAAGGACTTCATAATTTTTCTCAACATAAAATTAGTGGTTCTGGCCAGAATAAATGATAACAGATTGAACTAATTTCAGGCAGAACTCCCCCTTACAAGGCTCAAAAAGGGAAAACTGACTATACAAAGACAAAGAAATAGCTGTGCTTTCATTTCTGTCCGGGTAGTTGCCTCCGTTCTGGACCGGATCTGGATGTGCCTATCCTGGACTGGACTTGATGTGCCTGTGCTGGACTGGACTTTTAACATCTTCAACTGCTAAGCTTCAGTTGCAAATTCGATACCAAGTTTGAATTTGGCAGAGCTTTAATTCATTTTAAGCCCTGGAAGGCTTTTGAATGGACAGAACTTGGACTTCTCCGGTTTGAAAATGGCAGAAGTGGCTGGACTCAAGCTGTAATACCTGTGCCTGCTTGGTTAGGGCTCTCCATAAATTTGTTGAGGTTTTCGTATTTGAGAAAGCTCAAACTCTGCTTGTCTTGGCTTTTTGCTAAACCAAATTTGTAACGAGAGAAATCTCATTAATATTGACTTGTTGAACTAGGATTCAAATTGGAAACAGTGATCTTAACTTTTTCTTGCTCGGAAGGACAACAAGATGATTCTATAAGCTTGTTGAAAAGCTTTTGAAATTGGAATGCTCAGGACTCTGGGGTCTGTTTGAAAATCTTCTTGAGATCAAGTGATCATTTTGAGTGTTTGTCTTTTGACTGAGTGTTTGGTTGAGTTGGTTGGTTCTTTTTGTTGTGTTCATCCTCTCTTATATTTATAGAAAATGCTTTCCTGTGAATTTTTAGATCTTTTAATAATGGGCGGCAAATAATCTCAAAAGATCTTTTTATTTTAAAAAGAAAAAGAAAAGGAGTTCTATCCTTTTCTGGCAAGCAAGCACTCAACCATCAGTTCCTGAAGTGATTATTTCCCTGTGTTTTGATGGGGTGCCATACTCTTCTCCCAATTTCACTGTTTTTGCAAGTTCCCAGTTTTTGAATAACTCTCTCTTTTCCCGCTTATCTTCTTTTCATAGAGGAGAGTCTGCTTATCTCTGGGAATGGTGGAACAAGGAATATCTTTTGAATAATTAAAACAGAGTTTGATCTCTTGGCCACTGAATTTTTCTAGAGACGTCCTTCTCTTTCATACCTGTCCCTGTTCAATCTTTACTTTCAGCCGGTTTTGTTGACTTCTCCAAGTCAGGAATCACGTGGGACTGTTTCATAAAAGACCAGTTGGGTTTATTTTCGAGCCCAATTTTGAGTTTTTCCGAGGCCCAAGTTTCTTCCTGTTTTCCACTATTCCCAGGCCTCTAACGTTTTGCGCCGAGTTCCCTGTTTTGGCCTGTCTATTTGTTAAGGGGCTGGGTATGTCGACGGGCTGAGAGTGTTAAAAACCAGGTGGTATGCTAAAAGGACAAACTGTGAACTGACAACAAATTGCGGTATACCGCATGTCGGTATATTGCAGTCCATATTTTCACAACACATAACCTTCATTGTCTAATTAAGAAAACTGTATTTAAAAACCACGGCCATCAACATTAATCTTCACTTTAAGATACAGAAAAAACAATTAACAAATACATCAAAGATGCTTTAATTACCAAACCCATAAGACTCTTCAAAATCCATCATCACTTAGCAATATTCTATAGGAACTCCTACAAACCAAATATCAAAGTCCAAAAAGACTCGTAAAAGACATCCAAGTCATGAAAGCAATTGCAAAACCAACTTGCAGTTGCAAATCACAAATGTTCAGAAAGACAGAGGGTTTGGTGGAGGATGTTCGTCGTATTCTAGCCTCTATGCCATCTTTTTATGTTCACTATGTTCCCCGGACTGCTAATGGGGTTGCCGATCATATTGCACTTTATGGTCTTAGTCAGGAGGATCTTGCTTTTCATTTTGATGTGCCAACCCTATGATTATGGGACTGTCTCTATGATGACCGTCCTGCCAGTTCTAGTTTTGTATGACTCCTCTATAGTCTATGGCGTGTGTGGTACTCTTTTCTTCTCTGAGGTTTTATCCCTTTGGGTTTTCCTCTAGAAAGGTTTTAATGAGTCCATCTTATGTGCACGCTGTCATATCTTGTATTGTGATCTTGATGTGTTAATGAAATCCATTTTCTCCACACAAAAAAAAAAAATTACGGAACTATCTATCAAAAAAAAAAAAAAAGGGATAGACAAGTACTGCATTGTATTGAATCGGCCCTGCATATTTCTTTTAATTTCTTCAAGTAAATGTATCCTTAGCAAAAAAGAAAATTTCAGCAAGTGTACTGCTGAAAGACACTTTGCTTTGCAAACATAAGAGCAATATTTAATATATCTTAATGTAAAATTGCAATTTCAATCTCAAATGATTATAAAATATTTGTTTTAATAATTAATTATATTATATTACGGTATACCGCAATCTTTAGATATGCATAACTGAATCGACAAAAAAACTGCAACTTGCGGTCGATTTTCCCGACATGCCGGTTCCGTTGCGGTGAAAATACGGTCAATTTTTGTGGTTTTGCTCTCTTGGTAGAAAATGCCAGCTCTATCTTCAAGCAATAAATTTCAGACCAAAAAAAAAAATTTCAAGCAATAAATCAAATCTAGAAACCACCAAAAAAAATTAAAAAGAGCTCGACTGGGCTATAGCCTAGTTGATACCACCAACCAAGAAGTTAAAAAGAACTTGTAAAATTCATTTCTACAGCCTAGTTTTTAAAAAAAGACCTTTTATAATATCAACCATAGCCCACTACCAAAAGGCCCAGTCCATCCCTGCCTTCTTGGCAGTCTCTCCCATCAAAAAGGACTTTTGATGCATAAATGTATTACAATTTAAGACACCTTTAAGCTGCAACCTAAGATAACAATAATATCTCACCAAGATGTATGAAATTTCGAATGAAAAAAAGAGTAGGGAACATAACAGATGGTGGAAGAAAGGAAATACTTCATTCCTTATCATGTAAGTAGGAGCTCCTACATTTCTACCAATAGGAATGTGAAACGTGTACATAAATTTATTTATTTATTTCTATTTTTGATGAATTATTTTTCATATGTGTCAAACTGTGATTCGCAAGAAAAATGATTATCTCAAATCCGTGGAAGAATCCCAAGAAAAAGCTTAAAGTAAACTCTTTTATTTTTCTGTTTGTCTTTCTCTTATCCCACACACAACACCACCATTTGTCCTTTATATATTTTGATTTACTGTTTACACAACACAAAACACTCGTCACTGAAAATAACTATCTCCATGAAAAGTGGGTTAGTGCCAAGAAAAGAGATCCCAAGAACATTCCGTAATCTACATAAGCTCCCTTCTTTTTAAGACCCCACCCTACAAAACCCATCTCAATCCAAAACCGTAGTCCAACAGATCAAGGGCTGGAATGCCCTCCACGTGTCAGGCCAGAGGTATCACGCTAAAGCACAAGCATATATATCCCATACATAGTTTTTACACATATAAAAAGGCTTAGCAAGTTAGCGTATATTCAACTTTCATATGATTAAAAACGCCGCCATCGCCACTATCGCCACCAACTCCTACAAGAGAAATTTAGCCACTTAACATGCCGGCCACCTTGTCATCATCTGATTCGAGTGACCGGAGCCCCGAGCTCTGGTCACCTCTTCTCTCTCCTACAAGAAAACCCGCCGGAGAGCCCTAATCAGAGAAGCTGTGCATCGATGACATGCTCCAAAAATACTGCGGGCAGTTTGGCCGGTGGCAAATGAGGCACTTTGTGCTGACCAGCTTGGCTTGGGCTCTGGAGGCCTTCCACACCATGGTCATGATTTTTGCGGATCGTGAACCGGATTGGAGGTGCTTGGGGGGAGCCGCTGCCTCTGGCTGCGATGTGACGGCCAGGACCGTTTGTGGGCTGGAGCCCGGTTCGTGGGAGTGGACCGGCGGTCTAGGGAGCTCGACCGTTGCTGAATGGGGGTTGGTTTGTGCGGAGAAGTATAAGGTTGGGTTGGCTCAGGCCTTGTTCTTCGGTGGCTGTATGATTGGTCAGTTGTCCTACTCTTTCTCTTTCATTTATCTGTTTGTTTTTCTTGTTCGGAAAATCAACCGATTTCATATTGATCATGCAAAATAATCGGCCACATTAATAATTAAATTTAAATTAGATCGATCACGACGACGGACATTAGACAACAAATAAGATAAACTTGAAACGAGTGTCGAAATTTAATTACGTTTTTTAACCAACTTGTTTGATAGCGAATTTGTCGATGATAAGATGTTACATGTGCTTTGACCCAAAAAATAAAAAAGAGTGTTTATATGTGCGCCTTGTTATAGATGCGAATATACATAAAATATGCGAGCGGAAAATATTTTACATGTCACATTTAATCATATTTTTCACTATAAAAGAATATAATAATAAGCATCGTATTTCAAAATATATTAGGTTATATTGGGTAAAAATGGTACAAATAATTTTCTTTTGAAGGTCTGAATTAGACCTGGCAAAACGGGTTGTATTAACGAGTTTGAGGGTCTGTTCGTGTCAACCCGTTAAGTTAATGGGTTAACACGACACGACCCGTTAAGTTAACGGGTGACAAATACTAGACCCAAACACGACCCGTTACAATTCGCGAATATTCAACACGACCCGTTAACCCGTTAAGAATAAACCAAAAAAAAAAAAAAAAAAAGTCACAACTTCTCTACCCAGCCAACCAGACGCCTTCTCCGTCTTTTTTACCCAAACCCCAACCCTAACTCTTTAAGTAAAATATTATCAAAGCCAAGACCCTACCAGGCAATAATCCAATGTAGAAGTGCCAAAACCTCTGAATATGCCAAGGATGTCATCACTCTTTAATATATGTATAAATACTGATATTCCACCCATGTGAGAGAATCCATAACCAGCTACCTGCATTCTAGTCTTTACAATTGATGTTGGATGTAGTAAGGCTAGTCTTTACAATTGATGTTGGATGTAGTAAGGCTGACGGCGCTATGAAGAGAATAGCCCCAATAATATGAAAGTATGAGATAAGAAGAGTAGAAGAAAAGAAGAGAAGAACGAGAGGAAGAAGAAAATGAAAAGGGGAACGAAGAAAAAGACAAAAAGGAAAGAAGAAAAAGACACAGAGAAGAAGAAAGAAAAGGGGAAGAAAAAAAGAAATTTTTTTTTTTTGCAAAATTACAAATTTAACCTCCTTAACGGGTGGTTAATGGGTTAACCTTTTCGACCCAACACGACCCGTTAGCTTAACGGGTAACTAACTGGTTCACCCGTTTTCAACCGAACCAATAAGCTCAACCCAAATCCTGATAATTTCGTGCGAATTCGTGTTGTGTTAACGGATCGTGTGCAATATTGCCGGGTCTAGTCTGAATGTAGACGTGCTCATATGTCAATGATTAAATAAAAAACAGAAAATTAGAAGCAGTAATTGTTTACCTTACTAGTAAAAATATACGCAAATATATGTGCATCATGTTATATATGTTAACAATGTAAGGAAGAAGAATTGAGACTGAAGGAAGGAAGAAGAATATTGAAGAAGAACTCAGAAAATAAGAGAGATTTGCTTTCTTGAACTTTCAATCGTATTCAATCTTCTTTACAATTACAGAGAGATACAGTTTTTATATAAGCGTTTAGACTATAACTAATGCTTAACAAACTAACTAATTACAGCTGTAACTACAGCTGTCACATGTGAACCACACATGCCAACACTAACAAACTCTTAACTAACTTTTACTGTTATCGTTCCCCCTAAACCGAGCTCTAGGTTGCCCAGCCTCATGTTTGCACAATGGCTCAAGAAAACAGGACTATGTAGTCCTTTAGTAAAGACATCAGCTAGTTGTTCTTCAGTAGGAATATCCTGGACAGGTAAGATCATTCCTTTGCACCATTTCGCGCACGAAATGAAAATCAATGTCGAGATGCTTGATGCGTGAGTGATATATAGGATTAGAACTAAGAGCCAATGCAAACAAATTATCACATGAAATCGTAGGAGGCTCAGGTAAACATACTTTCAAATCCAACAAGACTTGTCGAACCCAAGCTAATCCTCCAGCTGTATTGGCCAATGCCCTGTACTCTGCTTCAGTCGAACTTCTAGTGATAGGACCGGCCCGAATTCCTTGGAACCCAGAGACGAATCCTGTGGAAATTTTTCGACATCACACCGATGTCGAGCCCACTTACAATAATCGAGCCCTTTACCGAAAAGGAGAAGGCCACGAGACTTTCTGCCAAAATTTCGGCAGAGTCTCCCCTGGAAATTGGACATTTCCCAAAAATTTCAACCTGCATAAAACACATTTTAAAACACCAACTGGCAGCATGCACAAATTAACAACATGCAATCACATAGTAGGCCTCCGGCCTTCAAGAATAATTCGAAACAGAACTAACAAAGTTCTTAAGTTGGATACTTCATAAACAATACAATTAAAGATCTCAAACAACTTTATGAATACCACCGAAAACATCCAACCTGATTCAAATCCAACAATCATATCGAAAACCACATCCGAAATGCAATCACATACACAGAATCAATTAGACCTTTTAAAAACAATAATATTTCGCGGCTGCACCTGACGAGACCCCAGGCTGCCTACGTACCTTTGGACAAGGGATCAAGCCACACGTAGTTCTCATCTCAACGGCCACAACTCCGATAATAAATAATTATTTACAACAGAACCATCTATACATTTCAGATCTGACACAATTCCAAATCCGACAAAAGCACAATGAACACATTCTCGAATTCTTCCTTTATAACGGTTCAATTCCGTAACCATACCCTATTCAAGGCGTATGTACATTAAACACATCATCAATTCCTTCCATTTATATCCTTTCAATCCTGCAACTATACCCTATTCAAGGCGTATGTTGCCGTACAACACTTCCCAATCCAGGGCTCAAACATTCATATATAAGCAGGGTACTCACAAAGTACAAACTTACGAATCTCAAACCAAAACCAAAACCATATATACATATATGTAATATAATAACGCCCACCTCTCACCATCATCATGTACTAGGGGAAACAATCCAGCAGGGGATTGTTGACTAGCTCACAATTATCAGCCCTCAAACGGACTATGTGGCTAGGGACGAGCCGTCCAGCTGGGGGACTAACTCTCAGCCAGCACATACAGACGAAGAATCAAGACCCGTACGCCTGAAAACGGTCCTACGCGCGCAGACTACCCAATTAAGGGTCTCCAGCAACATCCCGTCAAGGATGCCCCGGGTTCCGTCATATCCAGACCATATCCACAATTTCCATGTATCAGGATCCAAGGGGAGGTACATGTGATGTTGCACATCATGTCCTGGGGGAAACAATCCAACAGGGGATTGTTGACTAGCTCACAATTATCAGCCCTCAAACGGACTATGTGGCTAGGGACGAGCCGTCCAACTGGGGGACTAACTCTCAGCCAGCACGTACGGACGAAGAATCAAGACCCGTACGCCTGAAACCAGCCCGTCCGCGCGCAGACTACCCAATTAAGGGTCTCCAGCGACACCCGTTAAGGTATGCCCCGGGTTATGTCATATCCAGACCATATCCAAAATTTCCATATCCAAGTATCCCAGGGTCCATACCCACTGTTTTCCAAGTATCATCATCCAAGAGGGGAGGTACGTATGATGGTGGAGTTCTTAATCCTCATATAAATATTATAAAATAATATTTCATTCCTTAATTCAGTTTTCCCACAATAACCAACATTCTATATCCATGGGGTATCTAGGGTAGTGCAAATAGCACTCTAACCAACATTCCAATCTCACAACCACATCCCAAGTACCCCACCCATATTCAATAAACATAGCACTTTCTCGAGTATTATATATATATATATATATATAACTCGCAATATACTAGGATATGTCAAAACTCACATATATCACAAATACTTACAAAGATACTAAATTCAACCATTAAATATAAAATGAATTTCAATAAACCATTACATTCATATGTAATACTTCCATCACAAAATCATGCCATTTATTTCCAATAATTATAACCGAGTCCCAAGACTCACTTTCACAACCCAACAAATCGAGTATCCCATACTCATCCATTTCATATTTTCCATTATCTAATAATATCCAAGAATTCCATAAAGAAAAACTAAATACTCTTTAAGACAAACATCCACCCAAATACTAATATTCAAACCGAGACCCTAGACTCTCTCACAAGGTTATCCTAATACTTTTCGAAGTGTAAAACTACCTCGGAAGACTCACGGTCAACCGAGGGTCAAACTTTCCAAATTTGGTCAACCGGGCCCGCGGGCCCCACGACCTCCATTTTACTATCCAAACATCCCTAAGGGTTCCACAAGGTTTAATCGGACGGTCGGATCACTCACGATCGCACAATCGGACGGTTATTGTAAAAATACAAACTTTAACTTATTGAATCAGAACATCGGGCTTTTTATTCACGATCCGTGAAATCCTACACAATCCTAGGAATGCCTATATTAACATATATTAAATTGGAAGCGATCCAACGGTTCTAACATATCGAACCTGGAATTCACACAATATGTAAAATCCGTTCGAAGTTCAAACGTTATCCGAAATGAGTTCCGTAAATTCCTACGCGCTCGTGACAACACAAGGATCATTTTAGGATAAAATGTGACCTCTGCCGGACATTGCATCAGGTTTCTTTGACATTGCCTGATTTTATGTATATTGATTATTACACCGGGAAGTGCCACGTTTGTGGAAACGTTCCTATCCACATTGTCTTATCTCAATATCCTATAAGAGGAAAGCTGAAAAAACTAAATATTACTGAATCTATTGAGTCGAGATGAATGATGACTACAATTCAGGAGAGATGATCTCTCTGGTATTCCTCTTAAAGAATCATATTGGCAATGTCGTTTGTCAATCCTAGCCACATAGTCCGTTTGAGGGATGATAATTGTGAGTTAGTCAACAATCCCCTGTTGGATTGTTTCCCCTGGTACATGATGATGGTGGAGAGGTGAGCGTTATTATATTACACATATGTATATGTGGTTTTGATTCTGGATTTGGGATTCGTAGGTTTGTATTTGGTGAGTACCCTGTTTATATATGAATGTTTGAGCCCTGGATTGGGAAGTGTTGTACAGCAACATACGCCTTGAATAGGGTATAGTTGCAGGATTGAATGGATATAAATGGAAGAAATTGATGATGTGTTTAATGTACATACACCTTGGATAGGGTATGGTTACAGGATTGAACCTGTTATAAAGGAAGAATTCGAGAATGTGTTCATCGTGTTTTTGTTGGATTTGGAATTGTGTCATATCTTAAATGTATAGATGGTTCTGTTGTAAATAATTGTTTATTATCGGAGTTGTGACCGTTGAGATGAGAACTACGTGTGGCTTGATCCCTTGTCCAAGGGTACGTAGGCAGCCTAGGGTCTCACCAGGTGCAGCCGCGAAGTATTAATGTGTTTAAAAGGTTTGTTTGAATTCTGCGTATGTGATTGAATTCCTGATGTGGTTCGATGTGATTATTGGATTTGAATCCAGTTTAATGATTTCTGTGGTGTTTGTAAAGTTGTTTGAAGACTTTAAGTACATGGTTTATGTAGTAATTGACTCGAGAATATTGTTGGTTCTGTTTCAATTTCTGAAGGCCGGGGGCCTATTATGTGTTTGCATGTTGATAACTTGTGCATGCTGCCTGTTGGGATATTAAAATGTGAATTTTATGCAGGTTGAAATTTGGGAAATGTTCAATTTACAGGGGAGACTCTGCGAAATTTCGGTAGGAAATCTCGTGTCCTTAATTCCTTTTGGGAAAAGAGGATATAGTTTCAGTGAGTGGGCCTGACATCGGGTGATGTCGGGAATTCCACAGGATTCGTCTCAGGGTTTCGAGAAATTCGGGGCGGGTCCTGCGAGATACAGAGTTGGATCAGTTAATGGCTGCCTCCTGCTGTAATACTTGATTATGTGGCTTGCAAGGAGTTGGACAAGCTTTACAATTGGTCATTCCTGCTTTATTTAACAACTCCTGAGCATACTTGGTCTGACGCAAACACCACTTGTTCATAGCTGCCAAACTAAGCATCAGTCTCACAGTTGTATGTCTGACAATTGGGCTGAAAGTTTCACTAAAATCCAGAACTCGGTTGTTGGCTAAATCCTTGAGCCACCAAACGAGCTTTATACCTTGCAATTGAACCATCGGCATTGCGCTTGATCTTGTAGATCCATTTACTTCCAACTATATTTTTTGGGAAGGGCAGGGCACTAGAGACCAAGTTCCTTGGATTTGTAGTGCTTCAAGTTCTTCTTGCATTGCTTTAACCCAAGCAGGAGACTGAGCAGCCACGATAGGAAGAAGGCTCATCCGTTGAAGAAATAACAGGAATGGTAGTATAATAACATTGATAATCTGGAAAAGGATTCTGTTTGCTAATTCCATTCTTAGCCCGAGTTTGCATATGATGTGTATTACCAGATGGAAAGAAGGTGAAGATATACGAGCGACAGAAGATGAATTAATAGCAGGTGTAGAAATGGCAGGCACAAGGACTTGTAATTGATGAGCATTTAAAAGTGAAGGGCTGGTGTCTGGAGATATGGGATGTTCAGGAGGCAGGAGAATGAGAGGTTGGCACACACAGAGTGATCATGAGGAGATGCCAAATTCTCATAACCTTGTACAGAATTAGGAATAGCAGAAATAGGCACAGATACTAGAAGTGGAACCCGAATAAAGGTAGACTGTGAGGGCATAGAGGATACCTGAGAAACATCTGCTGGAAGCCTCTTAAAAGGACGACAAGTTTCATCATGGAGAACATGCTCAGTATAAGGTCTCAAATATGGATAAACTGCAGGTACCAAACACTTTAACATGTGTGATATCAGGAACCAAGCCAAATAGTCTATAATAAGGAGACTGAAGATCCAAACTCTTACTAGGCATCCTATTAATCAAATACGCAGCATGAGCAGTAGCATGAAACCAAAACTGACTAGGAAGATGAGCGGCGGTCAAGAGAGTAATAGAGGTTTCAATGAGATGTCTATTCTTCCTCTCAGCTAAACCATTTTGCTGAGGAGTGTAAGGACAGGATAATTGATGTTCAATGCCCTTAGAAGCCAAATAATCAGTGAACAACTTACTAGTAAACTCCCCTCCCCCATCACTTTGCAAACACTTGACAGAAGCAGTAAACTGAGTAACAAGCATGGCATGAAACTTGAGAAAAGTAGCAAAAACTTTTGATTTATTATAAAGTGGATAAAACCACGTATAGCCAGGTACACTCGAAAAATTGAGAATCATCACAATAGGGAAGTTGAGCGCTTTGAGCATATACTTCACCACTTCATTAGTTGGATGGCCCAACTTGTGATGCCATAAGGAGGATTTAACCTGCTGACCAAGAAACGCTCCTGATGGAGAGACAGACTGCGGAGAATGTTGTATGGGAGATGGTACAAAACTGGAAGATTGCAGAGACACCGGTATTGGATAGAGCCCTGGCTACTCTTGCCTTGGAGCAGAATTTGCTTGGTGAGCTTGTCCTGGATATAAAATCCAGAAACATCAAAGATAATATTGCAATTGTTATCTTTACACAGTTGATGCACATATAAGAGATTAGCCGTGAGATGTGGAACATGAAACACAGATGGAAGAGTTAAAGAAGAAAGCTTAGCAGTTCCTATATGACGGATTTGCAAACCTTCCCCATAGCCAACAGTTACATTCTCAACAGAATCACAAGCAGCCACATTATTAAGATGATCGAGATTAGAGACCATGTGATGTGTAGCACCACTGTCAGCTATCCACATTTGATCAGGATTGTAGGAAGTTCTGAGCAGTCATTGCAAGTCAAGGACGAAGGAGGAGATTGACCTTGAAATGCAAAATTGGAGCGGTGGGATTAGGAGAAGAATGGCGATGGTAACAATTAGCAGGAGTGTGCCAATGCTTACTACAAATTTGACACTCTGAACTGCAGATTTATTGGTAGAGAAACCATCGCGAAATGGCAGCAGAGGACGGACGGAATTGAGATGAACCAGATTTACCATAACCAAAACCGCCATGACCATAATTGCCGTTGAAATTAGGTCGAGGACCAAAGAAACGCGTGTTAGAGCCAGGCATAGCCAACCGGACCCTACCGGTGTAGGAAGCAAACCTTGACCAGACGAAGGACCATAGCTTGTAGACCGAGGAATAGATTGAGAAGTAAACATTGCAGAATGAGTCACGACCCTAGCCTTAGCGGTTTGCTCAGCAACAAGAAGTTGAGCGCGGAAGTCTTTGAGAGAAATGGAAGCATCTCGAGCAATTAACACAGTTTTGATGATATCATATTCTCGCGGCAAACCGTTAGAGGCGCGATGACAAAATCGTCATCAGAAATCTTCACACCAGCAGAATGCAATTGATCACGAATATGCTTCAAACGAAGAAGGAATCGTTCAATCGAGTCACCACCCTTCTGCGTTGTCTGCATTTCATCTTCAAGTGGTTGATACGTGCTCGAAAAAACAGAAGCATAGCGATCCGTAAGATTAAGCCAGGCCTCACGAGCAGTGCGACTTCCAATAACATATTCAAGAGCTTCATCGAAGAGAGAAGCAATCAGGAGACTCAGGAGAGCTTTATCAGGTGCGCAGCCAGTCTTTGTAAGCAACGGTGACTTCAGATGTAACACCTTCCTCATCCAAAATCGCAAATTTCGGAGGAGCAAGCACAGAGCCATCAAGATGACCAAAGAGGTCGTAGCCCTGTAACACCGACTCAAGCTCATAGCTCCACTTCAGATAGTTGTCATCACTCAAGCGAATGGTAAGCATGCCGAGAAGAGACTCAATCTTGAGAGAGGAGGTAGACGAAGAAGACGCCATGAAATTGAAGAACTCACAAAGAAATTAGGGTTTGAGGAAAAAGAATTCGGGAAGAATGGAGGATTTGGGGAAAACGTGGAGCAGAGAACAAGAATAGAAAGAGAAGGAGGAGAAATCAAGAGAGCAGCGAAGAGAAAGACAATCAGGATTCGAGTCCTGGCATCTGATACCATGTTAACAATGTAAGGAAGAAGAATTGAGACTGAAGGAAGGAAGAAGAATATTGAAGAAGAACTCAGAAAATAAGAGAGATTTGCTTTCTTGAACTTTCAATCGTATTCAATCTTCTTTACAATTACAGAGAGATCCAGTTTTTATATCAACTGTTTAGACTATAACTAATGCTTAACAAACTAACTAATTACAGCTGTAACTACACCTGTTACATGTGAACCACACATGCCAACACTAACAAACTCTTAACTAACTTTTACTGTTATCAATATATATATGTATGTAGGATGCTATTTTTGGCTGCAAACGAGTTATTTAGGAAGTTTTTTTAGTATTTTTCTTTTTCTTTTTCTTTTGTTGCGTAAAAGAGGGAATTTCAATGAATAACATCGACAATTACTGAGAATTGGAACATCAATGCCCTCTTGACAAGGAGGGTTCCAACCATCTCATATTTAGACCATAAATTTGGAGTCATTTCCCTTTTCTTTTCTTTTTTGTCAAGTGGAGTCATTTCCCTTTTCTTTTCTTTTTCGTCAAGTGGAGTCATTTCCTTATGGATAGGATGTCATGAGATATACTTTAGTAATTTAATGTGTTTTTAAAAGGCTTCTATATTGTTATCATTATCAGTGGCGGCTAGTAGTTTTGTCTCTTTCTTCGCAATGAGAGCAGCAAAATATATAAAAATAATAGTTGCAAACAAAAGTGTAATATTAAAACAAAATTGTAGCAATCAAATACAAAATCAACAAATACAGTACTTCAAAAAAATACTAAAATTATAGTAATTTAATTGAGTGATCAAATAATATGGATTAAAGTAATATTTTACAAAAATTATCTTTGAATGAATATATATACAATAGACTATTCATATTAGTTAAAAACAATGCAAAATAAACCTTACAAAAATATCCTTTAAATAAATTTATTTGAAAGACCTCAACTGAAATTAATTCGGCGTGACTGAAGTCAAAATATGCCGATGCTTTTGGAAAACAGATTAACAGGCCTGAGCCTCTCACGTGCTCTTCTGCATATCGAACATGAAGTACGTCATTTAGGTTATAAATATCCAAACAGACAGGGGAAACTTTCTTCTGTTTTCTTTCTTCTGTTTTTTTGCACAAATATTTATTTTCTTTTGTTTTCTTTCTTTGTTTTCTTTCTGTTTTTGTACCAAAAATATATGCATATATTCCTGGTCCCAATGAAGGTGCCACAAGGAAGAAGGAAAGGACACAAGGGTGAAAAAGATTGGAGATGGTCCCATTCTTTTCCACAGTGAACTCAATTGTCTAGGGACCAATTCCAAGCTTTTTCACAAAGAATAATCCGTTTCAGGCTTCCAGCTTACCTGTAAAGCACTTCTTTGGTCTCTCCCTAAAATAATAGAATTATCTTTAACTTTCTCTTTTTCCTTTTGACACTTTATGTGCTCTCGAGTCTTAGAAAAGAAAAAGCAATAGCTCCACCACTTAAAAAGAGAATGTAAAATGTTACTCACTTACAAACTTCTATTATCCACATAAGAAAAGAAAACGAAAAGAAGTCAAGGGCCCTCAGTTGAAAAGCATCTTGATTTGAAAAATCAGAAATTTTATATTCGAATTTCATCCCATCTTAATTGTGTGAGTAAAAAATCTCACAACTTGACATGTAGCATATAGCAGCCCCCTCCTTTTACTTGCATGTGTGCCCAAATAACTGGCCATAGTTGTTGGTGGACACTAAGTGGCACAATTATCCCTGAACGGGCAATTGGTCAGCTGACCATGAGCCGTGAACATCTGAGTTCTTCAAGAAAGGTAGATGAAGATTTTGAATGTTATAACACAGATAATATCATAGCAGTCGTGATCATGATTTTAATTATAGCACCACGAAAGAGACTAGTGAGCACTGAATCATACACAAAATTAGCATCAAAATTCATACAGAATGCGATTTGGGGCAGGCTCATTGCAACATGTCATTTATCATTTTCCCAGCCCAGTATGTAACATTGACCTCAAAGTTTTTTTTTTTTTTTTTTGTTCTCTTCTTTCATCAAATTTGATTGTGTAATGCTATTCGTGGTTCTAATATTTATATTCTTTAGCTATTAATTAGCTTGTTATAGAGATTACTAATTTACAATAGTAAGTATTAATTTCGTGGATATTATTAAATAATAACAATAATAATGTATCAAAATATCGTAGATTGATATAAACCATGTCTTCCCTATTATATTTCAACTAGCCACTAACATTTAGCACACACTGAATCCAGGTGCGGGAATTTTGGCCACCTTTCAGACTCATTCCTAGGAAGAAAAGGCTCCTTAACTGTTGTATGCATCATGAACACCATTTTCGGTTGCCTAACAGTTTTCTCCCCAAACTACTGGACCTACGTTCTCCTCTGCCTCCTTACTGGCTTCAACACGGGCTGCGTCAGCCTCTGCACCTTTGTCCTCGCCACCGAGCACGTGGGCCCCACAAAGCGGGGCACAGCAAGAATGTCCACATTCTACTTTTTCTCAACCGAGATCGGAATCCTCTCTGGCATAGCCTACATTTTCCCACAATGGCACGAACTCTGAATTGCCTCCTCCATCCCATCCCTGCTCTTCTTGCTCGCCGTCCTCCCATTTGTCTCTGAGTCACCAAGGTGGTACCTCATGAGGTCGAATAACAGAACCCATGAAACTAATGCGCGCCATTGCCAAGTCCAATAACAAACACCCTCCTGAGGGAGTTGTCCTAACCCTAGATGAAGAAGCAAACAACGATAGCCCTACAACAAACGAGGAAGATCAAACTTACAAGGAACGTTTGGACAGCAAAGACGCAATAAGTGGTTCTCTAATTGTGTTTGTGCCATATTTGGAAAATGGGCCAAAAATGGTTCTATTTCTCAAATAAAATTGCATTAAGCCGAAGCCCAACTTTTTTCTCTTAGAAACAACGAAAATGGCTTTTTTGGATTTGGGCCAGCAATGGGCTAAACTCTCTCAAAAGCCCATGGTACGAAAATATCATAGCTTTGATTCGCACTAAAGTTAAGAAAATAGGTATCCGTTACCCATTGACCCACGTGAGGTTCTTAAGAAGGGTTATCACCATTAATGACCACTTGACTGTCGTCTCTCCTAACGTGAAAGCAAGCTAGACAATAGATGCCAGAACCAGAAGGAACCGTTCCCTAACTGGATATCCAGCTGCGAAAGGATACAAACCAAAAAGTCATCTCTTGAGACCAGTAGTTTCATGTGAGATATTCTTTCCTCCTACTTATGGACTGGTTCACAAAGACAAATCAATAGCTGACTCTGGACAACATCCAAGTATCCTCCTCCAACCTTCATCATTAGGGATTCTTGCCTATAAATACAGAAGCTCTCCAGTAGCACAAGAGGACTCTCTCTCCAAAATCAAATGCAACGTCTTGAAAACACTTGAACAAACTTCAAGATCTTTTCAAAACCCAATTTACTGTTCAAATAACCAGTTGACAACTCATGCGTTTATCTTTTATTGCTTTGCCATATTCATGATATGATTCTTGTTGAAACAATCAATTTGAGTTTCTATAAACATATTCTCTATATGAATTCAATAGAGAAATATTTGATTCCCTCTATATTGTAATTCGTATTTAAAATTAACTAAATTGAGAAATCTTTGGCTTTCGGAACATATCATCATACTAGAGTTGGATAGAGAAATCTCAAACATATGGAATCTTTTTCTTTCTAAAGTTTACCTTAGTTACTCTTTAAATATCTGTCATTTATATGCTTCATAGATTCTCGTAGTATAATTTATTTTCCAGCCTTTATATATTTGAATTTCTCGTTTTCAGACCCAAGATAAGGATTTTAGGCCCGAATAGGGTTTTATTAGTTTAAAAATAAGGACTAGTCTGAGCCTGAATTATGCTATTGGGCCCGTACTGGCTGAATCTTGACCGAAATCTGGGGTCATCTCAGGCCCAAAACTAGATTTCTAAACCCAATCGAGGGAGCATTAACCTCAACATTGATTTTCTTCTTATTTGAGCAAGTACCATCCATATCCATCAAACCAACAACGAACGAGTGAAAGAATTTTGAAGTTCTTTTGATTGAGGCATAGAAAAGAACTCATCCAAGCCAATACCCTCCTTGGAGCACAATGGCTTGATCAGAGGTCCAAAACAAGCGCAAATCCATCAAACAAATACCCCACATTACACACACCAGGTCTATTGGGCTGGTCTTAAGAAAGGAACTTGATCCAACTTTCAATTTTATCCAAAGTTGAAGGAGTCTACTCGCGAGCCAAGAATCCAATCGGGGCATTGGTGTTGATCCAAAAAAAGGGACCAACAAATTGATGTTTCCAAGTTACCAATGACTCGAATGAGGTTAATTCTAGTTGTGGCCATAAATTTCTCGTACTCCCTCATGTACTATGGGTTGAGCTTGAACGTCGTCAACCTCAAAACCAACCTCTACATCAATGTCATGCTCAATGTCGTGGCTGAAATGCCAGTTTTCATGATCACGGCAATATTGCTTGACAAGTACGGAACCTTTGGCGATCGGGACATTGTGGTTTAGTGGGGTGCTTTGTTTTGCTGGGAGCTTTGTGGGGAATATTGGGGTGTAAAAAGTGGTTAAGATGGTGTGTGGGATTTTGGGGATTATTGGGATGGCGGGGACTCACAACTTGTTGTTTATTTATACGACGAAGTTGTTCCCCACGGTTGCGAGGAATGTCGGGCTTGGCTGTGCCACTCATGCAGCACAAATAAGGGCAATTTTGTCGCCCTTCGTGATGGTTTTGGGCGGGGGTTTGCCGTTTGCGGTGTGTGGGATTGCTGGAGGTATGTTTGCATTTTACTTGCTTAAGACACTTAATAAGCCTTTGTATGACACTATAGCTGGGATGGGGGATAGGGAGGGTGCTTGCAGAAGTGTGAATTAAGAATTAGTGTCATGTTTCTGCATTTTTTCTTCTTCAATTTTTCTAAATCTAAACTACTTGATTAGAATAAGCTCCCCCTAGGCAGGACTCATAAGGGTCCAAAGTTTGACAAGCTAGAGCCCAAAAGAAATGCAGATAAAGTCCAAAATCAAAACAACGACGGACCTTAAAAATGACGTAAATGCCCTAAAATGAGCAAGATTGCGCTAATATATGCCAACTCTTATGTCGAATAGGACGAGACGCCTTGGGAGGTGAAGAAGATTGCGCTAATTTTTTGGTTTATTATCACATTCTTAGAGATATTTATGGTTTATTGCAGTGTGTGTCTATTTTTTTGAAGTTGATGCCATTCTCTTTGATAATGAACATGAGTATTTTGTATAGTTTTATCTATTAACTATGAATTAGAATATTATCGTTCATTTCGATGAGTCTATTTTGTATAGAAATTTTTTTAACCTTTTACACGTTGAACCCCGAAATGAAATTTTTTGGATCTGCCACTAGCAGCAATGGTCTTTTGTCCACTTTTCTTCATCTATTTTTCTTCCTTTTGTGCTCTCCTTCTACACGTTTTACAGCTTTGAATTCTTTTAAATTCAATATTTTTAAATTAATTTGGTTATGACACATGAGATTTTGTCACTTAAACTTTCAAGAACGAAGACTATTTTTAAACAAAATAGAGTGGGCTATTGCCACCCAAATTCTTATATCCCAACCCATATTTTCTAAGAATATAATCACTAGTCATATTCCTTTGTGAAAATTATATTTTTCAAGCTTTATCTATCAAGGCTATATATATTAGGGTTTAGGGATAATATTTTTGAGTGTGGAAATTATGGTGCTAAGTGTGCTCAAATATATGTGGATAATATTTCTATACTGAATTGTCAATATGCCCCCCTTGATGTCTTCTAAAAAACTTGTCTAACTCTCAAAATTCAATGTAAGGATCAAAATTGAGGATCCAAAAGTAAAATTCCCAGTTTTCATTTGATCCTTACTGGTTGGTGGGTTAACCCTATATGGGCCACTCATTCATTAGGCGGTTCTTCTTTTTATGCAAAAAAACAAACAAACAAACAAACAAACAAATCTGGTCATTATCTATCAGGCAGCTTTGGCAAGATTGGCCCATTTAACTGGTGAACAAAATTATGGTCGTTAAATATTTTTGAATTTCCTATTTGTCAAGGCTGTATATATTTTTGAATATTTTTCTGAGTGTGGATATTATGTCAAGATTGTAAGAATGTGAATATTTTAGGCAAATCTTTATCAAACACTTCTGAAAATTCGCAACACGTGCGGGGGCGTGTGAGAATGTGAAGTGAAAAGTATCTCATATTGGAAATATTTTATCTACACTTCTGAATCTTTTGAATGAAATTGAGGAAGAGATGGTGAAGAAAGGGAATTCATACCGAGTTTACTATGCAAAAGAAGCTGTATGTGCATTCATTGTTGCCTGAGCTTTTTGAACTCTTTTTTTTTTAAAGTTTACTTTTAAGCACTCGTTTAGCAATATGTCAATGCAGTGGAAAGCTATAGCCCGAGCTTACTTTGATGAGGCCAAATGGTTACACGAAGGATGCATCCCGAGCATGGAGGAGTATATGCATGTTGCCACAGCTTCTATTGGTAACAACTTACTTTCAACCATATCTTTACTTGGCATGGGGGATATTGTAACCAAGGAGGCATTTGAGTGATTGCTCAATAACCCTAAAAAATAGTAGGGAAATCATCTGGCCCAGGGGTTTAAACTTTTTAATTTATAATTCAGTGACAATGCCACTTAAATCAGCTAAATCATCACAACCAAACTGAGGAAACAATTAAGGAAGTAAAGAATACTCACCAGCCAACACAGAAACATCAAACAACCCTTGAAAATACTCACAAACAATCTGCTTCACACCATATTTCTCAGTCACCCACACTCCATCATCATTATTCAACCCTTCCAATTTATTCCCTTCCCCTTCTAATAATAATAGAAAGATGAAAAAACTTAGGGCCCGTCTGGTAATGTTTTCAGAGAGCATTTTCAGAGAATGTTTTCATAGAATGAAAACGAGAAAATGAAAACGCATTTTCAGAGAACAAAAATATGTCTGGTAGCTCAGTTGAAAATTGTTTTAGAGAACAAAAAAAGTGAAAACACGTCTGTCAGGTATGTAAAAATGACAAAAATAATGAATATGTATGTAACTTTAATTAAAATGCATTATGTTTTTTTTAATACAACATTATGTAATCAATATGTGAGTTTAAAAAAAAAATAGTACGTATATTATTTTTAAAAAGTATTTTTTAATCATCTAAAAGAATATCATTTAAAAAATAGAATAAAATTCTATAGTATAAAACTAGAATTATCTTTAGTATAAAAAATAAAAAATAAAAAATAAAAAATAAACCTCAACCCAACCTTCGCTTTCACTCTGTGCAAACACGCCCCAATTCTATCATCCCCCCCCTCTCTCTCTCCTCAAAATTGAAGAATCAGACCAACCCACCCCCCTCTTTTCCACTTTCTCTTCATGCTGCTGCACCCTCTCTCTGTCTCTTTCTCACTGCAACCTCACCTTCCAATAGCTTCCCAGCTCCTTTTCCTTTTTTTTTGGACTGAAAATTGATTTGGCAATTAGTTGTTCAACGATGGTGGTTCGATTCAATTGCGTAGAGATTTTATTGGGCGGCAATGATGTCAATCTGGTTCGATGGGGCGGTGGTGATTTTGATTAGGTGATGGTGGTGGTTCAAGCTCTGCGTGTGGTTCTCTGTTGGCAACGTTTGATGGTGGTTTTGGTCTGATGGGGAGAGAAGCAACGTGTTTTCAGTGTTGTTTCCTGTGAGAATGAAAACAGTTTTTTTTTCTGTTTTCTACAAGTAGACGTGAAGTTGTTTTTGTTTTCATAAAACGTTTTCTGTGTTTTCTGTTTTTGCCCACCGAAAAGGTTTTTTGTTTGTTTTTGTTCTCACAAAATGAAAATGGGCTCTCAAAACATAACCGAACGGGGCCTTAGTATTTCGATCTCCTTCCTCAGCCAAGTATTTCCAAATTTTTGCAACAACTTTGAATTCTTTTAAATTCAATATTTGTAAATTAATTTGGTTATGGCACACGAGATTTTGTCACTTAAACTTTCAGAACGAAGACTACTATTGCCACCCAAATTCTTATATCCCAACCCATAATTTTTAAGAATATAATCACTAGCCATGAAAATTATATTTTTCAAGGCTATATATATTAGGGTTTAGGGATAATATTTCTGAGTGTGGATATTATGCCAAGATTGTAAGGTGCTAAGTGTGCTTACATCTATGCGGACCATATTTCTGTACTGAATGCCCCGCTTGATGTCCTCTAAAAACCTTGTCCAACTCTCAAAATTCAATGCAAGTAAGGATCAAAATTGAGGACCAAAAAGTAAAATTCTTAGTTTTCATTTGATCCTTACTAGTTGGTGGGTTAACCGTATATGGGCCACTCATTCATTAGGCACTTCTACTGTATAAAAACAAAAACAAAAACAAATCTAGTCATTATCTATCAGGCACCTTTAGCAGGATTGGCCCAGGGCCACGCATTCATTAGGCACTTTTACTGTATAAAAACAAAAACAAAAACAAAAATAAATCTAGTCATTATCTATCAGGCACCTTTAGCAGGATTGGCCCAGGGCCACTCATTCATTAGGCACTTCTACTGTATAAAAACAAAAACAAAAACAAATCTAGTCATTATCTATCAGGCACCTTTAGCAGGATTGGCCCATTTAACCGGTGAACAAAATTATGACCGTTAAATATTTTTGAATTTCCTATTTGTCAAGGCCGTATATATTTTTGAATATTTTTCTAAGTGTGGATATTATGCCAAGATTGTAAGGTGCTGAGTGTGGATATCATGCCAAGATTGTAAGGTGCTAAGTGTGCTTAGATGTACGTGGATAATATTTCTGTACCGAATTGTCAATATGCCCCACTTAATGTCCTTTAAAAAAGACTTGTCCAACTCTCAAATTCAATGTAAGAGAGGATCAATGGATTGATTTTTGGTTATTTTGAGTTTGCACTTTTAGTTGGGATGTCCTATACCAGAGTTTCTTTGATTCAGCATAATTGGTAATAGAGGAGCTTCAAATTATCTTAATTTTGATATTAGATCACGATATTTTTATAATGACATTTTGTGGCTAGTCTATATTACAATGGCCCTTAGGCCATTTCCAACAGCCCCCTACGGCTCGGGTTGGGGGAAAAAAAAGGCCAAAACCCATTTCCAGCAACAAAATGGCGCCCAGGCAAGAGGTGGTGTCCACCTGCCTGGGCGGGCCCAAAGGCGCTGCTGATGTCTGACGTCAGCGTGACGTCCGCAAACGCAATTCAAATTTTTTTTAACGTTTTCGTGCTCCAACGTTAAAAAAAATTTGCTGCACGCGCGTCAGCCTTTCTCCAACGATCATACGCCACGTGGCAGCTTTCTGTCCTTCCGATTGCTTTTATCATCCAATCCAACGCCCAGGAATTTTTCAAGGCCAAAAATTATGCAAAAAATTCGATTTTTTTTTTTTTTAAAATTCCCAAAAATTACTGAATTTTTTTCTATAAATACCAATCAATCCTCTTCATTTTTAACAACAAATCCTCATACATTTTCTCCTCCTCCAACTATTATTCACTTTCTACTCCATATTTTTTTCACTTTCAAGTTTAATTTTTCTCTACTATATTATGACTTTCTCAAGAAACCGGAGGGGCATGAAGCCCTATGGAAGATGTCTTGTTGTGTGAGTGTTGGGTCCAAATTAGTCATGATCCCATATCGGGTAATGAGATGAAATTCAGTCAAATGTGGAAAAAAATTCATCACGAATTTGTTGAAAGATCGGGCTCCACCCGTAGAGAAATGGCATTGTCTAGTCGGTGGAAAATTCTCAACAAAGAGTTGCGGAAATGGAGAGATGCCCTCACTAAATGTTGCGTAGATTTAGCTGCACCAAAATGGATTCAGCTGCATCCTCAACTTGTGATACTCGCAAGTGCACGAGCCGTTCGGTAGTATAGCGTATGTAAGTGCGAGGTCGATTCCACAGGGATTGGTGATTGAATGATCCTGTTCAGTTTTCCTACACAAAATAGAAATGAAAACAAAAGAAGCAAAAAGGGTTTTGTACAACACTTGAAAACATGGAGACTTTTGGAAGAGAGGAGTGATGTGTTTGAGAAAGAGAAGGGAGGAGTGTTTGGGAAGTGTTCAAGAACATGGGGGCTTTTGGAGAAGAAAGTAGAGAGGTATTTTGAGAACGTTGAGGATTTTGGAAGAGAATGGGAATTGTGTTTGAGAACTTTGTGGATTTTGGAAGAGCATGTGTTTGAAAGCTTTGAGAAGGAAGAAGAAAGTGTTTGGGAAATTTGGAGAATGTTTGTGAACTTGGAGAGTTTTAGAACGCAGGGAAGGGAGAGAAGGGTGTTTGTGAAGTGTTTGAGACATGGAGACTTTAGAGAATTTGAAAGAGAATAAAGAAGTGTTTGGAGAATTTAGAAGAAAGAAAATTTAGTAGAATGATCTTATTACAACAATTGAGAACTACAAAGGGAAACTAAGAGAATTTGAGGGAGAGAAGGGAAGGGAGCTCTAGAGAAGTGTTTGAGAGCTCCCCCCTTGGGGTGTGATTACAAGCTTAGAGAACTTCCCTATTTATAGGCCTAGGGGAAGTGAAAATCTGAATTATACAATAGGTTTACCTACCACACTCACTTCACCAACTTACAACACTTAATTCACCTAACACACTATTGCATTTGAAAACAATTCCTCTTGTCTTTAGGCTTAGTGTTGCAACTCCCACTTCATCATCTTTTGGCTCATTTGGCTGCTGCAAAATTCCACTCAAATATAGGTATTGAATATGCTTCACCAAACTTTCCCACAATCAACAACACTTCATCATGCATATGTCATGCATGACAATGGATAAGAAATGGGTTCAAATATCCAAGGATATAAAAGAGCAGATTTGGGAAGCGGTTGACATAGCTTTTGTGGTTGGTCAAGGGAGCAAGAAAATGGTGTTATCTTCTGCCGCCAGGAAATGGAAGGATTTCAAGTCTACAATTACGAGGGTTTATATCCTTCCATTCATCAAGAAGAAGGAGAAATTAAGGAAACCCCCTGTAAAATACAGTTTCATAGAAAAAGCTCAATGGGATGCCTTTGTAGCTTCAAGGTTATCTGAAAAATTTGAGAGTGTGCATGAAGAACAATCACAGAGGAGGGAGAAACTTGAGTACAATCATCGATTGTCTCGAAAAGGATATGTTGGTTTGGAGGAGCACTTGGTGGAAACCATGCCTGATGTGGATATTGATCGATCTACCTTGTGGAAGAAAGCTAGAGAAGACAAACAAGGTAACATACCGGATCAAAAGGCTGCAGAGAAAGCAAAATTAATTGTAAGTTTACTCACTCTGTTTTAAATTTTTATTACGTCTTCTGTTATATTTTTCCATCGTGTGACAAATATTACTACGTCGAAATATTTTAAAAACGTCGTTAAATGTCTGAATCTGGAATTAGTACTCTGTTTTTTTTGTAATTATATCATAAGACGTCGGTGGTTTAGTCGGTATTTAGTTAGCATCGTTTGAAATATTATATTACGTCGATTATTATGTTATTGAGTCGTGTGAAATATTATATTATGTCAATTTTTTTATAAATAACCGTCGTGTGTTTTCTTATGCTCACTATGTTTTAAATTTTTATTACGTCTTGTGTTATATTTTTGCGTCGTCTGAAAAATATTACTACGTCGAAATATTTTAAAACACGTCGTTAAAGGTCTGAATCTGAATCACTACTCTGTTTTTTGTAATTATATTATAAGACGTCGGTGGTTTATTATTTACGTCGTTTTAATAAATTTACCACGTCGGTATTTAGTTAGTGTCATCTGAAATATTATATTACGTCGATTTTTTATAAATAACCGTCATGTGTTTTCTTATTCTGACTTTTTATTATGTCTTTGTGTTAGGATGATTTGCAAAAGCAAGTCTCTTAAGGCACTCTTACTGTGTTAGGAAGCAATGATGTGTTGACATTCGCCTTGGGTCCGAGCATCCAGGAAGAGTTAGAAGGGTAGGTGCTGGGATTTCCCCTAAGCAATACTTCAATATACCTAGACAACATAAGGTAAGGTTTGCCGATCAATTGAAGGAAAGTGTAAGACTTGTCCTTTAAGAAGAGACGTTGAAAATGGAGGCTAGATCAAGAGAAGAGAGGTTAAAGATGGAGGCTAGGACCAAGCAATTGGTAGAAGCTGAAGAGGGAAAATTTGCTGAGTCAGCTTTCCAAATTCATCCCCAATTTTGATCCAAGCGTGCTGAAACTGAATACTATCCCCGGTCAAATCCAAGGGCGAAGTCCCAAAAATCCAATGTTGGACAACAAGCTGCTCTGGGGCACTTGATGTTAGAGCCCTACAGTTTGAGGAGGATACAGCCAGGAATGGGGAAAGCGGGAAGAAATGGTAACGTCTTTGACCTTTGAATTCTCTTTTTCTCTGTTTCTATTTACCTTGTTAAAAGTTATACCACGACGCATTATTTATTAAACCGTCGTTTGTGTTTCATACAACGACGGTGAAAATAATTGAGTTATTGTAGTATTTAGTTTACTTGTTTCACAAGCTATCTTCACTTACACAATCCCACTCTCTGTATCTCTCTCTCTCTCTCTCTCTCTCTCTCTCTCTCTCTCTCTCTCAATTGCTGTCATCTGTGTTTCTGCTAAAAAAGGCTGGTACTTTCTGGAATCTAAGTTTCTGAAAATTTTTATGTGATTTAGATGATGGTTTATTATTTACCGTCGTTTAATGTTATTTAGACGTTTGTATTTATTACATTCCGTCTTCTGTTATGCATTACCACGACGGTTTATTTACTTATTTTTACTTTGTGTAAAATGTCATTTATATATTTCTTTATTCTTAAAATAGAAATCCGGGGATGTAGTAAAGAGTGTAGAAAAGATAGAAGGAAAGATAGTTGAGATAGTTGAACAGGTAAATTCTCATAACTTTGCCTTTTTCATTTGTTTTTCAATTTTTAGACGTGGATTTATATCGCTGTGTAATTGATTTAAGACGTCTGTAATTATTACATACCGTCGTCTGTTATTTTGTTCCACGACGGTTTAATTTATTTTTTTTACTTTTCAATTTTTTTAATTTTTGTACAATGTCTTATATATATTTCTTTATTACTTATAACAGAAATCTGGGGATGTAGAAAAGATAGAAGAAAAGAATGATGAAAAGGTAAATTCTCATAAGTTTGCCTTTTTAATTTGTTTTTCAATTTTCAGAGGTGGATTTCTACTGTCGTGTAATTAATTTAAGACGTCTGTAATGTTTACATAACGTCGTCTGTTATTTAGTACCACGACGGTTTAATTTAATTTTTTTACTTTTTGTCTTTTTCATTTGTTTTTCAATTTAAAGACGTCGATATTTCTTTAAACCGTCGTTTGTTTTATTTTTCCACGGCAGTTTTTTTTTAATTGAATGTTTAAATTGTTGTAAAAGCTTTCTAATATATATATATCTCTTTATTTATTAAAACAGCAATCCATGTTGGAGAAAAGCAAATTGAAAAGGTAAATTTATTATCTATGAATTTTGCATTTGAATTAGACATCAGTTTTTATACGATGTAATAAAGTATTCATTACGACGGTATTTTTTTTCCCGTCGTTTAACTTATTTTCAGACGACGTTTTGTTATTTAAACCGTCGTGGTTATTGATTTACCACATCACTTTAAGTTGCTTTATTTCTTCAAACAGCATCCTGAAGTACCAGATTATTCAAAGCTGGAGTTGCCATCTTCTTTACAATCCGTTCGTCGTTATGTGGAAACGACACTAAAGCCTCAGGAGAAGGCTATGACCTTTACAATTGAGAAGGAGGTGTTTGGCATGGATCGTACTACCTTCGTCTTGCATGAAGATATTTCACAGTTTGCTGGCATTGAAGAAATTGGGGCTCCTGTGGTTGCAGTATATATGAGGTGCCTATTTGATAATTTGAAAGCTGCAAATATGGTGAACATGGTTGGCTTTATCAACCCTACTGTAGTTAGTGCCGACGGTGGTTCATTAACTGAAAGATCACGTGTCGTATTCAATCGACTTCAAAAAACATATGGTGAACAGATTTTCCTGATGCCTTACAATCCAGGGTTAGTCTCCAAACAAAAAAACAGGATTTTGTTTGTATGATGCTCTGCATATAAAACTGTTTAACCTTTATATTTATTTTGTGCAGCCGTCATTGGGTCTTGATCATTGTGAGAGCAAATAAGGAGACCGTCTATTTTCTGGATCCACTGCCTGGAAATCGAGTTGTGGATGATGACGGGAAAAACATAGTGAACAGCGCTTTAAAAATGTATAATTCACACATAGGCAGAGTAGGCCGTAAAGCACCTGTTTGGAAAACTTTGCCCGACACTCCAAAGCAACCAAGCAGTGTAGAATGCGGGTATTATGTTATGCGCTTTATGAGAGACATCATCTTGGATACTTCCCTAGATTTTGAGAAGATGGTAAGAAGAAAATTTTCAGATTTATTTTATGTTGTTTTTTGTATTATCAAAGACGGTAAATTAAAAATACCGTCGTTGAATATATATACTACGTCGGTAAATGAAAAATAGCGTCGTCTGTTAGAATAATCATTGTTTATGGATTGCAGTTTGCGAAGGGAAAGGATCAAGCGCCATACCCCCAAGCTGCCATTGATGAAGTTAGGAAAGAATTGGCGGAGTTTGTTTGTGTTCATATGGAGTAGAGGATTTTTAGAATACTTAAACATTTTTATAAAATGTACAAATTTTGTTAGAATTAGACAAGTTTTTGTACAAAATTGATTAGAATTAGACAACTTTTTGTGCAAATTTTATGTATAATGTACTTTATTTTTTTCCTATGAATTTAAAATAGGTTTTCATTATTTAAAAAGGAAATTGCGTGACCGACGTGTAATAAATCTTGCAACGACATAATTATATCAAATACCGTCAACTTTATATCTATTTTATTCAAAATATTCATAATAAATTTAAAATATATCCAAAAACCATAAACCGTCAACCTCCCTTTAAATTTGTTGAGGTTTTCATGTTGTGAAAAACCCAGGGGCACTTTCTAAACCGTCGTTTCTTTAAAATGACTTACACACTTAACAACGTCATAGTTTTTTTAAAATGACTTACACACTTAGGTCGTGGAATATTATTTGTACGTCGGAAGAAGAATAAAAATGGCCATGATTTTATCTTTAAACGACGTGTTTTTTTAAAAGTAAGTCGTTTATTATGCTTTACAACGTCTTTAATTTCTTAACGCCGACGTGGTTTGTGGGTTTCATTCGTAATATTTTATTCTATTTAATTTGAAATATTCATAATAAATTTAAAATAAATCCAAAAAATGCAACGTCAACTCCTATGAAGACATTGAGATATTTTCTTTCCCCTTAAGCTTTAAAAAAATTAAGTTTCAGTTATACAATTTTAAAATGACCACCAAAAAGAAAAATGTTTTCATGAGTCACAACATCACTTATACTTTAATGGTTTAGGGTTTAGGGTTTAAGGGGATAAAGGTTTATGTTTGGGGTTTAGGGTTTATGGTTAATATATATTAGGCCGTAAAACCATAAACCATTTTCTAAAATTATTTAAAAATATATATATAATTTAGGATTTAGGGTATAGATGTTATAAGCGTCATGTTTATTTATATTTTTAACGACGGTGTTTTTTGTTTTCCGTCGATGATTTACGAAGAGCGCTTTTCTAAACCGTCGTTTCTTTAAAATGACGTTGTACACACTTAACAACGTCATAGTTTTTTAAAAAGAGACGTAAAATGTATTTCAAACGACGCTCTTGGTTCTATAGACGACGTTGTTTTGTTGATATTAGACGGCGAGAAGTTAATAGTTTAGGTCGTGGAATATTATTTGTACGTCGGAAGGAGAATAAAAATGGCCATGGTTTTATCTTTAAACGACGTTTTTTTTAAAAGTAAGTCGTTTATTATGTTTTACAACGTCTGTAATTTCTTAACGCCGACGTGGTTTGTAGGTTTCATTAGTAATATTTTATTCTATTTAATTCAAAATATTCATAATAAATTTAAAATAAATCCAAAAAATGCAACGTCAACTCCTATGAAGTCATTGAGATACTTTCTTCCCCCTTAAGCTTTAAAAAATTAAGTTTGAGTTATACAAATTTAAAATGACCACCAAAAATAAAAATGTTTTCATGAGTCACAACATCACTTATACTTTAATGGTTTAGGGTTTAAATAAATTTAGAAAAGGGATTAGGGTTTAGGGTTTTATGGACGAGATATTTATCGCCATAAAACCCTAATCCCTTTTGAAAAATTATTTTTAAAATATATATAATTTAGGTTTTATTTATTAGGGTTTAGGGTTTAGGGTTTAGGGTATATTTGTCTATTTAATTTTCTAATACGTCTGTTTTTTTTTACATCGTATGGAGATACCACGACCCAATTATTTTAATATGCGTCGTATTTCTTTTGAAATTTTAACGACGGTAGTTTTTTTTGCGTCGTAAGGATATGTACAACGACCTCATTCTTTAAATAAGCGTCATGTTTAGGTTGAAATTTTAACGACGGTTTATTGTTTTTTTCCGTCGATGTGTTTTAAAGAGCGCGCTTTCTAAAAATTTCACCGCGACCTAAAATTTTCAGATTTCGCTCTAACTCTTATACTTGTAACCCTGAACCAAGTTGGCCATAGTCTGTGTACCTAAAACATTTCGCTATGCTCTCTCGCTTAAACTCTAATTCAAAGTTGGGCTCTCCATCGAATCCAAGTTGGCCAAGTTTACAACTCCGTCGAATCCAAGTTGGCCAAGTTTACAACTTTGTCGAATCTGTGAGCTCTGCCTACCTGTAAGTACAAACCCTAATCTCATGCTTGTAAATTCATTGAATGATATTCAGTTTTGTGGTAAAGGGTTTTGTGATTTTTTAATGTTGTCGGATCTTTTAATCACTCTCTGTTATTATGAATCGGGAATAGATTTAATGTTTTCATGCTTAGTATATGTTGATTTCGTGCTTAGTATACGTGTTCTTAATACCCAACATAAAAATTAATGTATATGTTGTGTTCTGAATATATTTTGGGTTCTTGAAAATAAACTGGATTTCGATATCTTTTTTATGCATATGACGACGGTTTTTAACAAACCGTCGTTTGTATTTTTATACCACGACGCATTTTTTAACCACCATCATGGTTCAAGTTCGTTGGCCCCTGTTTTGTGCTAGCATTAGACGACATTTTTTAACACCCGTCGTCTATATATGTGTAATACGTCTGTTGTTGTTTAAAAACCATCGTATGTATACTAAATTACTTGCTATTAAAACCTTATATAATCTGCTATAGTGATGGTCATTGCTTGTCTTTTCACCTTATTATAGATAATAGGATATAGTGTCGAAGATGGATAAGTCATGGATGCACTCGGATAGAAGATCGAAGGCATATGAGTTAAGGGTGGAAGCATTTTTGCAATTTTCTGTAGAAAATCTTCTAACTACAACGCATATCCATTGTCCATGTGTTAAATGTGTGAATTTGAAATTGTTTGGGGTTGGAATTATAAAGGATCACTTATACTTTAATGGAGTTGACCAAAACTATAAGAATGGGACATTTCATGGAGAACCTTGGGAAGCAACTACTAATGCTAGTAGAAATGTTGAAGAAGATGATAACCATAGTAGGTACAGTTTTGTGTCTGAAGAAATATAGATGAATGATAATGATTTTGGTGATTTTGGATCCGATCCTTATGAGTTTGCCAATGTGATTGGGGATGGAGATCAACCATTGTACCCTGGTTGTAGAAAGTACACCAAGTTATCGGCATTAGTGAACTTGTATAATTTGAAGGCAAAATATGGGATGAGTGATGTATATTTTACAGAATTATTGATACTTTAAGGCGAGTTGCTTCCAGAAGGAAATACAATACCGGCCTCTATGTATGAGGCAAAAAAGACTTTGTGTGCATTGGGGCTGAGTTATGAGAAAATCCACGCATGCCCCAATGATTGCATCTTGTATAGGAAGGAGTATGAAGATTCAGCTAATTGTCCTACTTGTGGTATCTCAAGGTGGAAGGAAACCAAAGATGGGTTCTTGAAAGAGGGTGTGGCAGCAAAGGTGGTGTGGTATTTTCCTCCAATTCTAAGATTTAAAAGGATGTTTCAATCACATGAGACAGCTAAGAATTTGACTTGGCATGCTGCTAGAAAATCAATTGACGGTCACATGTCTCATCGGCGGATTCCCCGTCTTGGAAACTTGTTGATGATAATGGCCCGAGTTTGGTAATGAGCCGAGAAACTTGAGATTGGCTTCATCTGATGGATTCAATCCCCACAGTTCTCTAAGTAGCAGATATAGTTGCTGGCCAGTTATCTTAGTTACGTATAATCTCTCACCATGGCTGTGCATGAAACGAAAGTTCATGATGTTGACTTTATTGATTTCCGGTCCTAAACAACCCGGATATGATATAGACGTCTACTTGGAGCCTTTGATTGATGATTTAAAATCTTTGTGGGATGGGATTAGAGGAGTGTATGATGCACACATAGGAGAATACTTTACACTAGAGCTGCATTCCTGAGGACGATAAATGATTTTCCCGCCTATGGAAACTTATCTGGTTGTGTTGTTAAAGGATATAAAGCTTGTCCAATATGCGGCGATGATACACCTAGTCACAGGTTGGAAAATGGCCACAAAATTTGTTACATTGTGCATAGAAAATGGTTACCAATCAATCATCCATATAGGAGGCAACGTGCAGCTTTTAATGGGAAACCTAAATATGGCACGCCTCTAGAGCCATTAACGGGAGAAGAAGTGCTACATATGGTTGAAGATATTAATTACATATGGGGCTCGAAAAAAGGGGGAGGTGGAAGTGAAAATGATGGTGACATAGTTTGTTGGAAGAAGAAGTCAAAATTCTTTGATCTTGAGTATTGGAAATACCTTCCAGTGAGGCATGTCCTAGATGTTATGCACATTGAGAAGAATGTTTGTGATAGTATCATTGGTACATTGCTGGAGATCCCTAGAAAAAATAAAGATGGGATTGCTGCTCGGTTAGATTTATTGAACATGGGGGTCAAAACTGATTTGCAACCCGAGTATGGAGAAAGACGTACTCGTTTGCCTCCAGCGCCTTGGAATTTGTCAAGAGCAGAGAAGAAAGCGGTTTGCAATTCTTTCTATGGTATGAAGGTCCCTGAAGGTTATTCTTCAAATATAAAAAATCTTGTATCTTTACAAGATTCAAGACTTCTTGGTCTTAAATCACATGATTGTCATACCTTAATGCAACAATTGCTCCCTGTGGCAATTCGTTCTGTTTTGGAAAAGCCTGCAAGGTATGCAATAACTTGATTGTGCTTCTTCTTCAATGCTATATGTGCAAAGACGGTTGATGTTTCCAAGCTAGATAAGTTGGAAGAAGATGTAGTAGTTACTTTGTGTTTGCTTGAAAAATACTTTCCACCTTCATTCTTCGATATAATGGTTCATCTAGTAGTACATCTTGTCAGAGAAGTTCGTCTATGTGGGCCAGTATATTTTAGATGGATGTATCCGTTCGAAAGATATATGAAAATTCTAAAGGGATATGTTCAGAACCGTATTCATCCCGAAGGTTGCATTGCTGAGCGTTATATAGCTGAAGAAGCTGGAGAATTTTGCACTGAACATTTATATGATATTAGTACAATTGGAGTGCCATCAAGTCAGAACATAGGAGTTTCAAAGCCATTATCAGGTTGCACAGTGAGCTTAGTTGATCGGGACCTGTTGAACCAAGCACATCTATATGTCTTGGAGAATACGGAGGAAGTCCTACCTTATATCGAGTATGAGTTTTATTTTTTAAGTTTCCATTTTAAATTATTCCTTATGTTTATCTTATATGTTTGGGATCGTAATGCTTGAATTTTTCGTGTCATGTAAGGAACATATGATCCACATCAAGGCCGCTTATCCAAAATTTAGAAAGAGAACAAAGTGGCTGCAAGATAAGCACAATAGCACTTTCATTCAATGGCTACACTTCAAGGTATATGTTATTCAATAACATATTGGACTTTTAATTTTCTTCTTTCCATGTTAGATTGAATTAAGATATGATTAATTTGCAGGTTCAAAGTGAACTTGATGAGGGAGACAATCATGGCGTATCAGAAAATTTAAGGTGGCTAGCAGCTGGTCCAAACATGACAGTGCCATTATTGATCTGTTCATAATTGTATATCATTTTGTACCATTCTAGTTTATGATTTGGTTATGTTTTTGAGTTAAACTTGTGCTTTTAATCCTTTTTGTGTTTATCTTTCAGTTAATTGAAATTTAGGTAACAATAATGGCTTTGAATAGGAAATGATGCAATCCATGCATGTTAAGGCCTGATTTGTATGAAGGGATGAAGAGCTTAAAGACAAACTTATTTTGGCTACAGCCCCCTGCCAGTCCAGTTTCATAGGTCATATTGCAAGCTTTGTTTCAGCAACCTACACAGCTCGGATGAGGCAGAATTCTTCATGAAAGTTGTTCCAATGGGTGTATACTATAACATATCCAAATTTCAGCCCCATTGGATAAATCTGGAGTCCGTTACCTAGCAAACACAGAACCATACTCAGGATGGATTTTTGTCAGCGAGCAAAACGAGTTAGCAATTTGTTTTGGCCTTAACTTTTTCATCCGAGCTTGGATTGGGCCAATACTTGTGTGGTTGGATCAGACACATTCTGAACTTCAATTTGGAGTGCTTAAAGTCTTCATTTTCTTAAGAGAAGCCCAATTCGTAAGCCATTGAAGTTGCTGGTCATGCTGACCTCAGGATGAGCTGGTTGGATGCTTGGTCATGGTGACCTAGGCATGAGCTATTGTTTCTGGATGGAATCTTGGTCATGCTGACATGAAGATGAGCTAGGGCTGCTGGTGGGATTTATTGGTGAAGTGCATCAACAATTTTGTAAGGGATAGCTAGGGCCGTGCCGTGATGATATGAAGAGTTTGGGAAGACAGAGGTTGGAGGAGCCCTTGTCTGGGCATTTGGTGGTGCAAGGGATAGCTCAAAGTTGAGATCATCGAGGTGAGTGCATGAGGATGCCATTTGTTTTGCTTCTGAATTTTTTGATGTTTTTCCTTGAGTTTGCAAGAAGAAATGCTGGGTATCATCCGCTTGCAGAGGTGTGGTTTAAATAGGCATATGCTGATGAGAGAGCGCCAACACCATTTTGGATTTCCGGGAATGCTCGACCTAATCGCTTCAAGGGGAGCACTTTTACTTTACTTTACTTTTTTTTTTTCCTCCGTGTTTTCTGGTGTTTTATGTTTTTGCCCGTTACTTTCATTCTCTAGTGCTTTGTATTTCTGCATTTTCCTTTCGGCTATCTTTGTTTTATTTTAGTTAGGGAACTGTGCTTTCTTTTCCGTTTGTCGTCTTTGTTTGATTTAAGTTTGGGAAGTGTGCTTTCTTTTTCTTTTTCTTTTTTCTTCTCCAAATTTACTCTTTCATTTACGAAACAAAAACAACCAAATAAAATAAAAGCAACAATAATGCAGGAGAAGTCATTTCTTCTCGGTGCTTGGTGTCTCGACCATTGGAGTTTTGAGTTTGGCCCTCTGGCTATCCTCTTCTGGGGCTTCACGTACAGCATCTTGGGGCTCACCACTTGAGCCCCCAAAGATCGCAATCTTTACTTGAGCATAACTACTCTCACGATCTACTTGCTTGCGTTTACCCGGTCGGTCTAGGTCCTCCAGCTGCTTTCTCATGTCACGAGAATACAACTCTACAATCTTTGTTAGGCTTTTATTTTCGTCCCGCAATACTTCTAGCTGGTGTCGATTCACCTCCACTATCCTTGCCCTCTCCCTTTTCAAGCTTTTTATAGCAGTCTGACACTCTTCAACCATACTTCGCTCCGCCGCAACTGACCTTTCAGCACCTCTACCTCATGGGACTTCGCAAGTAGGCGATGTCCCAAACTTGCGACACATGCTGTACTCTGCACGCTCAGTGCCAGAGCATCACTGGTGACCCGGTTGTCATCCCTTGTCCCGAACACACGTATATCTTTGAGAGTCACTAGATTTCTGCCAACTCCAATGGCAACATTGTTGTCCAGGAGTGTTGAGTCATTGACAGTCACAGGTCCCGTGCGGAGGCAAAGTATGGCACCCATACTGGTGCCGTTGCTTGGCCCCATGTCTGAGTCGGTGGAGCTAAGTTGAGATCCAACGAAAATGGGTAGTTATAGGCCATTTGATTTCTCACTCGCTCTTCTTCTTTCTTTCGTTTCTCTTTTGTGTGTTTCTGAGTTTGTGTTTTTCACCATTTCTTTTTAGCTTTTTATAGACTTAGTCTGCTAAACCCTAACCACCTGCGGTTCTGAGTTCTGTGCGGCCCTTACGGCTTATCTCTATATGTCGCCGCACCCGTTTCCCAACCTCCCTTAATTGCACTTTCACCTTTCACCACCTTCACATGAAAAAGTCGTTGCGCATTCCTATGAGGCCAATAATTCTGGCTTGGGGGATGTGACAACTGCCTCTATGCGCCGACACGTCCCTCACCCCTTTTACCCGTGACTTCCCAGGAACCAAGGCATCAGGGACCACACTCTTTCTTTTTAGAAATCCCGCCTTCGCGCTCCCAATTCACGTTTCATTTAAAAAATAAAAAAATAAAAATAAAATTTAACATGTGGGCTTCAGACTTCATTGTGGGCTTCGGGTTTTCACCGTTGTTTAGGTTTCAAAGTATGTTAACTTTCTTGTGGGTTGGATTTTCAATCGTTTGGGTTTTGGTTTGCGTAAGACCTCCTGTTTAGGGCTTACTGTTTTGAGTGTTTTCAATTCTTTTTATTTGTTTGTTTGTTTTGTAATTTTTATTTTGTAATTATTTTCTTTTTGTATTCTATTATTTTTATTTGCTTTAATACTTTCATTTCTTGTTATGACATCGCTTGTTCCTAATTTTTAAACATTGAGGACAATGTTCATTTCAAGGTTTGGGGGTATTGGAGTTTAGCATGTAAATTTGTTTTTTTCTTATTTTTTTTAATTTTGAGTCTTGTTTTTCTTTGTTTTGTTTTAGAGTCACTTTCCGAACACATATGATGAGATTGTGATAAATGTTGCATGACTTAAATGAAAATTGAATTTTATTTTTTTTATTTTTTTGTAACTTTTTATTGTTAAAAAAAAAAATTTAATCAAATTTTTTTTTTGGCATTGTTCTAGCATGATATGTTTGAAACCTTCTTTGCACTTGTCATTTGTTTCACAATTTTCCAATTAAAGGATTTGCATGATCTAAAGAATTGTATGAAGCATAAATTAGACTTATATAACCAACCATATACAGTGAGTTTTTGAGCCTTGTACTTCATTTCATGAGTGCTATACACATACTCTTAATTTCTTGTTATCTAAGTTGTTGTTTGATCTCATTATTCATTGATTTGGTTGAACACTTAAAAGTCATTCATTCTTATGCAATTTGATTCCATGACATTTAAGAAATGATATTAAGGACACTTTTGGATCGTTTGTGCCTTTCAAGCTAACCTTATGCATGTTTAAGCATAATTTTCCATTGTTAACCATTTTGAGCCTACATGTAAACCTTTTCTTTCATTTAACCAATTATATTTCCTCGCCTTAGCCTGAAAAACAAGAATTTACCTTTCTAAGGAACTCATGAGCTCTAATTCGGATGTGTTTTTCATGCTAATTCGGATGTGTTTTTCATGAAAAGAGAAAATTTGTGATTAAATGGTAGTTGATTGAAATTTCGTTTTTGGATTTCATTGGTATTTGGAAAGGAGTTTAAATCATTGTAAATGAAGGTATAAGAAGTTTTGATCATGTAAAAGAAAAAATCTAATCGTGATGATTCGAAGTCTTGTAAACAATTATTTTATGCTCTTACATTTTTTGAGTTCCTTGGACTTTTATATTATCCATACCTTTCATTTCTGACTCACCTTACACCATTGGCCCCATTATAACCTTTGTTAAAGACCTAAATTGATCTTAAATGACATATGGTTGAATTGCATGCATTTTCTTACTTTTAAGTGTTTGACATCCTTCTTGAGATCATATTAATGCAAGTTCTTCATCTTCCTATTTTGAGTTAAGTCCCTTATGGTTTAACTCTAATCTCATGTTTATAACTGAGTGATGCATTGTAGCCCTCTTCTAAGTGATTCATTTGTGAGAGGACAACTTTGGTGAGATTTGAAGTTGCATTTGTACTTGGTATGATTTTTGAAATTGTGTGAAAACTAAGATTGGAGAATTTGTCGCATTTTGCATAAGTCATTTCACTTTAGAAAATGTTCGGAAAGATTGTTTTGAGTTTGATTTTTATTTTTATTTTTATTTCTTTTATTTTTATTTTTGTTTTTGTAATTGTTTTTGTTTTTGTTTTTGTTTTATTTTGCTTAAGGACTAACAAATTTAGTAAAGTTTTCTAACCACTTTGTTTTGTAGAGTTAGTAAAATGTTTGTGGGTATCGTTTCTGTTAAACCCTCAGGAGACACAACTCCTCCTACTAGGGATGCCTAGAGGTTTAAAGGCTTGTTGCATACGCTAATTGCAATCGAGTTACCTGCGGAAGTGGTTTAGTTAACTTCTTCTTTTGTTTTTAACTTTGTTTTGTGTTGTTTTGCTCGAGGACTAGCAAAATCTAGATTTCGGGGTATTTGATCGGTTCATAATTGTATACCATCTTGTACCCTTCTAGCTTATGATTTGGTTATGTTTTTGAGTTAAACTTGTGTTTTTAATCCTTTTTGTGTTTATCTTTCAGTTAATTGAGATTTAGGTAACAATGATGGCTTTGGATAAGAAATGATGCAATCCATGCATGTTAAGACCTGATTTGTATGAAGGGATGAAGAGCTTAAAGACAAACTTATTTTGGCTACAGCCCCCTGCCAGTCCAGTTTCGTAGGTCATATTGTAAGCTTTGTTTCAGCAACCTACACAGCTCGGATGAGGCAGAATTCTTCATGAAAGTTGTTCCAATGGGTGTATACTATAACATATGCAAATTTCAGCCCCATTGGATAAATCTGGAGTCCGTTACCTAGCAAACACAGAACCATACTCGGGATGGATTTTTGTCAGCGAGCAAAACGAGTTAGCAATTTGTTTTGGCCTTAACTTTTTCATCCGAGCTTGGATTGGGCCAATACTTATGTGGTTGGATCAGACACATTCTGAACTTCAATTTGGAGTGCTTAAAGTCTTCATTTTATTAAGAGAAGCCCAATTCGTAAGCCATTAAAGTTGCTGGTCATGCTGATCTCAGGATGAGCTGGTTGGATGCTTGGTCATGGTGACCTAGGCATGAGCTATTGTTTCTGGATGGAATCTTGGTCATGCTGACATGAAGATGAGCTAGGGCTGCTGGTGGGATTTATTGGTGAAGTGCATCAACCAATTGAGATTTTATAATACAAGTGTTGTATGCATTAGCCATTTTGAATTCAGATTTTCACTTCTCTTAGGCCTATAAATAGGGAAGTTCTCTAAGCTTGTAAACACACCCCAAGGGGGGAAGCTCTCAAACACTTCTCTAGAGCTCCCTTCCCTTCTCTCCCTCAAATTCTCTTAGTTTCCTTTCAAGTTGTCAATTGTTGTAACAAAATGAGTTTACTAAATTTTCCTTCAAGTTTTCTTAGTTCCACTTTACTTTTATTTGTAATGTACATTCTTTCTTAAGTATTCAAGTTTGATTAGTTTCCAAGTTTCAATTATGGTTTTTGTTCTTATTCATGATGCTTATAAGTTAATATGCTAGTTTGAATGATTGATCACCATTTAGGCTTGCATGTTAGCTATCTTGGTTTGAATTAAGAGTATACACCATGCTTTAATTCGGATTGAACTATGAATAGGAAGAGTATGTATGGACATTCGACAACAGGGATTAGATACATGCTTGGTTGTTTAAATTGTTCTTCTATGCTTAATGGGTTCCTAATGCTTAATTTTAGGTTAGACAACAAATGATCAAATTAGGGAATTAGGAACACAAGGTTATGACCAAACACCATGGCTTAATCATACATTAGCTAGAATCAATCCATTAATCTAAATTGAACTTGGGAACTTTTCTGCTTGAGTTAGTTATTTCTTTCTTCCTTGTTTTATTTATTTACTTTCTTTTTCATTTCTGTTTTGTGTAGGGAAAATGAATTGGATCATTCAATCACCAATCTTCGTGGGATCGACCTCGCACTTACATATGCTATACTACCAAACGACTCGTGCACTTGCGAGTATCACAAGTTGAGGATGCAGCTGAATCCATTTTGGTGCGGCTGAATCTACACAACAATTATATAGGAGCTATCTTATTAAAGGTGTTAAATTTAACATCAAGGCATAAGATGATGTGCGGACAGTTCAAAATAGTGGAGTTTATTTACTTGCACATACCATGCAAGTTGCTAGTGGCAAAGATAAAAACCCAACTCTCTCAAATATGGGTTTTTATGGTGTCATTCAAGAAATTTGGGACCTTGACTACCAAAAGTTTACAATCCCAGTATTTAGGTGTGATTGGCACTACTACAAAAAGTGAAAAAGACGACCAGAAAAAGACGACGATAGAACAAAAAACCGTCGTTGTTTTTAAAAAGACGACGGTAACAAAAAACCGTCGTGGATAAGTGACTTAAACAACTAAAAAAGCGTCGTCTTATTAAAAAGGTTTTCTTCAAAGTTAAAATCTGACCAAAAAACAACGACAGCAGGTATGATAAGCGTCGTCTTTTAAAAATCAAGGGTCCTTTTTTTGGAAAAGACATGGTTGTTTTGAAAGAACTGTCATCTATTATACATAAAGATGACGGTTTTTTTTAAAGAACTGCCTCCTATTATAAGTAAAGATGACAGCTTTTTCATGAAAATGGTCATCTATTATGAAGTAAAGACGACGGTTTTTTTTATAAAAAGGGTCGTCTATTATATGTAAAGACGACGTTTTTTTTATAAAAAGGGTCGTCTATATGAAAAGGGTCGTCTATTATGAAGTAAAGACGACGGTTTTTTTATGAAAAAGGGTCGTCTATTATGAAGTAAAGACGACGGTTTTTTTATAAACATGGTCGTCTATTATAAGTAAAGACGACGGTTTTTATATGAAAAGGGTCGTCTATTATGAAGTAAAGACGACGATTTTTTATAAAAAGGGTAGTCTATTATAAGTAAAGACGACGGTTTTTATATGAAAAGGGTCGTCTATTATGAAGTAAAGACGACAGTTTTTTTATAAAAATGGTCGTCTATTATAAGTAAAGATGACGGTTTTTAAACAAATGGTTGTCTATTATATGTAAAGATGACACTTTTTATAAAAAAGGGTCGTCTATTATATATAAAAATGACGCTTTTTATAAAAAAAGGTCGTCTATTATATGTAAAGATGATGGTTTGTTAAAATAACTGTTAAATCATGATTTTTCATTTATAACCGTCGAAATTTTTTGTCCCGTTACTTGATCTCTGAATGTTTATTTTTTCCTATTTTTGGCGTATATGATCTCGAAGTATAAGCAAACAAGTTTGACAGTTGGATCATTGAAATTAGTTTCTTAGAATGCGTATGCCATCAAAACAATATATTCACTAACAATTAAGAGTTTATTTATATTTTCGTTAAATATAACATAAGATTTTGTGGTATCCACTAGTGTAAATATTTTAAATTGAAGATCAAATTCACTCATTGTATTCATATAGAGTCAAGGAGTGTAGCGGTAAATATCATCAAAATCGGAGTTAAAATAACCGTTAAATCATGATTTTTCATTTATAACCGTCGAAATTTTTTGTCCCGTTACTTGATCTCTGAATATTTATTTTTTCCGATTTTTGGCGTATATGATCTCGAAGTATAAACAAACAAGTTTGACGGTTGGATCGTTGAAACTAGTTTCTTAAAATGCGTATGCCATCAAAACAATATATTCACTAACAATTAAGAGTTTATTTATACTTTCGTTAAATATAACATAAGATTTTGTGGTATCCACTAGTGTCGTCTATTATATGTAAAGATGATGGTTTGTTTAAAAAATGGCCGTCTATTATGAAGTAAAGATGACGCTTTTTATATATAAAAAACTGTCGCCTATTATATGTCAAGATGACGCTTTTTATAAAAAGGGTCGTCTATTATATGTAAAGATGATAATTTTTTATAAAACAACCGTCATCTATTATATGTAAAGATGACGCTGTTTATAAAAAAAGGTCGTCTATTATATGTAAAGATGACAAATTTTTTTTTAAAAGCGTCGTCTTTTAAAACACGCTAAAAAATGGCCGCTTAAGTGAATTCGCGCTTGACAAATTTTCAAATTTTCACTCGTTTTTTAAAACCTTATCTCTCATTAACAAGCGTCGTTTTTTAAAACACGCTAAAAAAAGGCTACTTAAGTGAATTCGCGCTTGACAAATTTTCAGATTTTCCCCTGTCTCTGAAAACCTTATCTCTCCCTCCTTGAAACCCTCCTGCACTCTCTAAAACACCCTCATAAAACTCTATACAAAATCATCAAAAAATCGATATCAATGAAGGAGTTCAGAGATTGAGGTCTTCGGAGATCCATAAGATGTAGAGGGATGTTCTGTATTTGAGAATCAAAGCTGGTTGAAAGGTTTGATTTGAAAGTCACCTAATCTCTTAATACCCTTCTATATCTTGCTAGTGAATTCTGGATTAGTCTCTTTGCATTTCTGGTATGTTCTTTGTCTCCCTAATTTCAGATTTTGTCTCTCTTGATTTGTCTGGTTTGTTTACATATTTTTTTATATTTCTGGTTTCTTTTCAGATTTTCAGATTTGGTTATCAGGAGATGAGGAGGAAGCTTGCAAATTTATAACTTTTTCTTTTGCAGGTTTTCTATGTGAGTCGTATGTTTTTTTGTTGTTGAAAATTTGCAGGTTCTCGATGGTCTTTTTTATGCTCATTTTAAAAGTTTTCTATGGAAATATGGACCAATGGTAAAATTTCTCTTCCACCTAATTTTTTATGTTTCTAATCTTAGCTTTTTTTTTTCTCTTTGTCATTTTGATTTATTTACAGGGATGATGGAGGAGACTTCAGTTGTGCATCATTTGTATGTTTGGATGAGGAATGCTTGGATTAGGAGTACGTAGGTCTTGTTAGGAATTATGTTTGTTGTAGAATAAAGATTAGTTAACTATGTAATAACTATTGAATTTTCAAGTTTTATGAAAGAAACCATTAATAAAGCATTATGGTTGTAGAATAAACCATTAATAAAGCATTATGGTTGCAGAAAAGGGAATTATGTTTGTTGTAGAATAAAGATTGGTTAACTATGTAATAACTATTGAATCTTCAAGTTTTGAGTGTATATATTCATTAATAAAAACTTATGGTTGGTTTTCAAGTTAAAATCATTGTATAGCATCATAGGAAATCAAAAAGAACTAAAATGTAGTAGTTTGGAAACTTATTAGACGACGGTTTTTATAATAAATCATGGTCTTTACAGATAATTAACGACGGTTTTTATAAAAAAATGGTCGTCTATTATAGGTAAAGATGACGATTTTTATAAAAAAAGATCGTCTATTATATGTAAAGATGACGCTTTTTATAAAATCATCGTCTACTATATGTAAAGATGACACTTTTTATAAAAAAAACAGTCGTCTATTATATGTAAAGATGACGCTTTTTTATATAAAAAAACCGTCGTCTAGTATATGTAAAGATAACGATTTTTATACAAACCGTCGTCTATTATATGTAAAGATGACGCTTTTTATACAAACCGTCGTCTATTATATACAAAGATGACGCTTTTTATATGTAAAGATGATGGTTTTTTTTTAAATGGTTGTCTATTATATGTAAAGATGACGGTTTTTTTTAAAAAGAGTCGTCTATTGTTAAGTAAAGATGACATTTTTATAAAACAACCGTCGTCTTTATAAACAATCCATGATGGTTTTCATAAAAAATCGTCCTCTTTACATACAATACACGACAGTTTTATTAAAAACAGTCGTCTTTTCTCCTATAATTAACAATTTTTACCTCTAAACAACGACGATTTTCTTTAAAAACCGTCGTCGTTACACATAAACAACGACGGTGAAAAGCCGTCGTAGTTTGACAGCCAAATAGATGTCGGTTGATTTCACGACGGTTTGAAAACCGAATACACGACGGTGAATTCCCGTCGTCTTTTGCCTTTTTTGTAGTAGTGTGGATAGATAGTACTTCCGGCCTTGTAGTCGACGAACTTGGATTCACCCTTGTAAATTTGAGTCAAATTGGACATAGGAATGACCAATTTGTTTTGACTTCTCAAGTCAAACAAATATTTTTTGTTGACGACCCGATGCATCGTGGTTGGTCGGTAGTGTTATCAATGCCTAATAGAGAATATAATAATATTGTTTGGGCCCAACCTTGGCACGGCAAAAACAGGAGCAACAAGCCCACATCATTTCGCAGGCCACCTGTTTCGACACTCTAGCCCATAGGCACGTCCAGCCCAAAGAACGTTAGGAAACCTGGGCCGCAAGGAAGGCCAAAATAGTTTCGAGCCAAAGGAAGAAATGGGCCTAACAGTTTTTGATTAAAGAGAAACGCACCCACGTGACCCTAACTTGGAAAAGTCAATAAAATCGGCTGAGATTGAAAATGGAACAGGTATGAAGAAGAACCTCTCTGAAGTAGCTTTGCTGCCAGGAGATCAAATTCCGCTTAGTTTATCTAAAAGGTAAATCGGATACTTCGGAGGAACGCCTTTTTCAAGAATAAGCAGACTCCCGCTTTTGTGAAAAGAAGATAAACAGGGAGCAGAGAATTGTTCAACAAACTGGGAACTTGCAAAAACAGTGAAACTGAGAGAAGGGCATGGCACCCCATCAAAACACAGGGGAATAATCACTTCAGAAACCAATGGTTGAGTGCCTGCTTGCCAGAACAAAGATAGAACTCCTTTACTCTTTCTTTTAAAAATAAAAGATCTTTTGAGTATTTTGCCGCCCATTATTAAAAGATGTAAAAAAAACCCGAAGGAAAACATTTCCTATAAATACAAGAGAGGGTGAACAATAAAAAGATAATCAACCAACTCAACCAAAAACTCAGTCAAAAGACAAACACTCAAAATGATCTCTTGATCATAGAAACTCCAAACAAAATCCAACAGACCCAGAAGTCTGAAGCATTTCAATCTCAAAAGCTTTCCAGCGAGCTTGCAGAATCATCTTGTTTTCCCCTGCAGAAACAGACTAGATCACTGCTCCTGAATCGAATCCCAGTTCACAAGTCAGCAACAACGAGACTTCTCTCGTTACAAATTTGGTTTAGCAAAAGCCAAGACAAGCAGAGTTTGAGTTTTCTCAAAAACGAAAACCTCAACAAATTTATGGAAAGCTCTGGCTAAGCAGGTCCAGGTGTCCCAATACAAATTCCAGCTCAAGTCCAGCCACTTCTGGCCCTTTCAGACTGGAGAAATCTCAGTTCTGCCCGTTCAAAAGCCTTACAGGGCTTGAAATATATTAAAGCTCTGCCAAACTCAAGCTTTGGTATCGAATTTGAAGCCGAAGCCTAACAGTTGAAGCTTCAGAGTCCAGTCCAGCGTCGAAACATCCAATCCAGTCCAGAATAGAGGCAACTATCCAGGCAGAAATAGAAGCGCAGCCCTCCTTTTCGTCTTTGTATGGTCAGTTTTTCCTTTTTGAGTCTCGTAAGAGGGAGTTCTGCCTTAAATAAGGGAGTTCTGCCTGAAATCAATCCAATCTGTCATCATCATCCATTCTGGCCAGAACTACCGGTTTTTATATGAGGAAAATTGTAAAAGTCCTTACCAGTCTAAGGCATAGAAAAGAACTTACTTGGGAGATATTCATAACCCAAATTCACAATCGTTTGTGCAAAGTCAATAGCTTGGGGCGCAAGTTATTTTCATTCTCAAGTCTGTTAGAATTAAAAATTGCTAATAGTGGCAGGCTGGACACACAAAGAAAGTTAATTTATTGACCAAACAATGGTCTTTGGATTAATGAGGAACTTTACCCTTTCATCTCAGGAAACAAATCAAAACGGGTAAACAATTTGGCACGCCCAATGGGACTCGTCAGTATATATACTCTGGAGTACTTTGAAAGTACATGTATATTGGAAGTTCTAGCCAGAATCCACATCGCACGATGGAACGAGACCAAGCAGCTTTCGGAGAAGGACCAGAATCAGAAGAAAGCGATGCATAACAGTCAGCTCATGGCAGTATAAGGAGAAGACGTTCCAGAACTGGTTCAGGAGGCTAAATCAAATACAGGAAGCTGTGTTTCGACAGGAGGCTACGACACAAAGGAGTCAGGAGTCTTTAAATAATATAACAGCCATGATGCAATGGCAAGTTAACAGGCAGTTCAGGAAAGATCGTGAGGCCGCCATAGCCAGAATTCCAAAACCTCATGCTGTGGTTCGCAGGCTGGACCTTCCTTTCGGTCCTCCACCAGGGCTAGCATGGCCATATCAAGAGAATCCTCTTATTGCACAGATAGCTGGAATACCAGGACCCGAAGAAATCCAGGCTGGACAGAGGGAGGAGCCCTCTCGTCCAAGAACATGAGGCTCCAGTCAGACCAGGAAGGTCCTGCACCAATCCAGGCTCCCAGAATCAGCCAGAACCACCTGTGCCCCGCCAGATCAACCACTGCCACTTCTGCCCGAGGCACCAGCTGTGCCACCTTATAGACCAAGAAGAATGGACCCCAATCCATTTCCTCCACTAGCAAGGGGCAGGAGAATAGAACACAGGGAAGAAGCTCTGCCTCGACCATCAGAAGAGAGCACAGGTTTGATCATGACCATCCAGAGCAGGGGCGAAATCCACATCCTGTCAATGCTTTAAATGACATAGGGGCATTACAGAGAATGATCAGGGAGATGATGGAGCCGGAAGCCAGAAGAGGAGAAAGGCCAACCTATAGAAAGTCGTACCCAGCTTATATAGATCAGATTCCTCTACCTCCAGGTTTCAAAGTACCAAACTTCACCTTATTTAATGGAGACACCTCATAACAGCCATGAGCACATAGGCAGATCTCTCTGGGAAGGCTTTCACCTGGTATACCAGTCTGCCAGCCAATTCTGTTTAGACCTGGGAGCAAATGGAAAACGTTTTCCATGACTATTATTTCAGGATCCAGCCAGAAGTCACCATCAGTGATCTTGCAGCTCTCAAGCAAAGTGAAGATGAGCCCGCCCAGGATTTTATAACTAGATTCAGGAAGCTCAAGATGAAGTGTCGAATCCCTATGGAAGAAAGACACTTCATTCAGATGGCTCAAACCTCCCTTAAGATTTCTTTGAGAAAAAGATTCGATGGGATGCTGTTCGGAGATCTAGCAGAACTGGAGACAAGGCATCCAAATATGAGGAACTGTTAAGGGAAGAACAGCAAAAGAGGAACTCTTCCAAAGGCACGTACTACAAGACCCCTTTCTTCTTCAATTCATTTGATTGAAGTGGAGTCCGAAGAAGACACGGAGGGCTCGCAGGAAAGAGAGGTTGCAGTGGCAGAAATGGAAAAATTAAAACATCCCATCAGCTGCAAAGCTCTCACAAAGCCACCAAAGGACCAGAAGCCGCCACCATTCACGGGAGGATTCGTTCCAAACAAACCAACACAGAACAAGGTCTACTCTTTCGATCTAACCAAAGTTGATGCTTTGTTTGATGAGATGCTGGCACAAAAGGCAATAGAGACACCTCATAAGCTGCCCAAACCAGGAAGAGCAAAAGGGCAGGAGGATTTGCAGATGGCACAACTCTTGGAATCGCTCCACCAACAGTTGTGTCGTTTTTAGAGATGTCATACAGGAAGGAATAACTGCAGGGAGATTGAAGCTGGAAGAGAACCTCCCTCATTTACGACAGATCCTTTTCCCAAGCCTCAAGTTAACATGGTTAACCTGAATTGGCCAGAACGAAGGGAAAATGCCAGTTTCAGGAGAAGCAGGAGAACAACAAAGGAGGACTTCCGAAGGCCAAGGGACACTATCTCGGCTTGGATAGTATTATGCAGTAAATGCAAGTGTGAAAGTGAGTTGGAAATGACTCTGGACAAGCAGAAACAGCCCACACACAGCGTGTTTGACCGGATTGGAACGTCACACCAACAAGACCTAGCTCCAACCCCTCCCAGAAAAAGAGAGTTAGGCAAAGGGATTACCTTAGGCCGGCTAAACACAACAAGAGAATGCCAGAGCAGCCTAAGGAGGAGATACCAATTAGGATGCCCAGAAATGACAAGCCTTTAGCAACTATTATATAGGGAAGAAGGTATTCCTTCGGAAGAAGCGGCAGACCAACTCTGGAATTGACCAGAACTAGAAAAAGAAGAATCCAGAAACAATATTCCACCTTCCTTAGAGACAGGAGAGATGCACAGGTCCTGACAGAGTCGAATTCTGCCAGAAGGAGGGAAGATCCAAAAACGGTTCCTCAAGCAGAACAAGCAAGACGTGAGCCACAAAAGCAGATAAAGACGGAATCTCTAGGCAAGCCCTCCGTCCATTCGACCTCATCCTCAGTCGATCAACCTGAACTTCCACAAATGCAAGCTGGACCCGAATCCGTTCCTGAAGAAGACCAACAAGACTGGACTGAAGAAACGAGGAGGAACAGTTGGACTATGAGCCATCTGGAGAGGATCAAACTGGTTTTCTGGGAGACAGGAGAGCAAGAGGACTTGGACAGAAGAGATGGAGTATGATGGAGGATTAGATGAAGAAACTGAAGCTTTTGGTGCAGAATTGGAGGGCTTGTTACAAGGTGATCTAAGCATTAACATGGTATTCATCTTATCAGAAAGATTCAGGGCAGGAGAAGGACAAGGAAGCGCTCTGGAGGGAGACGTATTCTCGCAAGAGAACTTTGTGTGCAGGGCTGGGAGAAGTAGAAGAAATGCCAGGAAGAGCAACTACCCTCCTGCCAGAGCAGGTGAAACCACCATGAAACCAGTTGCAAGAACAGCTTTGTTTCCCCAAACCGACCAGGGAAATGGCTAATCACCTCAGGCCTCTATTCATAACTGCAAACTTTGGAGGTATTCCTATTTCCAAGGTAATGGTAGATGGAGGCGCAGCCATTAATCTTTTACCACACAGACGTTGAGTAAAATGGGCAGAACAAAAAAGGATCTAATTCCAACACGTCTCGACCTTCATCAACTTTGCTGGGGGCATCACTAAGACTCATGGAATTTTGGACGTGGATGTCATTGTTGGAACCAAAAAGCTGAAAATTGCATTCTTTGTGGTAGATACTACTTCTACTACCTACAATGCATTGGTCGGAAGAGACTGGATTCATCAAAGCCTTTGCATTCCCTCTACTCTACATCAGCAGCTAGCCCTTTGGCATGAAGAGGGTTACATGGAGAGAGGAGAGGCCGATCCACGGCCATTTCTGCCTTCTGCCATGTGTTTTGAAGCAAGGTACTATCATGATGACCTTGGTCCTTTCACCTTCTTTGGAATCAACTAGAACGGCCGCCCTCACGGTGTCAAGGCCCAAAGGCTCATTAAAGACGGCCTGGCCAGTCTCTCAGAAGACTGGAATATACCTTTTGTTCTGAATCTCCATTACAAAAAGGATCGAGCTGCAACAATCCGATCCATTACAAAAAGATTGTTGATGTACTGGGAAGAAAGGAAACTCATTGCACAGAGTCCAGCCATTAACATGGCAGAATTCACGCATGAGAGCATTGAAGAACAGGAAGAGAGTTTATAGGAGGAAATATTGGACTTCGCACCAGCAGCACTAGATGACTCCTTACCAGAGGTAGAAGATCCATTGCAGGAGATTAATCTAGGGACAGAAGAGGAACCAAGACCTATTTTCATTAGCGCACTACTAGAAGAACCTCTAAGAAGTGAAATCATTGCACTTTTACATGATTTCAAAGACTGTTTCGCTTGGCACTATCACAAGATGCCCGGATTGGATAGGAAATTGGTAGAGCACAAGCTACCCATCAAAGAAGGCTACCTTCCAGTCAAACAGGGCTAGAAGAAGGATGTCCATGGAGACAAAACTAAAAGTCGAAAAGGAAATAGAGAGGTTGCTCAAAGCAGGATTCATCAGACCAGCCATTTATGCTGATTGGCTAGCCAATATTGTGCCAGTTCTGAAAAAGAAAGGCAGGGGCAGTTAGGATATGTGTGGATTACAGAAATCTGAATGAAGCATCCCCCAAGGATGAATATCCTATGCCTATGGCAGATATGCTGGTAGACGGAGCTGCTCAGAACCAAATGCTATCCTTCATGGAAGGCAACGCAAGATACAACCAGATCATGGTGGAGAGGAAGACATCTACAAGACAGCCTTCATGTGTCCAGGACATCTAGGTTCTTTTGAATACACTGTAATGCCTTTTGGCTTAAGAAACGCAGGAGCCACTTATCAAAGAGCAATGAACTCTGTTTTCCATGATATGATAGGGCATTCTCTAGAAGTGTATATAGATGATGTGGTGATTAAGTCTAGGAATAGAGAATCATATATCAAACCTAAGAAAGGCATTTCTAAGGATGAGGCAACATAAATTGAAAATGAACCCTAAGAAATGTGTTTTTGGAGTACAAGCAGGAAACTTCTTGGGATTTTTGGTACATCAAAGAGGCATAGAGATTGACAAAAATAAAGCCAAGTCCATCATAGAAGCTCAACCGCCTCGGAACAAGAAAGAGCTGCAAAGTCTTCTAGGGAAAATTAATTTCCTAAGAAGATTCATATCCAATTCCGCATGAAAAATTCAGCCTTTTTCTTCCTTATTAAGGCTAAAACATGAACAGACTTTTAAGTGGGAAAAGCAACACCAACGAGCTTTTGAAGAAATCAAACATTACCTCTCAAATCCGCCAGTTCTGTCCCCACCAAAGAAGGGCAAACCACTTAAGCTCTATGTATCCTCATCAGAAACATCTGTTGAAAGCTTGTTAGCTCAAGATAACAAGGAAGGAAAGGAACAAGCAGTCTACTATCTGAGCATAACTCGCAGAAGTAGAAAGGAACTATTCTGCAATTGAGAGGCTTTGTCTGGCCTTATACTTCACCGCTGTGAAACTCAGACACTACATGTTGTCATTTACCATCTACATCATTGCCAGAACAGACCTAATCAAATACATGCTAACAGGGCCAATGTTGAGAGGCAGAATTGGAAAATGGACTCTGCCTTTGACAGATTTCGCTTTTAGATATGTTCCTCAGAAAGCTGTCAAAGGCAAATGCAGATCTCCTGACAAGAGCTCATGTTTGCCTTAACAATCCCATTTATTCGATTCATCTCACACCATGGAAGCTGTACTTTGATGGATCAAAACTGACTTAACCTCCTAGAGCAGGAATTGTTCTAGAGGAACCTTTGGGAGTTAGACACTGTTATTCTTTTCAGTTGGACTTTCAATGCACCAATAGCAGAAGCTGAATATGAAGCTTTAATCATTGGCCTTGAAATGTTGGTAGAACTTGGAGTCCACTCTGTGGAAATCTTGGGAGACTCTATGCTTGTTTTAAAAACAGATTGCTGGAGAATACAAATGTTTGAACCCTGCTTTAGTTGTCTATTTAGTAGCAGTTAGGAATCTGTTGATAGAATTCAGGGAAGCTACTTGGGAACACATCCCAAGAGAAGAGAACTTCGCAGCCAATGAACTGGCTCAAATAGCTACAGGAATACAAATCCCGAAAGACTGTGTGCAAAGGATCATTAAGGTAGGAAAAAAGAGTCTACCATCTGTTCTGACTAGAGGAATGGAAATAGATGTCAATTCTGCCACAATCACTGAGGATGATTGGAGGACCCCCATTATAAACTACTTGCAGTATCGAATTCTGCCCTATGAGAAGAAAGTCATAATCATGGCTTCAAACTACCTTATGTGGAATGAAGAGTTGGTCCAAAAAAGCAAGGATGAGGTATTGCTAAGATGCCTGGGAAAGAAGGAGTACATGAAGGTCATGGGAGAAACTCATGAAGGGATATGTGGAGCACATCAAGGTGGAAGAAAAATGTGTTGGCTAATCAGAAGGTGTGGTTATTTCTGGCCAACCATGATGAAAGATTGCATCGATTATTCCAAGGGGTGTGAAGCTTGTCAAAGACATGGACCAATCCAGCAGGTTCCTTCAGTTCCCATGAATCCAGGAGTCAAGCCATGGCCATTCAGAGGATGGGCAATGGACCTCATTGGCAAGATTTATCCAGCCGCAGCCAACAACATTGTTTCATCGTTGTAGCCACGGATTATTTTACCAAATGGGTGGAAGCCAAGCCTGTTAAGTCTACCACATCTCAAGAAATCATCACTTTCATATAAGAATAGATCATACAGAGATTTGGCATTCCGGAATCAATCACCACCAACAGGGGATCTTCTTTCATATATGGAGATATGCTAGATATGGCAGAAACATTCAAATTTAAGCTACTCCAGTCTACTCCCTATTATGCTCAAGCCAATGGACAGGCAGAATCAAGTAACAAAATAATAATCATTATCATCAGGAAAATACTTGAGAAAAATCCAAAGCAATGGCATGAGAAGCTTTCAGAAACTTTATGGGCGTACAGAACTTCAAAAAGGGAGGCAACTGGTATGACTCCATATGCTTTGACTTATGGCCATGATGCAATTCTGCCTATGGAAATAGCAGTCCAATCCCCTAGAATTGCCTATCAACACGAATTGGTTGGAGAAGACTACAACCAGGCCATGTTATTAGAACTGGAAGGATTGGATGAAAACAGGATTGATACCCTCAACAAACTTTTAGCAGGAAAGCAGGCTGTGTCAAGAGCGTACAACAAGAGAGTCAAAAACAAGAGTTTTGAAGAGGGAGAAATAGTCTGGAGAAAGTTCTGCCCTGGAACACATATAGCTGGTTATGGAAAGTGGTCACCAACTTGGGAAGGACCTTTCATAATTAGGCAAGTCCTGGGATTAGGGGCATACAGACTACAGGATCGAGATGGAGAAGTCCATGCTGCGCCAATTAATGGCAAATGGTTAAAGAAATTTTATCCAACCATGTGGGATTCACAGGCTCTAAAGACGGATCCTGGGATAGAAAGGGAACAGCTTGAAACTGTTGCTTGATTTTGTTTTAGTTTTAATTCTGTATTAATGTAATCTTCTAATTTTCTTTTAAGTTTATCAAGAGAAACCAAAATTCCAAAAAAATAAATAAACTTTTATTTAAACAGTCACCTCAGTGACTAAGCAGTTCATTACAAATCCAAAATTTGAATTCTAAAATCCTAGTTTTTTAAGGGTTTCCTGAGACTAGTCTTCTTAATGGAAAGCTCCTTCTGAAGCAATATCCCTTGGTGGATTGAAGCCTCTGCAACTTCCAAAGCTGGCCTGGAAGCTGAAACCATGCTCTGCACAAGGAAGGTGGCCTTGGTCTTAGAACTCATCCTAGCATCCAGCCTGCGTTGCTCCTCCCTGCGTTCTGCCAGTTGTTTCTGGAGTTCTTCAATCTGCTTCTCCAGGTTATCTGCAGTAGCCTTGGCCTCTTTGTACCCCCGACCATCCGATCCAGTTCGCCTTCTGTTTTGCATAATCGACCAAGTTGGCATCATGAGTAGCCTTACAGAGCTCAGAAGTCTCGAAGGTGGGCTTGAGATCCTCATAGCGATCATGAAGGTTGAGCACATCTCTGGCCAGATTCAGACTTATTTCAAGGATAGGCTTGGGAGCCATATTCTGCCTATGAGGAGGTCCAGATCTTTCATCAATTGCTCAACAGCTCCTCGATTTTCATCTAGCTCCAGCTCTAGTGTGATTGCCAGATCCTTACTCTCTCCATAGCCTCATCCACTGCCTTGAACTTGGCCTTGCTGGGGGTAGACTGAGCTTCTCCAGCCTGTCCAATTGGGCGTCCAAGTCCATAGCCTCGAATTCAGCCAATTGGGGTCAGCGAGGAAGGCTGTGATGGTTGAGACAGCACGGGATTGGATAGGCATCTGCAAAATCAAAATTGTGGATTAGCAAAAGGACAGAAATGGAAGAAGAGTTCATGACATAGTAATACTTACAACTGCGAGAACAGACTTCAGAGGACTGACCACCACTGCCACGGCTCCTGAGTCCTGGGCACTTCCACCTGGAAGGAATAAGAGTTAAAAGGGAAACAAGGACAGGATAAGAGTGCAAAAGATGAACGAGTATAAAGGTGACAAGGATTTACCATGGCTTCAGAAAAACAGGAGTAGTTAATTCTACTTCTGGCTCTAGGGTTGCAACAGGAAGCTCCACCTGCTCCATAAGCCCCGAGGCAGATTGCCATGTCAGGCTTGCAACCGGAAGTTCTACCTATTCCACAGGTTTCGATGCTGCCAAAGCCTCTATCTGCTCTCCAGACCCCAGGATTGCTTGTTCTGCTTGAGCTACGACATGGGGTTCTGCTTGTTCTACAGGCTCAAATACAAGCGAACTGGTTAAGACTGCCGCAGAAGCTTCTGCCCGTTCCCTGGTCCTGAAACAGAACGCTATGGCTGCTCCTTAGAGGCTGGAACTGCAGTGGAATGTTCAGCCTCTATATCTTCAAAAGCGGCCAGTTCAGGAGCTAGTCAGTTCTGTCCTAGCCATAGCGCGCTGTTTCTGAGCCAAGGCGATGCTCTCCGCTATCACCTCAGCCGGATCTCCTCCTAAACAGACAAACAGAAGTCAGGAGTTGGAAACGAAAAAAACAGACAGAGTATATCTATGAATGGCCAGAATTCAGCCCCACCTCTTCTTCGAGATATTTTCCTCTTTTTTGAAGGGGTTTCCACTGCCGTTTCTTGCTGCTTCTCCTTTTCAACAGCCTCAAAAGCTTCTCGTAGCTCATCATCAGTTCCAGAAGCCTCATTCGGATTGGTAGCAAACTCTTCTGTCTCATCAAGAATCAATCTCACGCCTCTTCCTAAGCCTTTTAGACCTAATGAGAAGGGGAGGAAGAGGACTTTCAGCTGCACAGAACAAGCAAGTGTTAGAAGAACAGACAAGCAGAGAGCAGGTCAAAGGAAATGAAATCTGAATACGAGAACCATACCAGAAGTCTAAGATTGGGCAACGTTGCCCTGCGAGAAGTACTTTCCTTTCTTTTCTTGCCAGAGGTAGAGCCAGCCTAGCAGGTGGTTGTTCTGTCAGTTTTCATCCTCGTCATCACCAGATGGGGGCTCCAGATCACCAGCGGTAATGACAGAACTAACTGCATAAGAGAAATATAAAGTCAGAACTAAATCCAGCAAAAGAAAATGGAAGGAACATGGTAAATCAAAGCTTACCAAACATTGCTCTAGCCTGAACCGTTTGTCACTAATGATGTTCTTCATAGAAGGATCTGATACAGGCAGAATTGATTTGTTGGACAAATATAGACAACAGAACAAGAAAATACAGACAGAATGAAGAATTTACCTTCTATGATTTGATCGTTGATGTCTTGGATGGTCTTAACTGTGAATTTTCTGGCCTCTGCATCTCCAAACACGTTTCCACAGGTCCAGCCCCCAAAAAGCACTTTAACTGCAGCAGCCGAAGCAGGCATCCCTCGAAATCTGGCCTTCCACCAAGCATCAAAGTCGGTAGAACTGGATGAGTTGAGCTCTCAAGATGGATATGGTTCATCCAGACTGTTATTTATTTTTTATTAACTGCACAACGGGCATCCTTGTGCACCTCCAGATTATCTGAATCACTCCAGGAAGAAGCTCGATTGCAACTTCTATAGTATTTGAACGGAATGACCTGTGGACAGCCAAGTTGTCGTGCGCAGAAATTGGGATGGTAGATTTCTGCCCCCAGATGATAATTTGGAGGCTTCCCACCTCCATAGGGCAGATCCCTCAGCAAAGATACGCTCAGAAAAATCTTCCTGAATTCTGTTCTGGCAGCTTCGGTCTTCTGGCTCCTTTTCAAAAAGCCGATGCCCAGGCTGGAACCAAGGATAGGTTCTTCTAATCACCACCTGCCACGAGCTGCGGAACGCTAGAACAATGCCTGAACCACATCAGGTACTCTTCAATAGAGCACTTGGGCACTTCTGCCGACATCAGAGGAAGAGCCAGAACCTGATTTTCAGGAGAAAGCAATATCAGGGAATCGGAATTCCCGAAAATATACCTATAGCCAGACCTGGATCATCCAAAATGAACCAGGAGCAGATAGATTCAGAGGACTCTCCATTGTGACGGTGTGCAGATTCTTGAAAAGGTGAGCCAGAACTGACGGCCCAAGTCCAACATCAGTGTGGTTGTGCAAGGCTTCCACCAAATGCCCTGCCTGAAGCGGAATAGCAAAAGAACGGTTGGGGAACACAAATCTGTTCAGCCAGGTCCAAAGAAGAAATAGCATATGCTGCTGATCCTGGTCCTCCTCCACATTGAATCTCTTCAAGAAATTGGAAAATGAGCAGTTCTGGTTAATAGCAGCAGGAGAGATGGTGAAAGGCTTGGCCAATTTCTCCTGATTCCTCTTTCGGTGGTAATCACCAACAGCATCGCAGGTCTTCCATGGGGCCCGAACCCAAAGATCTGAGCCATGTCCAGGCAGGGTTGGCGCCATTGGACCCACACGGAAATCAAATGTGTTGCTGGCATAATTCCAGAAACAAAAGGCAGCAGCAAGCAGGTTCTCATCCCGGCTAATGGATTGCTTGGAACGGAGAATTGCATCATAAATTCCTGCCCTCTTCCAATGGGCTCCGAATTCTGGGAGAAGTTTGTCAATCCAGCCTGACCACTTCACAGGACTGTTCCTCACCTCGCTGGACGGGAACGAGCGGCTCAAGTTCTTGCTGACCCAAGAATAGGAGGATAGGGCAGAAGTCCCTTGATAACACAGAGGTGCTTCAGCATCCTTCTTGATTAGCTCTGCTCATCTAGCCGGAACAGAACCAAACCAACGAGATCCAGAGTCAGGGTACTGTCAAACAAATGAAGGACGCTTTCATCCAATTTTTTCTGAACGAAGGGATGAAGCCCTCTCGAACTTCCATAGCATGAGCATCGATTCCAGTCCGGTAATGTAATCCGGAGGAACTGAGGAGGAAGCACTTTGGACACGAGTTTTTAAAGAAGACATTTTTCTAGGTTTACAGACTAGGAACAAAAGAAGGATCAAGGATTGAGCAGAGAAAAGGGGAAGGATTCTGACGAAAAACCAAGAAAACCGAACTCTGAGAAAGCAAGGTTTTGAGATGAGCAGGAACTGAGGTTTTCAAATTTCTTTTAAAAACTCAAAATCGTGGGAAGACAAGACGCCACCTGAAAGCTGATAATGACCAGCCCGTAACTAGCTAGTAACTGAACAGGCTTCCCACGAAGTCTAGTTCGTGGTAGGCAGACGTGGCGGGCAGGGGACGTTTTATTTCGCGCGCACAATTTATTGGCCGAAGATCATTAAGTCTGAAAACCGTTTTAAACGGATCAAACTTAATGGGGGCATTGTTTGGGCCCAAACTTGGCACGCCAAAAACAGGAGCAACAAGCCCACATCATTTCGCAGGCCACCTGTTTCGACATTCTCAGCCCATTGAGCACGTCCAGCCCAAAGAACGTTAGGAAACCTGGGCCGCAAGGAAGGCCAAAATAGTTTCGAGCCAAAAGAAGAAATGGGCCTAACAGTTTTTGATTAAAGAGAAACGCACCCACGTGACCCTAACTTGGAAAAGTCAATAAAATCGGCTGAGATTGAAAATGGAACAGGTATGAAGAAGAACCTCTCTGAAGTAGCTTTGCTGCCAGGAGATCAAATTCCGCTTAGTTTATCTAAAAGGTAAATCGGATATTTGGAGGAACGCCTTTTTCAAGAATAAGCAGACTCCGCTTTTGTGAAAAGAAGATAAACAGGGAGAGAGAATTGTTCAACAAACTGGGAACTTGCAAAAACAGTGAAACTGAGAGAAGGGCATGGCACCCCATCAAAACACAGGGGAATAATCACTTCAGAAACCAATGGTTGATTGCCTGCTTGCCAGAACAAAGATAGAACTCCTTTACTCTTTCTTTTAAAAATAAAAGATCTTTTGAGTATTTTGCCGCCCATTATTAAAAGATGTAAAAAAACCCGCAGGAAAACATTTCCTATAAATACAAGAGAGGGTGAACAGACAAAAAGACAATCAACCAACTCAACCAAAAACTCAGTCAAAAGACAAACACTCAAAATGATCTCTTGATCATAGAAACTCCAAACAAAATCCAACAGAGACCCAGAGTCTGAAGCATTTCAATCTCAAAAGCTTTCCAGCGAGCTTGCAGAATCATCTTGTTTTCCCCCTGGAGAAACAGACTAGATCACTGCTCTTGATTCGAATCTCATTCACAAGTTCAGCAACAACGAGACTTCTCTCGTTACAAATTTGGTTTAGCAAAAGCCAAGACAAGCAGAGTTTGAGTTTTCTCAAAAACGAAAACCTCAACAAATTTATGGAAAGCTCTGCCTGGAAGCAGGTCCAGGTGTCCCAGGTACAAATTCTAGCTTAAGTCCAGCCACTTCTGCCCTTTCAGACTGGAGAAATCCCAGTTCTGCCCGTTCAAAAGCCTTACAGGGCTTGAAATAGATTAAAGCTCTGCCAAACTCAAGCTTTGGTATCGATTTGTAGCCGAAGCCTAATAGTTGAAGCTGTTCAGAGTCCAGTCCAGCCCAGAACAGAGGCAACTATCCAGGCATAAATGGAAGCGCAGCCCTCCTTTTCGTCCTTGTATAGTCAGTTTTCCCTTTTTGAGTCTTGTAAGAGGGAGTTCTGCCTGAAATAAGGGAGTTCTGCCTGAAATCAATCCAATCTGTCATCATCCATTCTGGCCAGGAACTACCGATTTTTATCTGAGGAAAATTGTAAAAGTCCTTACCAGTCTAAGGCATAGAAAAGAACTTACTTGGAAGATATTCCTCACCCAAATTCACAATCGTTTGTTCAAAGTCAATAGCTTGGGGCACAAGTTATTTTCATTCTCAAGTCTGTTAGAATTAAAAATTGCTAACAGTGGCACGTCTCAACACACAAAGAAAGTTAATTTATTGACCAAACAATGGTCTTTGTATTAATGGAGAACTTTACCCTTTCATCTCAGGAAACAAATCAAAATGGGTAAACAAATGTTATTGGTGATGATGTCTTAGGTGATGTGAGAATTGAGTGTGAGCCATTTACTAGAGGGATGCCAAATGTTGACACATTTGATGAACTAGTGGGTGAGTTTGGGAGTCAAAATATTCGGGATGGGTGTGAAGATATATGGATTGAATGATGCTTTTGTAATTTATGAAATCACTTATGCCCTAAACAGGCACTCCTGTATGACATTAATTTTGTAATAAATTGTAATGTGTTTTCTTCACTTTCATTATGCAGGTTTTGGCCACAAAAAAAATCAGTACATAAAATACTGGTTCACTATTATAAAACGACGGTACTCATAAAACCTGAAAAAAAGGACGTCCGTTTTAATAAAATTGTCAATAAAAAAACGACGTTTTGGAGCATTCAACTACGGCATTGTATTTACCGACATCTAAAAGCGCAGTAAAATTGAAGAACCACGATGGTATTGTGAAACAATCATTAACGATATCACATCGGAGAAGCATAAAGAGCCGACATGTAATTACAAATAACACGACTCCAGGTACCATAATACCGACTTCTAAAAGGCGAGATATCGAACCTGAACTCGTTCGTAACAACCTAAAATTCGTCGTCTTATATTTTTACCACGTCGCTTGTTATGTCATAACGAAGTGAAAAATAAACAATCCACGACGTTATTTGAAATCCAGGGGACAATTTGTCAACGTAAATTGATATTGGACGTCGTTCTTTTAAAAAAAAACAACGTTATATGGGAATATCTACGTCTCTTTTTTACTCTTAAGTCGTTAAAAATATTTTCCAAGGCGATTAGCTGACAAACTTTGTCGTCTCAAATATTTTATACGACTATTATTTTGGTAAGACGACGTATAAATTTATAAACACGGCTGTCTTTTACATGATGACGACATTGTATATATATACCACGTCCTTTATAGAAATAAATGTGTCGTAAGTCATGAGCCTAAAATATTTTCCACGTTGTTTATTTTCAGATCATATCGTCAATATAAATTTAAACGCGATCGACTGGAAATTTATGCCGTTTCAAAATTATTAGACGACGGTTTTTTTTAAAAAGATGACGTATAAAGTCTGAAAACACGGTTGTCTTTTAGTTGTTGACGACGTCGTTTATTAAATATAACATCGTTTATAGAAATACATGTGTCGTAAGTAATTACTCTAACCGCTATTTCCACGTCAATATTAATGGAAAAAAAGAAGTGGAAAAACTTTTTCATGACGGTTATAGAAACGGATAAGACGTAGTATGTATGAATAACGTCGTGTTTAATTTATTTAAAGACGTATTGTATTTATTTACACGACGGTTTTTGTGTAAAAACGAAGTGGACAAATTATTTTACGACGCTTATATAAATAGATGGGACGTAGTATGATGAAATAACGGCATATTTTATTTATTTAAAGACGTATTGTATTTATTTATACGACGATTTTGGTATAAAAACGAAGTGGAAAAACTTTTTCACGACGGTTATCTAAATAGATGGGACGTAGTATATCTTAATAACGTCGTATTTTATTTATTTAAAGACGTATTGTATTTATTTAGACGATGGTTTATGTATAAAATAGGTCGTCTATTCTTATCCTTGATAATTTTTTGGCTCATTTTTCAGTATACAGACGTCGGTTGTTATTAGTTAATGACATGGTTTCTTAATACAACGGCGGTGATTTACCGTCGTGGTTTTACTTTGGAATAGATGACGGTTTATTTCACGACGGTTTGAAAACCCGATACACGACGATGAATTCCCGTCGTCTTTTGCCTTTTTTGTAGTAGTGGACTGTCTTTCAGTCTTTGCTCAAATAATAGAGGGACCCCTATGCTTTGAGTTAGGTCCTGCCAATATTATCTGGTTATTGATTGGATTTCAGCCCTTATTGGGAGAGAAGGGCTCATGGGTCCTGAATGCTGAGGATTGTATCTTTTATTTAAATGTGTGTAATAATGTCTTGCATGTATCAATGAAAAACATAAACCGACACTACTTGGGTCCTGAATGCTGAGGATTGTATATTTTCCTCATTTCTCATGTGGCACAATGACTAAATAAACTTACCTTGTTGATGCCACCAAGCACTGCTGTATGCTTAACTTTTCGACGGCTTAGAATATAAGTTTTTTTTTTTTTTGGTTCTCAAGGGTTCCCACATTTTCTTTCTGCTGACCATTCTATCTAATTTTCTTGGGCCCACGAAAGGGAGACAACCCAAGATATTTTTCATGACAAATTGTGCTAGATTTTTGTCTAAGATATTGCTCTGTCTCTCTTTCTTCTTTTATCAATTGGATGTGGAGATTTGAACTTACAATCACTCTCAAAATTAGAAACAAAAGTAGCACTAAACGAAGAACTAGCTGCTACTTGTTGGGAATAAGTTATTGCATCCACAATAAATTTTAGCTAAAAACATATAGAAGTTATTTTAGAAGTTCTCTATAAAATTTAAACTCCAATAATTCTCTCTAGTTTAGAGAGTCATAAATGCTATAACTCTTTTTAAATTGGTCCATCTTTATTTAAAATAATATAAAAAATAGTTAGCATTAATTAAAGGTTTGAAATACTCATAAATAAAACAGCATTAAATTATATGGAGCCACTACGAGTCCTTTCTCTCTTTTCATATTTAGGAGTTTCTAAAGGTCTCCCTACTTTAGAAGTGTTAATGTATGCATTTTGAGTATTTCTTTTGACTTCCCTTGACAATTTTGTAATAGAATTTTTATTATTTTTATCAAGCTCAAGTTTAGATTAAGAATAGCTTCTCTAGGTGTTCTTAACTAACAACTATCCTATGGAGGTTCAAGCAAATTGACAAAGGTAAATTGTGCATTGCATCACATTGCATTAAATTGATTTCATAAAATGATGACTAGTCATCTGTTTTCTCGTATGACTAGTCATCCTTGCTCTGTAGGATTTCCAGTTGAATAACCAACTTTTTTGTCTTGTTCTCCATTCCCTCTCTGATGTCATGTGTCGATTCTGACCTAGGGAATTTTTCGGTGTAAAGGCCAAAGAATTCCTCTTTTGGCAGTCGTCTCTTTTGGGTGGAAGTTTTGGAAAGTTTTGCTTGCCATATTTCTCTTCTTCTTCCTCAAGTGAGAACTATCTTTTTTTCATCTATGAGTTTTCCAAATTGATCTTTTTTTGAAAAACTGCATTACAAATACTAATCTACATCTAGCTAATTAAAACACTGTCTCATTTATATCGAGATCATATTCAAGACTGATTTCTTCAAGAGTATGGTTTCTTGAAGAAATTGGTCATTCTCCTTTGAATCCAAATTTTAGTTTCTGCCTGAGTTAGAGCTTGCAAGCTAGTGTCATGGGATGAAAGAGCTAGAGAAGGAGTTGTCATTGCCATGAAGAACTGAGCTTCAAGCTTTGCTAAGTTGGAGAAGAAGATTGCACAAAGGAGGTATAGCTCATCTTCCTAAATAGATCTAGGTTTTTCTTGAGCTTGCTTGTGTTCCTTTGTAAGAATCTTTTTTTACTTAGTGGATTACCTGGTCGGTTGATGACCCCAGTTTTTCCCAATGGTGGGTTTCTGGGTGAACAATTTCTGATTTGCATCTCTGTAATTTTTCTGGGTTTGTGTTCTTGGTGGTTGACTAGTCATCGTATGAATTCTGGGTTTGTGTCCTTGTAGTTGACTAGTCATCATTATCTGCTATTTGGTTTTTACTTGATTATGATGATTTCACACACTTCCACCATAGTTGCTAGCACAGGGGATGCCTATATTGACGAGTCCTTCTGAGTGCCTAGGTTGTCACTAGTAATTTTCTGGGGTTGCAGGTACATTGTGGCATGCTCTATGTGTACTCTTGATTGTGGTTGTTCATGACTAGCAGTTGACTAGTCATAACTGTATTTGGTCAAGGTCTACAGTGTATGAAGATTGTTGCGTTTTGTTTAAGTGTCGTAAAATTTACCCCTCGTCACCTAATTACCAATTTCAATTGGTATCAGAGTGTCAACTCTTAACATAAATAGAGAGGTCCCTTGGGCGCTAATTGGTATTAGGTGTGTAGATATGAAAATTGACCAAATTGCTCTTTGCATTCATCATGAGCTCACTTTGTTTGTCAATAAATTTAGAAGGGTTGTAAAATATAAAACCAAAGTCACTAGGAATTGTCAAAATCCTCCTAGTTTGTCTACATGTGTGTCTCGAGACAATGTTCTTAAGTAGAGGAATTTTTTGGACTCTTATATCTTTTGGGAAGACAAAAGTTTGAAGGGTCTTGTAAAGTGCTATACATGTGGTGGTGTTGGACACATTGATGTGGAATGTGCAAATAACCACATGATAGAGTCTAAAAGGAGAGAAGAGTCAATTAGTGCACAATGGAGTGATAGTGATAGTGATAATTCCAACAAGTATATCACTTCACCTAATGCAAAGGCAAATCATTTTGCCCTTGCTGTATCTGTTCATAACTCTAGCCTCGCTAGAGTTGATGTAGTTAATTATGGAGAATCTGATTCAAAAAATGAGTCTAAGTCTATAGATGATAGGCAGAATGACCAGTCATACAGGGAACTATGCGAAAAGTATGATATGCTTTTCAATGAAACCTGTAATTTCAAAAAACAGAATCACATGCTGGAACAAAAGGTCAAAGAACTTGATGAACTGAATGAAACTCTCAAAATGGCCAAAAAGAAGTTGAGTGATATCTTGTATGAGAATGAAGTTGACATGTATGAATTGTATCATAAAGTTAGTACTCTTGAAAATGAAAATTCTGATTTGATTGAGAAGTTGAATATGCTTGAAAATGACAAATCCTTGTTTCTTCATAGACTAACTTTGTTTCAGTTTGACAAGTCATTAGTTGAGCATGAAAAGGTAGTCATGCATGATAATTTTGTGGTTGAAAATTCTATTTTGCAACGCATGTTATTTGAGAAAGACATTGAGTTGCAAACCTTAATTGAGATGGTAAAATCACTTGAAAACAACATGGTTAAACAATTTGAATCTTTTGATGCTTTACAATTTGAAAATATAAGATTGGAACATGAACTTGATTTGGAAAAAGAAAAGATTCAAGGTTTAACCATTGGTGCTGGAAAGATTGATAAAATGCTCAATTTGGGAAAATTGTTTGGTGATAAAAGAGGTTTAAGATATATAGATGAGTCTTCTACACCTTCATCATTTGAGACAATCTTTGTCAAAGATGTGTCAACTCAAGAAGCTCCAAAATTTGTTCATGGTCTCAACTTGGGTTTCGATTCCATGAATATTGTTTCCAAGGGAAACTTGTCTCCTCCACAATCCAAATTTGTGCCTAATTGCCACCATTGTGGTGTGAAATGACACATTCGACCTAGGTGTCATATCCTTATGATTGAGTCTCGAGTTTCCAAAGAAAGTGAGTTTAAGACTCATTTGTCATCTTTTAAAGGGTATGTGGCTGTAAAGTCTGTGGTTTGTACAAGAGATAAACACTCTTCACTTGAAAAATTTGGTTTCCAACAACCAGAAAGGTTCATTCATACATGCCATCATTGTGGCACATTAGACCAAAGTGTTTTGAGCTTAGGAATTTTGAGCAAAAGCCTTTTGTTCATGTCAAGAAAGTAAATAATGACTCACTTCAAACTCAAGTGAATGATCTTCTTTATAAAGCTATCAGAATTTCTAAGGTGATCTCTTTGCCTCATAAAGTTTCAAAAGTAAAGCAAGTTTGGATCAAGAATGAAGATCATGTTCTTTCTCATGTTGGTGACTAGTTTCTTTGTCTTATGTATCTATACCATCTTATTTGTGTGTGCTTCATGGAGTCTAGATACATTGTCATGCATATGCACCTTACTTGTTCTTTTGTTTTATTTTTTTTTAAAATGTGGTCATTGCATGCATGTCTCACAATCTTCTCTCATAGTGCTTTGAATCTTGGGTGATCAACAAAATTTCATATTCTTTTGAACTTATTCACATTTATCTTGTTGATCTTGTCCAAACTTTTTCCCTTAGTGAAAAGGAATACATCATAGTCTTTGTAGATAACTTCTTTGGGTTTACATAGGTCTTATTCTTGCGTGAAAAACTAGAAACCTTTCAAAGGTTTAATTTTGTCTGCCATCTTTTACGAAAAGAGAAGATGACTAATCATCAACCTCTTGTTAGAATTAGAACAAATCATGGTTCTAAGTTCTAGAATTCTCAGCTTTTGAAATTTTGTGAGGAGATGGGGATTAAACATGAGTTCTCTGCACCTATTCCACCTCAGCAAAAATGGTGTTGCGGGGAGAAAGAATAGAGTTCTTGTTGAGATGGCTAGGGTAATGCTTAATAGCAAAAACCTTGCTAAACATTTTTGGGCTGAAGCTGTAAATACAGCTTGTTATATCTCAAACAAGGTGTTTTTAAGGTCTGGTACCAAGCAAACACCCTATGAGCTTTGGAAAGGGAAGAAGTCTAATGTGTCTTATTTTAGAGTCCTTCGTAGCACATGTTATATCTTAAGAGATAGGGAGCATCTTGCTCAGTTAGACTCTAAAAGTGACAAGAGAATATTTCTTGGATATTCCACTTCAAGGCGAGCCTATAAAGTGTACAATTATAGGGTATTCCACTTCCTAATCTATTGCGATAACATGAGTGCAATTGATATTTTCAAAAATTATATTCCTTTGTGAGAAATTGAGAGAAACTTAAATGACGAATATATGAACTTGGTTAACTAGAATTAAGTCTTAAAGGTGATGCAGCAGCAACAAGAGCGTTTTTTTTTTCTCTACATGCGAGGGTAGGGTGGGGCTTCCTTTTTTTTTCTTTTTTCTTTTTCCTACGTGCTGTGCGTGAGTTATTTTATTTTATCTCTTTTTTTTTCTTTTGCTGTGCTTTGTGTGAGTTCCCCCACACCCCAACTAGATGAGGTTAAATTATTTAAATTGGTTGAGTTAGAATTTTATTTTTTTGGATGGAAAAAAGACCTCTCCTTCTTTATTGACTAGGAAAACTAGATGAGATTAGGTTATTTAAATTGGGTGAGCTACCACTACAAAAAAAACACACAACAGTCTTTCGTGACTAAAGTCATTAGTAACGGTGCAGTTACAAGTTTTGCCTTCGTTACTTTTGTGACCGTAACTATTGGCTAAAGTCACGATTAAAACCATTTCGTAACAAATTTTGTTGACCATCCTATTGCTCCAAATAATCAAATTATACTTACATTTTATTATTTGATTTGATTTGACTGCGTTGTCCAACATCATTTCATTATCCTTTTTTGTTTTAAAATAGAAACCCTTTCCATTATTATTTGTGTTATATTTGTGTATTATATTTTTCACAATTATAATAATTTCCAATTCCTTTTTATTTTTAGCTGAAATCCAGATCCCTTACCGAAAACCAAATTACAACACTCAAACCAAAATACCCATCACCCAATTCTTTGCTGAAATCACAATCAAAGCTGAAAAAATCTGAGTCATGACCCATATTATATATATATCATCCTTCCATAAGAGTTGAAACTTTAACCAAATAATTCAAACCAAGAAACTTAAGAAGAAGAAGCCAAAAGAAATAAATTCCAGACACAGTCCAGCTACATATGTAGGAAACAAATGTTCTTCAAACACTAAACCAAAGACAAAGGCCACAGGATCTAGGCCAACATCGTTTGAAACACATGAAGGTCAGACTGCCAGCGTTGACGTTGTCGTTGGTTGGGCTTCACCGTGGCTGTTGAAGAGACAATCGAATCTGTGTGAACAATGTCGGCGTCGGTTGGGCTTCACATATAAAAAACTCTAATCTGAAAAGGATTTCAATAGAAGGTTGAGAGATAGTAGCTTTCCAATTGAGTCTCATAAATAAAACCCACACATAAATAAACCCAAAATCATTCCTGAAATTAAACCCACATGAAAACTTCAAAAAACAAAACCTTTACCTTTCTAAGGGGAGATGCGGTTCAGATCTGAATATTAGCCCACGAAAAGGATAAGGCCAGGCCAGACAACAACTGGTCTTCGAGGGAGAGCGGGAAGAAGTAGAAGAAGGAAGAGAAGAGAGAGGGATGGAAAAAAAGAAAGAAAAAAGAGATATATTGGAGATGTGCAAAAGAGGAAGAAGAGGAAAAAATTGCAGAGTGACAGAAGAAGAAGCAGGAAAAAAGAGAGATAGAGAAGAAGAAGGAAAAAATAAAAATAAAAAGAGAGGGAGAAATGGAAAGTGACGGAAGGAAGAAGAAGATGGGAAAATTTTTTTTAAAAAAATGAAGGCTTTGGGAGAGATGAGCTATGGGGAGAATAAAACAATTACAAAAGAAAGAAAAAGAGGGGTTGGTTTGGGCGCATCTTCAGATGCAAATGCATGCTCTCACTTTTTTTATATATAATATTTAGTATTTAGAGTACTAATTATATAGAGGTAAGGGAAAAGAGCCTAGTCCTTCTGTGGTGCATCGGCTGTACCGGTACAGCGACTAACATGCCAGTCACGTGGGGTGTTTTTAAAACAAGGGAAAATGGTTGTGTTGGTTAACAGGTTAAAAGCAAGGGGAAAAATTGACGCGCCTCCTTCACGACTCTCCTTCCCCTTCTTCCTAAACCCTCACCTTCCCTTCTCTCTAGTTCATTTTCTTTCTGTTTGGCTCTTTTATAACTTAGTATCATGACTGATTTCTCTTATTCACATGCTTGAATCTTGAGAACCCTCTTCTTAGAAATCCCAAATTTATTTGATTTCTTCTATTTCCCCAAATCTGATTCACCTTTGATTCATTAAACTTCAACTATTATTTATTATGGCTTGTACTAAATCTCTAGTTGCTGCCCTTCTACTAAATCGAAATGGAGCAGATGCACACAAAATTGCAGTCATGAGCTGATGAAAACCTCCATCTCCTGCGAAATATGTGAAAAATGGAGAAAGCTGGGATGTTGATTGAATTTTGGGTTTAATTGATTTTCCATGTTTGGGTTTGACGGAGCTGTGTTTGATTCCTGATGTCTTGGTTTGATTGGTTTTTGATGTTTGTGTTTCTTTTAGACGTGAAGAGAGAGAGAGAGAGAGAGAGAGAGAGAGAGAGAGAGAGACAGACAGACAGAGACAGAGAGCTGAGGGAATGAGGGAGGGGGAGAGGTGTCGGAAAGGGACAAGAGGGGTCTCTTGACCCCACGAACTGGCCGGAAAAATGGCTATGGACAGCCTGTGGAGGCCTGAGCAGACCCCATGGCGAGCAGAACAACGACCCCAAGAGATACACGCAAGGTGCTCGACGAAAGGCCACAGCGATGAAATGCAGAGGTTGTTTTGTCTACTGCAGAAGAAAGACTCAGCGTGTTTGGGATTATAATCCAGCACTTCTCATTTTAATTCCTTTTTGAAATGATCCATTAGCAAGGCGCCACATGTCTATTTTTAATTGACTAACTTCATAAATTCATTAAAAAGTCATATTTGCTCTGAAAAATTCATCGAAAATTACCCCAAACTTGTAATCACGTTTAATTTTTTTTAATTATGAATGACATTAATATTATTTAAATTTTAAGGGTATTTAGTTATCTATATTTGTTTTTCAAGTCTTTAGCCTTTTAAAATTGTCCCTCTATTGAAAAATTCATGGAAATTATGAAGAGGAAATTAATCTACAAAAACAATAGGAAAATTAATCTTTTATCCCGTGACCCCCAAATTATATGTACTTTTATTTGTTTTAATTATGAATGATATTGATATTATTTAAATTTAAAGGGTATTTAGTTGTCTAATTTGTTTTTCAAGTCTTTAGCCTTTTAAAATTGTCCATCATCTGAAAAATTCATGGAAATTATCAAGAGGAAATTCTCTACAAAAACATTAGGAAAATTTAATCTTTTAAGCTTTAAAATTGTTGCGTTTTTACTTTTTTTTAAAAATTAATATAGTTCCATGTTTCCTCTTTCTTTTTTTCTTTTTTTTAAAATGTGAAATCAATAAATTTTTAATTTTTTTAAATAATTGGATTGAAAATGATTTATTTGTCCTAAAAATACATCAACAGTTTAGCGTAAAAAAACTTCGACACTTTTTACATTGTGACCCCTATGACCCGAGAATCTTGGATCTACCATTGGAGATGGGTTAGGTATTTTTCCGAGATGGGCAATTTGCTACATTCAGAGTCATTAAGTTATCCAGAGTCATTCCGTTTTTGCGTCATGGTACGTGCAATTGCATAGTCTTTTTACAATTATCCAATTATTATGAGTAATTACATGTAAGTTCACAATATGTCTTGAAATTTTATATGCAATGATTTACAATGGACATGCATTAACAACTGAACATCGACAAATGCGTAGTCTCTTTTTGAAATTCCTTCCATTATTTGGAAATTACATGGTTGTCAATACAAATGCTAACAACACAAATTATGTTCAATTACACATTACTCATATCGCAATTGAATTTGTAACTTACATTCCAAAGTCGAATAAATATAAGAAATCACTATTACACTTCATAACTTAGACCCTAAAGCCTAATAAGCATATAATTTTGTTTTTAAACACCTTAAATATCAACATACCATCCATTGGTATCACTAATAATCCTATTGCTCAAAATAAGTGACCGGTTAATTGGTTCTCCATTTTTCTTGGCAAAAAAACTGGTTCTCTTTTTTAATTGTTACATATACTCTATACTCATTAAAATATTATATTTGACTAAAAGAAATTAAAATATTATATAATATTGTATACATACCCATAGAAAAGAATAAATAGACTATCTATATTATATTTAGACCAAAAAAACAAAAAAAAAACATAACTAATGCAGGGTTTAACATTGCAGTTAAGAGCCATCCTGTAAATCTAAGCTATTTTCTAGAGATCTATATTTTAATCATTACCCTTAACATGGATAGTGATGAATCCAATTTCTTCACCTCACAAAGGTAAGGTCAAAGATTAAAATATTAGCCATGCAGATAATATCATGCCTCTAATTTATGGATATTTCGAGGGATATATCGTTATCGTTCTAGGTATCGGGAAAAAATCAACAAAAATAACATATATAGGCATTGAAACACATAATTTTGGTGTAAAACTTTCATAAATGTTATGTACATTATCAATGAATGTACTGAACAAATAAAACTCAAAATTTACTAATACTAAGATATACATATGATGAAATATAAGTGGTATATAATGCGCGTAAATGAAAAATTTGAAAATAAAATATTGATTTGAATGAATAAACCATGCATAAATCCATAGTTTGTTTAAACATTGGATTACATTTTAAATAAGTGTCCATCTACAAAATGAAGAGCTCCAATGAGATTCAAACAATGAGGAACAACCATCTAGATTCATACAATAGTCATACCAAGTCATGAAACCCGAGCAGTTTGTAAGCTATGTTTGAACATGATGCACGTGTATTTAGTGGAGTTGATTTCTAGTGCATATCCCTTGGTACAAGGCCTAGGTTTGAGTCTTAGTTTTGTGAATATATTTTAATAATTTTATTCTCTTTTTATTATAAGAACAAAATTTTAAATAGTTTTCAAAAAGAAGCAAGTGAAAAATGTAAGGGGAAAGATCTAATTAAATTAACAATAGTATATATCACATCCATACGTTTTTTCTTTTAAAAAAAACAAAAATAATTTCTTCAACTCAAAACAAAAACAAAACAAAAAAATTCATGTCTTCTTCTATCTCATGAACTCTTATTTTTTCTTACCGAACATACCAACATTTAAATTTATCAAAGAACGCAACATACACAACGAACGCAACCCCAGCGTTCGCTTGAAAAAATAGTGCGTTTGTTTGATACAGGATTTTACTTGGTCCAATTTCTCGGGGAACGCGAACTTTACTCAACGAACGCACTCTTTGCGTTTGCCTGAAAAAATAGTCCGTTTGTTTGAAAAAGTAAGTTAATGGGGTCTATTTTTGTTGTGTCGGATTCACTGCACCAAAATGGATTCAGTTGCATCCTCAACTTGTGATACTCGCAAGTGCACGAGCCGTTCGGTAGTATAGCATATGTAAGTGCGAGGTCGATCCCACGAGGATTGGTGATTGAATGATCCAATTCATTTCCCCTACACAAAATAGAAAGGAAAAGAAAATAAATAAAACAAAAAAAAAAGGAAATAACTCAAGCAAATAAGTTCCCAAGTTCAATTAGATTAACGGATTGATTCTAGCTAAAGTATGATTAAGCCATGGTGTTTGGTCAAAACCTTGTATTCCTAATTCCCTAATTTGATCATTTGTTGTCTAACCTAAAATTAAGCATTAGGAACCCATTAAGCATAGAAGAACAATTTAAACAACCAAGCATGTATCTAATCCCTGTTGTCGAATGTCCATACATACTCTTCCTATTCATAGTTCAATTCGAATTAAAGCATGGTGTATACTCTTAATTCAAACCAAGATAGCTAACATGCAAACCTAAATGATGATCAATCATTCAAACTAGCATATTAACTTATAAGCATAATGAATAAGAACAAAAACCATAATCGAAACTTGGAAACTAATTAAACTTGAATACTTAAGAAAGAATGTACATTACAAATGAAAGTAAAGTGGAACTAAGAAAACTTGAAGGAAAATTTAGTAAACTCATTTTGTTACAACAATTGACAACTTGAAAGGAAACTAAGAGAATTTGAGGGAGAGAAGGGAAGGGAGCTCTAGAGAAGTGTTTGAGAGCTCCCCCCCTTGGGGTGTGTTTTGAAGCTTGAAGGCTTCTCTATTTATAGGGCTAAGAGGGAGGAACATCATGATGAATTCCCACACCATCCTTCATCATTTGCTGCACCTAAAGCTTTCATCACATGGGTTCAAAGGTGGTCAGATGTGGCTGCCATTGCTGCCAACCCATGTGGTCTTCTTTTGCTGTCAACCCATGTGATTGCCTTTTGGTTGCTGAAAAAACGAGTTTTCTGAACTAGACTTGGTGTAGGAAGGCCACAGGTTTCAAAACGTATCCAATGGGTCTGAAATTTGGATATGTTATACTAGACACCCATTGCAACAACTTCTATGAAGAAAGTATTCGCATCGGAGCAGTAGAAGTGTACGTTTTGGCCACTGTAAGTTGGCTGCCGAAACAGGGACTGGAATTGACTTCATTTCATTTCATTTCTTTCTTTTGCTTCACATGCATGCACATGCTTCTCTTTAGTAGCTCAAAAGCTGATCTCCAGCTCTAAAGTGATCTACCAATTCAATTCCCATGTTCAAAGGCTGAAGCAAAATGCCTCTCATCATTCCTCCTTCTTCTCTCTCTCCTTTCCACCATGGCACTTTAACCTTTGTCTCTTCCTTGTCCCCTTTGCCATGATGTATTTTTGTCTTCACAAATATGCTCTTGCTTTCTCTTTAATAGCTGGAATGCCTCCCCACTTCACTCATTATGTTGAGTACAAATTCAGTTATAGCTAGGGAGAGGCACATGGCTAAAAGGAGGCACATGGCAAAAAGCTGGCAGCTGGAAATCCTCTTGAGCAAGGTTGAGTGTTGGACGGACTTAGCACTCCACCAATGTCCAATTGGGCTGAAATTTGGAAATGTTGTAGTAGACACCCATTGGAACAAGTTTCATGAAGATCTTCACCTCATCCAAGCCCCATAGCATGCTGATCCAAGTCCAAGAAGCTGACCTACGAAATTGGGCTGGAAATGGGTTGTAGCCAAAATGAGTTTGTGTATAAGCTCTTCTTCCATTCACCCAAATCAGGCCTTAACATGTATGGATTGCATCATTTCCTATCCAAAGTCATCATTGTTACCTAAATCTCAATTAACTGAAACATAAACACAAAATGAATTAAAAGCACAAGTTTAACTCAAAAACATAACCAAATCATAAGTTAGAAGGGTACAAAATGATATACAATTATGAACCGATCAATTTTCCATGGGAACGGGCAACTTTACTCAACGAACTCAACTCCTGCATTTGAGTGAACAAATAGTCCATTTGTTTGAAAAAGTAAGTTAAGGGTCCATTTTTCCGGGGAACGGCTAACTTTACTCAACGAACACAACCCCTGCATTTGAGTGAACAAATAGCCCGTTTGTTTGAAAAAGTAAGTTAGTGGGGTTCATTTTCCCGGGGAACAAACAATTTTACTCAATGAACTCAACCCCTGCGTTTGCCTGAACAAATAGCCCTTTTGTTTGAAAAAATAAGTTAGTGAGGTCCATTTTTCTGGGGAACATGCAACTTTACTCAACGAACGCAACCCCTGCGTTTGTGTGAACAAATAGCTCGTTTGTTTGAAAAAAGTAAGTTAATTGGGCCAATTTTTTAGAAAACGGGCAACTTTACTCAACGAATGCAACCTCCTGTGTTCGTGTGAATAAATAGCCTGTTTATTTGAAAAATTAAGTCAGTTGAGTCCATTTTTCCTGGGAACGGGCAACTTTACTCAACAAATGCAACCACTACGTTCGCGTGAACAAATAGCCTGTTTGTTTGAAAAAGTAATTTAGTTAGGTCCATTTTTCTGGGGAACGGGCAACTTTACTCAACGAATGCAACCCCTTGCAATCGCTGAACAAATAGCCCGTTTTTTTGAAAAAGTAAGTTTGTTGGGTCCATTTTTCAAGGGAACACGCAACTTTACACAACGAACGTAACCCCTGCCTTAGTGTGAAGAAATAGCCTGTTTATTTGAAAAAGTAAGTTAGTTTGGTCCATTTTTCGAGTAAACATGCAACTTTACTGAACGAACACACCCCTTACATTCGCTTGAACAAATAACCCGCTTGTTTGAAAAAGTAAGTTTGTTGGGCCCATTTTTCCAGGAACGAGCAACTTTACTCAATGAACGCACCCCTTGCATTCCCTTGAACAAATAGCCCGTTTGTTTGAAAAAGTAAGTTGGTTGGGTTCATTTTTCTAGGAACGAGCAACTTTACTCAATAAACGCACCCCTTGCGTTCGCTTGAACAAATAGCCCATTTATTTGAAAAAGTAAGTTGATTGAGAATATTTTTCCAGGGAACAGACAACTTTCCTCAACAAACGCAAACAATTGCGTTCGTATGAATAAATAGCCCGTTTGTTTGAAAAAGTAAGTTAGTTGGGCCCATTTTTTGGGAAACAGACAACTTTTCTCAACGAACGCAACACTTGCGTTCGCGTGAACAAATAGCCCGTTTGTTTGAAAAAGTAAGTTAGCTGGGCTCATTTTTCCAATGAACGAGCAATTTTACTTAACGAACTTGACTTCTACGTTAGCGTGAACAAATAGCCCGTTTATTTGAAAAAGTAAATTAGTTGGGCCCATTTTTCTGGGAACGTGCAACTTTACTCAACGAATGCAACCCATTGCGTTCGCATGAACAAATAGTCCGTTTATTTGAAAAAATAAGTTAATTAGGCCAATTTTTTCGATGAACGAGCAACTTTACTGAACAAACGCAACCCTTGCGTTCACGTGAATAAATATCTCATTTGTTTGAAAAAGTAAGTTAGTTGGGTCCATTTTTCCGGGAACGGACAACTTTACACAACAAAAATAAGCCATGCGTTCACGTGAACAAATAGCCCATTTGTTTGAAAAAGTAAACTAGGTGGGCACATTTTTCCGGGAACAGGCAACTTTCCTCAACGAACCCAGACCATTTCATTCACATGAACAAATAGCCTGTTTGTTTGAAAAAGTTAGTTAGTTGGGCCCATTTTTTCGGGGAATAGGCAACTTTCCTCAACGAACGCAACACCTGCGTTCGTGTGAACAAATAGCTCGTTTGTTTGAAAAAGTAAATTAGTTGGGCCCATTTTTCCGATGAACGAGCAATTTTACTCAACAAACTGGACCAATGCGTTCGCGTAAACAAATAGCCTGTTTATTTGAAAAAGTAAATTAGTTTGGCCCATTTTTCTTGGGAACGGGCAACTTTACTTAACGAATGTAACCCATTGCGTTCGCGTGAATAAATAGCCCGTTTATTTGAAAAATTAAGTTAATTAAGCCCATTTTTCAGAGGAACGAGCAACTTTACTCAACGAACGCAACCCCTGCGTTCGCATGAACAAATAACTCGTTTGTTTGAAAAAGTAAGTTAGTTGGGTTTATTTTTCTGGGGAACGGATAACTTTACTCAACAAACACGTTCCCATTGTGTTTGCATGAACAAATAGCCCGTTTGTTTAAAAAAGTAAGTTAGTTGGGTCTACTTTTCCCGGGAACAAGCAACTTTATTCAACGAACGCAACCCCTGGTTTTTACGTGAACAAATAGCCTATTTATTTGAAAAAATAAATTAGTTGGCCTCATTTTTATGGGAATGGGCAACTTTACTCAAGGAACACAACCCCTTGTGTTGCGAAGCGTGAACAAATAGCCCGTTTGTTTGAAAAAATAATTAAGCTAGGCCCATTTTTCCGGGGAATGGGCAACTTTACTCAACGAACGTAACCCATGCGTATGCTTAATGTATGAAATGTTAAGGAATTAAACGGCGGAAGAGACATTGGCGATAAAGACAAATTCATTTCCGTAATTTTATAAACAAATGTCATGCCATAAATTGAAAATTGGATACAAGTTCAATGACTAAATCAACAATTTAGCCATGTTTAATGGGCATATATTGCATATTTGATAGCACATGTGTGCAATTCTCAATTTACAATATCCATATGCATAAACCTATGCAATCTCGTAGCATCTATGTGCAATTCTTATTTTACAATATGCAATTGCATATATATGTATGCAATTTCGTAATGTCTGTTTGCAATTTTTAGTTTACAATAGTTTACAATATGCAATTGCATATATTTGTATGCAATTTCGTAATGTCTGTTTGCAATTCTTAGTTTACATTATGCAATTGCATATATATGTATGCAATTTCGTAATGTCTGTTTACAATTCTTAGTTTACAATATGCAATTGCATTCCGCCCTTCTTTTGGTTTTTAACTTTTTTTGTTTTTACTATAAGGCTCATTGGCTCACACTCTTATAATGTATGCAAAGATCACAAAATTTCCTCTTTTTGGCTAGAGGGTCTCTTTTTTGTGTATGTTCATTTGCAGACTTGTTGAGTAATTTACCTCTTTGTCTTTCGTGAGGTAAATCGCCTCGTTCCTTAGGTAAATTACTCAATGAACGGGGTATTTTATCCCATGAACGTAAGGGGTTCGTCTGTTGAGTAAACCTGATCGTTCCTAGTGTGAATTGACAAAGAAATCTTCTTTACCAATCCAACGATATCTTTTGCTCATCGAACAAACACCTTATATTTTTTGAGTAAAATACCCCTTATGTGCAATTTACCTAAGGAACGAGCCAATTAACCTCATGGACGACTCGTATGATGAGAACTACTAGTTCAAGAATTAGAGTAGCTTGCCAAGGTTAGTTTTAGCTTAAAATTTTAAGAATTGTGAGGAGGTCAATTTGATAATTATGAAATTTTAAAAAATTATGGAACAAATAAAACTTACTAAAAATACTATACTTTTCTTTGAAAATTTGTAAATTATTTTTTGTATCAAGGAAACGTAAGATAAGAACAGAATAAAACTCTCACAGAGGAGAGAGATTACTCTAGCATTTGAGTCGACCACTCCACATTATCGGTAATTGCATATAGGGGTCAAAAATTGCTTTAAACATACACATTATTGGTAATTGTATACATGGGTCAAAAATTGCATAAAATGTATGCAATTTCACAAACATTGTATGCAATTGCACATAAGAAATGTTATAGAAATGTTAATAATGGTATTCATATCCTATAGCTAAGAAAGCACCAGCTCTGAGATTCAAAGAGCAAGAGTAGGCAAAAGCTTTGTCACCAAGTGCTTGAGAGCTCCTCCAAATATTTTTGGATTTGTGTCACAATTCCAATGCATATCCAAGTCATAGTTCCCTTGATACTTCCAATTTCTGAAATTGACGCAAGCCAAAAAAAAGTTAAAAAAAAATCATAAGTCAACTTTACCAAAACCAATTTAATCCTTAAAACTAAGATTTAAAATCATCAATTTAGCGGTATAAAACGTATATGCTGCTATTAGTTTTTAGCTGCAACTTTGGCAATTGAGGAGTAAAGTGAAGGACATGACTGCAGCAACAATAGAGAGCCACCATAACTGTAAGTTTGGAATTTTAGAGAAGATAATTTGCTATGCCAAAAGCCATCATATAAGGGTTGCTGTTTACATGGCATGGTGTTGTGTCACCATTCTTGTAGAAACAGTTAGACCTCTTTATTTCCCTATTTAATCACAATCAACATCCAAAAGAAAAGAAGAAAAAAACCCCATTAGCCAAAAGCATAATTTATATCACTGAATTACTTATAATCAAACACCATCACCAAATTCTTACCCAGGTTTAAACACTCAAACTTACCCATGGCCAATAGCAACTCCAAAAAGGTTCAAGTATTGAACAAACCTATAAATTTTCGCCTTGAACCCACTTGAAATTGTTTTTTTGAAATTAACGTAAGAAAGGTTGAGCTTTAAAACTTTTGGACCCAAAGTTAAAATATTAGCATAGAATTTGAATTTGAATTTCAAACAGAGGAGCAGAGAGAATGGTGTTGGAATGGTGTACCTGGGTGCGTTGGGAGGAAGCTTGTCATCGGAGTTTTGGCAGGCTGTGAAACGACGCCGTTGCTGAATAAGAACCTAGGGCTTAAATTCGCCATCGATTTCGTTGCAGGCACATGGTTGTTATCAGCAGTCAGCGGTGGTTGAGGTCAAGCCTATTCATTTATCAGAAAAGTGGAGGAGACGACGCCAGTGTGACTCACGCATCGTGTGAATCTGGATTTTTTTCCTTTCCTCAATTACGTGTGGCTCACATGAGGTTAAATAAGAAAGGGCTGAATAGGTTATTCAGTCATTCAATCTCAGCATGTCACTTTTTAGCCCCCTTCCTGATAGTAATTAATCATGCTATAAGCTCCAAATGTCAGGGTTCCAATTCAAGAAATATCTAATTACATGAGATGTATCCCTTGTATTCCGTGAGCATGTCACTTTTTAGTTTTAACACATCATCAGACTTCAAAAAGAGTAATAATTCAGTAATGGAACTGACCCAACTTTAGTTTTGTAATGAGACCACCAATGTGCGGTGTTGAATACCAAAATATCAGCTCCTCTCCATCTAGATGAGCCGTGATCAATGGAATCAATTCGCAAAGTTTGCACCCGCTTCTGCCCTACTCTTGCCTTGCCTTCATGAACCAAGAAATGGGATACATAATATTCAACTGTACACTTGTAATCCTGTAAAACAAACTTCTTCAGAAATTAAATACTGAGTAACCTGCAAATGAAACAACAATAGAGAACAACTGTGAAGAATTACCACAAATTTGAAACTGTAATCCCCCTTCTCTTTGGTGATTCTGCGCCTATGCGTCTCATAGACCCTATTTGGATCTTTGATAGCTCCCATTAACATGCACAGCATGGATTCCCATTGATTCCTTTTGATTGAATCGCCCACAAAAACTAGTCTTTTCCCTCTGATCAGTTCCAGCATTTTTGTTGCATTAAACCTATGATACAGTAGTTCAAGAATCATGACTGCAATCTAACTGCATTTATAGAATTCATCATGCATACATGGCTAGAATTGATTTTTCAAATAAATAAAAAGATTGGAGGAGGAATTACCTTGGAATGTCACAATCTTGTGGTTGCCATCTCAACTTCATGTAGTCTTTATCTAATCTTCCATTACCCTGACAATTAAAACCTTCATCTATGAAAGGATAGGAACCATTTGTGTACAAAGGATATCTCTCATCGTAGACCCACCTCCCTCTAGTAAAATCGCATCCTCTCACTCTCTTGTTCTCAACCTGCCCGCCACTTGAAATTTGAGTATTTCAAATGAAGTTCCTCTAGTCTTCTTATCATCAATCCTCTTTTTACTTGTGACTTCAGTCGTATTCATTGCAGCATTTTTCTCTGCAGTCCTCTCAATGTTCACAAATAGGATTGTAGTAGGTGCACTGTGTTCAATTGTTGGGAAATTACCATCCGACTCACTGCCTTTTTCCTCTTCGTGTTCTGGCACTTGGGATTCGTTCTCCTTCCTCTGTAACTGTAACCCACTAATAAGTGAAATCCCAGAAAACCCAGAAGCATTTTCAGGTTTGCTCAAACGGGTACCCTTCAAGATCGAATCTTTAAGACCATTTACTGAAAAATTCCTACTGAAACCAGTCAATGTCTGAACAGCTATGGGTCTGAAACCCAAAACGAGTGAGGATGTGTTGAACTGGAGACGGGTTTCTTGGGGTACTGAAGGAGTTGTTTTGATGATCCACATGGTAAAGAAAGTGAGAATGATGACAGAGGAAGAGATGGTAAAAGAAAATACTAAGAATCTAGTGGGTTTGAAGGAGAAACTTCTCTGCCTCTCCATAACTCAGTCTCTCACAGTTTCTCACTTGGACTGAGAGAGTGGGGAAGATAAGCTTCCTGAGAGAGAAGTCAATCAGTGTTGGGTGAGATTTGGAAAACAATTGGGAAAGATAGCAAGGCATGTGCAGAGAAGTTGCAGATTTGAGAGTGTTTGGGATTTTCGATTTGGAGAGTGCGCGTCGTCTTCATCCTCCAAACCTGCCTTTCTCAGAGTCACATGCGACTCACGTGTTGAATAACAAAGGGCTCAACAGGTTACTAAGTCATTGAATCCATTTTTAACATGCAAACTCAGTCCTTGGATAGGCGGCTGTACCGGTACAGCCGATGCACCACAGAATTTTCGTAAATTGTCATTGTAGGAAAGATTATCCTCTTATATTTTATGAACAATGCTCGGACTTCTCCTCAACAATGATGTGGTCTTTTAAAAAAATGACACTTTTTTTTTCTTTTTTTTTAAAATTTGTTTCCCTCCCTCTCCTCACCCACTCTCCTCTCCTCCCCCAACTCTCTCCTCTCATCTCCCCGTCTTTCTCTCTTCCTCTGCAACTCTTTAGAAGAAATTTTCAACCCCTTTTATTTTATTTGTTTCACTGACTCTCCCTCTCTCTCTTCTCACCCACTCTCCTCTCCTCCCCCAACTCTCTCTTCTCTCATCCCTCCATCTCTCCATCTCTTTCTTCCACCATTCCCAAAATTCCCAAAACTCATCAGTAAAATTAAAAATTAAAAATGAGAGAAATCAATACATGGGTTCTAGGTGATGATAATGGAGGAGCATCGATGCGAAGAGAAAGGGGTTGAAAATTAAATTTCCAAAACTCCTCAATAAATAACTCAATAAAATTAAAAGTTCAAAAAAATGAGAGAAATCGATATATAGTGTTTGGGTGATGATGATGGAGGAGCAGTGAGCGATGGGAAGAGCAAGGGGCTGAAAATTTCTTCTAAAGAGTTGCAGAGGAAGAGAGAGAGACGGGGGATGAGAGGTGAGAGTTGGGGGGAGGAGAGGAGAGTGGGTGAGAAGAGAGAGGGAAATAAATTTTAAATAAAAAAAACACGTGTCATTTTTTAAAGAGGCCACATCATTATTGAGGAAGAGTGGCTCCTGATACATCAGGAGTCAAGCATTGTCCATAATGATGACTAATTTGGTTATGAGCATTGACCAACCATAATTATCACCAAAATATATTAGTTACTTAAAAAAAATGTGACTATTGCTTCCTTTTTTTGTAGTGTACCCCACGCCCCCGCCCTCCTTTTCTCTAGATGAGGTTAGGTTATTTAAATTCCTCATTCTTTTTGTTGACTAGGAGAACCAGATGAGGTTGGGTTATTTAAATTGGGTGAGCTAGGATTTTATTATTTTGGTTGGAAAAAAGAAGCCACCTGGGTTATAGCCCAGGTTTGCCAAACTAAGGCTCCATCCCTGCCTGCTCCAGCTCAAATAGATATGCTGAGAGGTGTTTTTTTAGGTTATTTAAATTGGGTGAGCTAGGATTTTATTATTTTGGTTGGAAAAAAGAAGCCACCTGGGTTATAGCCCAGGTTTGCCAAACTAAGGCTCCATCCCTACCTGCTCCAGCTCAAATAGATATGCTGAGAGGTGTTTTTTCAGGTTATTTAAATTGGGTGAGCTAGGATTTTATTATTTTTGTTGGAAAAAAGAAGCCACCTGGGTTATAGCCCAGGTTTGCCAAACTAAGGCCCAGGTTTGCCAAACTAAGGCTCCATCCCTACCTGCTCCAGCTCAAATAGATATGTTGAGAGGTGTTTTTTTTTATAAAAAAAAGGTTTGAGAACAATTAAAATTGAGAGGAATACTAGTAACATTCTCTCTAACTTTCTCCTTTGGACCTTCTCTCTTTTCCTCATGACATGTGTCATTATCCTTACACTTAAAACAATGTAATTTATGCATCACACAAGCTAATTTTTGTTTTCCAAATTTATCCTTATTAAATGTGTTTGTTTTTTTACAACTTTATTACCATCTTATTAAAATATATATAAATAAGAAACATCGACAATTTTATTTATAAAAGTGTCTTCTTCCTTTTTTTCAAAGAGAAAGTTTGTTTTTTTTTTTCCACAACAAAATTGATATCACTTCCATGAATAGTCATTTGACGAAAAGATGTTATTTAAAGATATTATTTTCAGGTAGTTATAAGAAGAAAAAAAAAACATAACAGTAAAACATAAATATTATTAATAACAATAAACATATCAGTAAAAGAAACTAGTTTATTAGCAACATCTATTTTCTAGAAGAAAAAACAAACAAACATTGAACAAAAACTTACGTTTAAAGTAAAAAAGGTGATAAGAAATAAAGTTTTAAAAAGACTAATATCTTGGATAAAAAAAATTCAATATATTTAATAAGGGTAAACTTGAATAATAAAAATTAGTTTATGTGATACATTAATGACATTGTTTCAAGTGTAAAGAAAGTGAAACATATCATGAGTCAAAGGGGAAGGTCCATATGAATTTATGACGAGAGAGGAAAGAGAATATATTAATAATATTTAAGATGGTGTTGATTTCTTTTTCAATGTCATCCTAGCCATTAAAATTGATTTCATCTAAGGGTTAAAAAAGTGTGTATCCTGCAGTCAAAATAGTGAAAGGGGGTACCATCGAAATTGTGGATTTGGAAATTACCTGCCATGCACGATTCTATTGTTGCTCTGCAATAATCTTATATCCCAACCCTTGCCTATATATACATGAGTCTACAATCCATGTTATTCATAGCAAAGCTCTAAGCATATAGAAAACAAAACAGTACTAATAAGCGCACCGTCTGATTTTTTTCTATAAAAAAACATGTCTATCCAAGTTTGTGCAGCAGCTCAATCACCAAATGCCAAGCCTGAAATTATTCGGCGGACAGCAAACTTCCCACCAAGCATTTGGGGTGATCGGTTTCTCAACTATGATTCCCAAGACGATGTAATCTCATGCAAATTATCATTATATTTCATATTAATTTTTCTCCAAAAAAAAAAATTCGCTCGTGTTTTGCTTATTTAATTAATTACTGGCCGCAGATAACAAATGCCCGGAACCAACAAGAAGTTAACGAGCTGAAAGAAGTAGTGAGGAGGGAAGTATTCACAACTAGTGCAGGTGACTTTTCACATCAACTCAAGTTTATTGATGCAATCCAGCGCCTTGGCGTTGCATACCATTTTGAAAGTGAAATTGAAGAAGCATTGGAGCGTATGCATGCTGCATTTCGTGACCATGACTTTAGTGATGATGGAGATCTATACAACGTTGCTCTTGGTTTCCGGCTACTAAGACAACATGGATATAAGGTTTCATGTGGTAAGTTAATCAACAAATTATAATGTAGTGGAGTGTAATGTGACTGATTTTGGCCAACTAATGTCTGTTCGTTTTTATGTCAATCAAGCAGATGTGTTCAACAAGTTCAAAGGCGAAAATGGCAGCTTCAAGGAATGCTTAATTGCCGATGTTCCGGGGATGCTAAGCCTTTATGAAGCTGGGCATCTAGGCGTACGGGGAGAAGAAATACTAGATGAAGCTCTTGCTTTCACCACCACTCACCTTGACTCTGCTGCAAAAGCTCATGGAAGCTACGAACATGCAGAACAAATCACTCAAGCCTTGGAGAGACCTTTGCGAAAAGATCTAGAGAGGCTATGTGCCAGGCGTTACATGTCAATCTACCAAGATGAAGCTTCACACAATGAAGCTTTGTTGAAACTTGCAAAGTTAGATTTCAATCTTGTTCAGTCTTTGCACAAAAAGGAGCTCAGTGAGATTACTAGGTAAGTCTCTCTTTTAATTGTAAATGTGAGCATATATACTCAAGTTATAACACATACAGCTAATGTTATTGCTCATTAGGTGGTGGAAAGAAGTGGACTTTGAAAAGGAGCTGCCTTTTGCAAGAGACAGGATAGTGGAATTGTACTTTTGGACAATGGCAGTATATTTTGAACCTCACTACTCTGCCGCAAGAAAAATTTTAAGCAAAGCCCTCGCCCTGGGAACAGTGATGGATGATATATACGATGCATTTGGTACCTTCGACGAACTTGAGATCTTTACAGAAGCAATTGGGAGGTTTGAAATAATCAAGTTCCTTCTTATTCTAATTTAAAGATCTTTTTTCTTCTTTTCGTTTTGCAGAAAAAACAAGATGATTTGGGTTAATGCACTTTTCAGGTGGAATGTCAATTGCATGGATGAACTACCAGACTATATGCAAATATTTTATCGCACACTTTTGAATCTTTTCAATGAAATTGAGGAAGAGATGGTGAAGAAAGGGAATTCATACCGAGTTTACTATGCAAAAGAAGCTGTATGTACATTCATTGTTACCTGAGCTTTTTAAACTCTTATTTATTTTATTTTTTTAAGCACTGGTTTAGCAATATGTCAATGCAGTGGAAAGCTGCAGCCCGAGCTTACTTTGATGAGGCCAGATGGCTACACGAAGGATGCATCCCAAGCATGGAGGAGTATATGCATGTTGCCACAGCTTCTGTTGGTAACAACCCACTTTCAACCATATCTTTACTTGGCATGGGAGATATTGTAACCAAGGAGGCATTTGAGTGGTTGTTCAACAACCCTAAAATCCTTAGAGCTTCGAATATCATTTTTAGGCTCATGGATGACATTGCAGGATACAAGGTATAAGAAGATATTTGTAATTACGTTGAATACGATTAACTAAATATATGATTAAACCTAACTAAATGCTTTTGATTCTTAATTTTTGCAGTTTGACAAGGAGAGAAGGCATGTTGCTTCTAGTATTGATTGCTACATGAAGCAACATGGAGTCTCAGAGCAAGAGACGCTTGATGTTTTCAACAAACAAGTTGTGGATTTGTGGAAGGATATAAATGAGGAGCTCGTTATAAAGCCAACTGTTGTGCCAACTCATGTCCTCATGCGCGTTCTCAATTTAACAAGAGTTGTGGATCTGCTTTACAAAAGGGGAGATGGCTTAACACATGTTGGTAAACTTATGAAAGATATTGTTGCTTCACTTTTTCTAGATCCTGTTCCACTTTAAGTTGGATCACGTAATTTATTGCTACCTCAATAATCATAGAAAAATGCAAGGAACTTGGTACCTACAAGTGGTTAAGAACATTTATCCTTCCATCTTTTACGTTCAATTTCTCATTCTCCTAATATCTCTTGTATCAATAAATAAATAAATAAATAATCACAGAAAAATGTCATATTTACTTATTTATTCTGGATCACTAAAGTTCAAACGCTCTTATGTTTGGGTCAAAAAATATTTGTCTTCTTCAAAAAAGGTCATCATCCCCATGGAGAATACCTCTCTGGTTCAAGATATACGAACTCTTTGTCAAGATATTCAAGTTTCAACATATCTACTGGAAGCAAACTTCGCAGCCGATCCTTTGGAAATGCTAGGCCATGATCAGACCAACCTCCATTTGGTTTTCTAATTTCCTGTTTTTGTTGTTTGTAAAGTTTTATATGATCTCCGGAGTTTAGGAATCCAACGTGGATTCTTGTTGTAATTTCTTTTTACTTATAAAAGACACACACATTGTGGGCTGTCTAATGTTGTTATGGGCTCTAGTTTTGTTCACTGAACTTGTCACGAGCCCATAATTTTTCAAAGCCAATAACTGATATAAAAGGAGGAACAATCTCACCATTTTTTTCTTCTCCTATGAATGATTAATAGAAGATGATTTGTTTATCCATTGTAGTTTTGGAGGGAGGAGATGAGTTCTATCAACTATTGAGTGAGGAACAAATTTCAAGTGTCCAAAGAAAAATATTTTAAATAAGTATAAGGATGAGCATTCTCGGAAGAACACTAATTTGTTTTAGGTGTTCAGAGCATGCTTTATTTTTGGTCAATATGTTCAGAGCATGTTCAAATCGTAAACAGAATCCCTCTAAACCTAATTGGCCATAAGACCATCTTTTAGGACTAAATTTTCACCCTCCAAAATATAACTATTCATGTATTTTCTAGACTCAAACAGTTTTTTTTCTCCGACCTTGTATTGTATGACTCAAATTTTGAGTCCAATGCTTTATTAATTGTTTAAAAATGGTTTACCTCTACAAATTTTTTGTTTTTAATTTTGCTTTATACCATTATGATTTATTTTTCTGAACATTTTAACCTAAAAAAATTGAAATTTTGAAAACAAAATTTTAATTTATAAATGGTAAAGGGGAAACACAAAATTATGAACAAATACGTGGGTATTTTTGGAAGATTTTTTAGGTTAGATTAAATAGTATTAATATTTTGGCCGTTTGATTTCATTTTGGATTTTTGAAAAGAAAAAAAAATTAACCATTAAATTTGCTTAGAAAAACTCCTGACCGTAGATGGGAGGGTTGTATTTAAAAAGAAAAAAAAATTAAAAATTCATTTTTCAAACTTAAAATCCATTAAAATATTGTAAAAAATTAATTCTTTAGGAAAAAAAAGATTAAAACAATGGGAGAGGGACGGGAAGAGAGAAAGAAAGAGAGAGAAGGGGAGAAGGAGTGACGGGACCCGCCCCGGACTTCCTCGGAAACTTGGGGCGGATCCCGTCTATGATATCCGGCATCCAGCAGGAGATGCCAGGCTCACTTACTAAAAACCGAGACTCCTACCAAAATTTTGGCAGAGTCACCAAGTAAATTGAACATATCCCAAAATTTCAACCTGTTAAAATACAGTTAAATACAACCCAACAGCCAGCATGCATTACACAATACAAAGTGTTTACAAACGGTGGCCTCCGGCCTCTCAAAACAAACCCCAACAGGGCAATAACAGAACATAATCTAACAGAATTTCAAAATTTACAATGGAAAGGAAGATCTCATAAATGAAACCAACTTATCCAAAAGAAGCTCGAGATTCCGTACTCGGGCTCGGCTCTCTTGCTCTAAGCACAATCAGATTCCTGTCTGTGGGGCGCAAAACAGAAAATTGTGAGTGGACAAAACAAAGTTTAGTTCCAAATAAATCAAAGTAATATAACCCCACCGTTTAGAAAAACCATGCATAAAACCAATGCATTAAAAACCAACATATTCATAATCATAAAAAGTATGCTCAAAACCAGAGCTAAATCCGAAACCGTAGTGAAACTTACAATTCAACCCATCCAAGCCTTTTCTTATAAACCTCAAATCAAACTCTCAAACCCCGTGCCCGTTGGCACATCTAATTGTACCGAGGAAACAATCCAACAGGGGATTGTTGACTAACTCACAATTATCAGCCCTCAAAACGACTATGTAGCTAGGGACAAGCCGTCCAACTTGAGGACTAACTCTCAGCCAGCACGTACGGACGAAGAATCAAGACTCGTACGCCTGGAAACAGTCCTACGCGCGCACACTACCCAATTAAGGGTCTACAGCGACACCCTGTTAAGGTATGCCTCGGGTTCCGACATTTCCAAGTATCTCACATTTCCATAGTCAAATTCCAATCTAGGGGAGGTACACAGGGTAATGCATATAGCACTCCAAACTGACTTTCTACTCTCGCATCTTTCCATGCCTCATAACCAAAACCCAAGTATCCCCACACATACTCAATAAATATAGTACTTTCCCAAATAGTATACATATATAATTCAAGATACTTGAATATATTCAAAACCCAAACATATCACCAATACTTTATAAAAATAATAGTTTCGACTATAAGGTATAAAGTGAATTTCCATAAACCCTTAAATTCTTATCCATAGAAATTTCATCATAAAACTCATGCAATTTATTTGAAAACAAAGTCCACTCACAAGTAGTCCCACGTTGTGTCACCCTGAGAGGTCCTGCCCGCTGTGTATGTGGTGTCGAATTACCTATTTCAGAATACGAACATGATATTAAAATGCAACGCTTCAAAAGAAGACTTTAAATTAAAATCCCAATTTCCCGGGTTTCTCTTAAGTATGATGAACGAGACGTTCCTAAGGTCTAACTAAGGGTTTCAAGTGCTAGAAAAGCCTCGGAAGACGTTCGGTCAATCTCCAGTCAAACTTTAAGTTAAAGAATCGGAAACATCGAGGCTCCGATTCACATCGAACCCAAGGAACAACATACGTGAAATTGGGTTTGATCCAACGGTCCAAACACATCGAACCCAAAAATCACACAAAATGTCAAATTCGTTCAAGGTGCAAACGATATCCAAAATGAGATCCGTAAACTCCTACGCGCTAGTGACAACTAGGAGATCATTTTAGGATAAAATGTGACCCCCACCCTATTACCCACGCGCTTCTCACTAGCCAGCAACGCGTGGGTGGCTTGAGCAAAGTTCAGGCGGTCTAAAAACTTCAAACCATGGCTCAGGACTCATACCCTAAGTAATACCCCTAAATTGGAGTCACTTTTGTTCTTGGACATACCCCAAACGGAAGTGGCCGGAATTTCAAATTGAAAACCGGCCGACTTTAAAGGGGGGGAGAGAGAGAGAGAGAGAGAGAGAGAAATGAGAGAGTTTTTCTGATTTTTATCAAAAATAAATTTCAAATTATTTACGATTGTGCCACTGAATGTTTTTATCTCGTATCTTCTTCGTTACTAGTCCGATTCGAGCCCATCACGTGTCTACAGACTCGTCTCGGTACGACCTACCTAAAAATACCACTTGCTCTCCCAAAATCCTTCCGTAACAAAGAGTGACCATTTTACCCCTACCCTTGAAGGTAAAATTGAAAATTCAGATTTAAATTTAATTAAATCAAATTAATTAGTGAATAGTCTTATTTTTGGGTTCGGGATGTTACAAGGAGGAAGAGGAGGGTGGGTTGGAGAGAGAGAAAGAAAGAGAAAGGGAGAAGGAGGAAGATGAGGTGGGTTGGGGAGAGGGGGAGAGAGAGAGAGAAAGAAAGGGGATTTTAAGTTTTAAAAATGAATTCTTAATTTTTAATTAATATTTTATTAAAATGGAGTAAAGTGATACAAGAATATTGAAAAAATGGGGTAAAGTGAGACAAAATGAGTTTCAGGGGGCAAAGTGAGACTCAAATACACTTTCAGGTGGTATATCGAAAAATAAGCCTATATACACTTTTGCTTATAATATATTTAAATTATTTTCTTCCACAATTATCTAGCCCTCCAATCATAGGGCTAAATGTAGTTCAGGGCTAAAAATTTAGCCATCAATAGTGCAGGGCTAAAATTTTCCATCTTCAGTCATGCATGACTATATTTTAGGACCCTTCATATTTTATTATTTTAAGAAAAACTATGGTACAACACTCCACAACTATGAATTGTTTAATTTAATTAAACTATAATTTAGAGACAATCTTTTTTAATTTATATTTTTTTAAAACAAAATGAATTTAAAACATTTTAAAAGGTTTTAAATAAATAAATAAATAAATAAATAATAACTTTTCAATCAATGATTCTAACCTCCAACGATCAAAAACCAATTATATATATATATATATTAAAAACAAAATAAATTTAAAAACATTTAAAAAGGTTATTAAAGATAAAAATAAAAACTTAACGGCTAGCTAACGTCACCGATGATGTTAACGCGCCTTTAATATTGGTTGTTAGATCTCCAGTTGCACGAGATGTTTCGTGCTCTTGCCCACGTGCGATACTTTCTGCTCTTGGAAAGCACATGCACTGGACCCACAAAAAAATTTGGCCTAGGCCAAAGCTGGGCTACATTTGACCTAGTTGGAGGGCTAAGGGGCCAAATTTGGCCAAAAAAGTTTTTAGACCATGGCTGAAGACGAATTTTGCATTATTTTAGGGCTGTATTTGGCCTACGGCCCATGACTGGAGATGGCCTTATGACCCCTCCAGTTGAAAGCTGTAGCCCGAGCTTACTTTGAGGAGGCCAAATGGTTCAATGAAGGATACACCCCAACTATTGAGGAGTATTTGCTTGCTGCAATAGTTTCTCCTGGTTACCCCATGCTTTCAAATGTATCCTTACTTGGCATGGGAGATATTGTAACAATGGACATATTTGAGTGGCTGTTCAATGACGCAAAAATAGAGCTTCCACGACACTTTGTAGGTTCATGGATGATATTGTCACAAGCAAGGTATAAAATATTCTTGTCATGCTAGATTATGTATGCATGTTTAAAATGCAAAGTTTCATATTGGAAATTTGACAAAATAAAATACTATATATAATAAGTGGTTCCACAAATAATAGCATCATGGAGATATAGATGTATATCTCATTAAAGTGTGGTCTTATAATCATCAAAGGATTCTTGATCGGTTCATAATTGAATATCATTTTGTACCCTTCTAGCTTATGATTTGGTTATGTTTTTTGAGTTAAACTTGTGCTTTTAATCCTTTTTGTGTTTATCTTCCAGTTAATTGAGATTTAGGTAACAATGATGGCTTTGAATAGGAAATGATGCAATCCATGCATGTTAATGCCTGATTTGGGTGAATGGAAGAAGAGCTGAAAAACAAACTAATTTTGGCTACAGCCCCTTGCCAACCCAGTTTCGTAGGTCAACTTCTTAGCCTTGGATCAGCATGCTCTGGGGCTCGGATGAGGTGAAGATCTTCATGAAACTTGTTCCATTGGGTGTCTGCTATAACATATCCAAATTTCAGCCCAATTGAACATATGTGGAGTGCTTAGCCCGTCCAACACTCAACCCTGCTCAGGAGGATTTGCAGCTGCCAGCTTTTTGACATGTGCCTTCTTTTAGCCATGTGCCTCACCCCAGCTATAACTGACTTTGCACCCAACATAATGAGTGAAGTAGGGAGGCATTCCAGCTATGAAATTCTAAAGGTTGTTGTGAATTTTAGACAACCTGAAAAATTGAGATTATAAAGATTAATCTAAACACAAATTATACTCGCAAGTGCACAAGGTCAATCGTAATATAGCATGGCAAATACAAGGTCATTCCCACGAGGATTGAGCCAATACTTGTGTGGTTGGATGACACACATTCTGAACTTCAATTTGGAGTGCTTAAAGTCTTCATTTGCTTAAGAGAAGCCCAATTCGTAAGCCCTTGAAGTTGCTGGTCATGCCTGACTCCAGAGATGAGCTCATTGCTTGCTTGGTCATCCTGACATGAGGATGAGCTATTGGTTTCTAGATGGAAGTTTGGTCATGCTGACATGAAGATGAGCTAGGGCTGCTGGTGGGATTTATTGGTGAAGTGCATCAACAATTTTCTAATACAAGTGCATCAACCAATTCAGATTTTTTAATTCAAGTGCATCAACCATTTCAGATTTTATAATACAAGTGTTGTATGCATTAGCCATTTTGAATTCAGATTTTAACTTCCCCTAGGCCTATAAATAGGGAAGTTCTCTAAACTTGTAAACACACCCCAAGGGGGGGAGCTCTCAAACACTTCTCTAGAGCTCCCTTCCCTTCTCTCCCTCAAATTCTCTTAGTTTCATTTTCTAGTTTTCAATTGTTGTAATGAAATATTTGTGCTGAAATTCTCCTTAAGTTTTTCTTTGTTCCACTTTACTTTTCATTATGTAAATTCTTTTCTTTAGTTTCAAGTTTGATTAGTTTCCAAGTTTCAATTATGGTTCATGTTCTTATTCATTATGCTTATAAGTTAACATGCTTGTTTGAATGATTGATCACCATTTAGGTTTGCATGTTAGCTATCTTGGTTTGAATTAAGAGTATACACCATGCTTTAATTCGAATTGAACTATGAATAGGAAGAGTATGTATGGACATTCGACAACAGGGATTAGATACATGCTTGGTTGTTTAAATTGTTCTTCTATGCTTAATGGGTTCCTAATGCTTAATTTTAGGTTAGACAACAAATGATCAAATTAGGGAATTAGGAACACAAGGTTATGAGCAAACACCATGGCTTAATCATACTTTAGCTAGAATCAATCCGTTAATCTAATTGAAGTTGGGAACTTATCTGCTTGAGTTAGTTATTTCTTTCTTCCTTGTTTTATTTATTTCCTTTCTTTTTCATTTCTGTTTTGTGTAGGGAAAATGAATTGGATCATTCAATCACCAATCCTCGTGGGATCGACCTCGCACTTACATATGCTATACTATCGAACGGCTCATGCACTTGCGAGTATCACAAGTTGAGGATGCAGCTGAATCCATTTTGGTGCAGCTGAATCTACGCAACAAGTTTTTGGCGCCGTTGCAGGGGATCGGTAACATTGTTTGATTCTATTTGGTTTTCCTACTTTTTATTATTTTTATTTTTTGTATATAACTAAACAGTTTCATGTTTTAAAGTTAATGACGTTAATTGACAAGTTGTGTTTGTAGTCCAACGGAAAAGGACAATTGCCTGACAAGCAAGAGAACTGGGTTTGAGTCCCAGCTTACACAACACACAAGAGGTTTAAGTAGCATGTTGGTTATTTCTAGTTTATGGTTTCCTTCACTTGCTCTTAATTAAATATCTTGTTCAAGTTTGCATAAACATCATATGACTCTTAGACTGATTAGTGAATGAATGGGTAGATATTGAAGACAAACACCATGTTTAAATTCTACTTGGTTCTTTATTGTTCTTCTTGTTCTTAATGGGTTCGGAATTTGTGTTTAGACTAAACACCATAGCTAAATGCTTTTTCTGAATACTTGATTAAAACCACACACCATATGGATAATCATATTTGAGAAAGAACGAACTTCATAAACTAGTTTGATTTACTTTGTTGCTTGTTACTTTGAAGCATGGAAGTGTTGGTTTTTCCTTTTCATTTTTAGTTTTTTTTATAAATTTATTTCCTAATCCTTTTAATTCCGTTTCAAGTTTTTTTGTGTGTTTGTTTTAGCAATCTTTGATAGCTTAATAAAAATGAAGAGAGATGGCAACCTCAATCATAAGAATGGGAGTGTGGAGCAGTGGGAGAAGTCGCGACCTCCAAGTGCATCCATCCTCGACCTAATCGCTTCAAGGGGGAGCATTTCAATCCTTTCACTTCTTTAAATTCTGTTTATTTCTTGGTTTGTTTCTTTTAGTACAACAATTTATGTCATTTGTTTGAGTTTGTTTAGAGTACTTAGTTCATTTTCATTTATGGTTTGTTGTCTCATTTTTTCTTAATTTTTTTTTTCTTATCTTAAAAACTAAAAATTCAAAATTCAAAAATTCAAAAAGATTTTTCATATGAGCTGACTTATGGTAACTCCAGGTAAGCACTTCCGTCAATCCAGTGTCTAGGAGTTCTTTAGGCGACACATTCGGTGTCTAAGAAGTTTGGGTTTTAAGCGGGACCATTGTGACCCCTCCAACTTTCCCGGATCCCCTGGCTGTGTTTTCTGAGGCCCTTAACTGGTCATCCGTGAGTTGCTTGTATATTCATGTGTTTTTAAATTAAGTTTTTTTTTAATTCATTTGTTTTCTTTTCTGTTTAGTCTTTGTTTTTGTTTTGTTTTTGTTTTTGTTTTGTTAAGTTAGTTTTTGTATTTATTTTATTTAGTCGTTATTTTTATTTTGTTTTTTTTTTATGGTATGATTAGTTAGTTTATTTCTGAGTGTTAGAAACACATTTTTATTTCAAACACTGCATTAAAAACAAAACAAAAAACAAAAAAAAACAAAACAAAAAAAAAACATTCAAGTAAATTAAAAAAAAAAAAAACAAACAAACTTCTTCTTCTTCTTCTTCTTCTTCTTCTTCTTCTTCTTCTTCTTCTTCTTCATCATCATGGCTTACCTCTATTGTCTCGTACTTGTAGAATCTGCAGCAGCTCTACATGATCATTATTTTTTTCTCCAGTGCTTCCACATGCTGATTGGCACAGTGAAGTCACTTCTCCGAGTCCGCCACCATAGCCTTCAAGGCAGCCACCTCCTCGCTAGAGCTGTGCACTCCCGTGTCCTCGCCAAAAGTCGCATGCCCAAATTGGTAGCCGAGACCGCTTGGAGCACAGTTAAATCGTGGGACTCATCCACCGCCATCTTGTTCAGACCTACGTGCCACATGCAGATGACCCTGCTGGAGTGAGTTTACTGCCAATCAATGTTCCCAGGCAGCACTGATCTGTTCGGCATTGCCTCAGAAAGGTTCGGTATTGCCTCAGCAAAGTTTGAGGCCGTGCCGTGATGATATGAAGAGTTTAGGAAGACAAGGTTTGGAGGTGCCCTTGTCTGGGCATTTGGTGGTGCAAGGGATAGCTCAAGGTTGAGATCATCAAGGTGAGTGCATGAAGATGCCATTTGTTTTGCTTCTGAATTTTTTGATGTTTTTCCTTGAGTTTGCAGGAAGAAATGCTGGGTATCATCCGCTTGCAGAGGTGTGGTTTAAATAGGCATATGCTGATGAGAGAGAGCCAACACCATTTCGGATTTCCCGGGCATGCTCGACGTAATCGCTTCAAGGGGGAGCACATTAACTTTCACTTTACTTTACTTTTTTTTCCGTGTTTTCTCGTGTTTTATGTTTTTGCCAGTTACTTTCATTTTCTAGTGCTTTGTGTTTTTGCCTTTCCCTTTCGGCTATCACCTTTGTCTTATTTTAGTTAGGGAAATGTGTTTTCTTTCCGTTTGTCGTCTTTGGTTTATTTTAGTTGGGAAGTGTCTTTTCTTTTTTCTTTTTCTTTTTCTTTCTGCAACCTTCCTCTTTTATTTCCGAAACAAAATAACGAAAATACAAAAACAACAACATCAAATAAAAAATGCAGTAGAAATCATTTATTCATAGCACTAGGTGTCTCGACCATAGGAGCTTTGAGTTTGGCCCTCTGGCTGTCCTCTTCCGGGGCTTCACGCACATCCTCTTGGGGCTCACCACTTGAGCCCCCAAAGATCGCAATCTTAGCTTGAGTGTAACTACTCTCGCGATCTGCTTGCTTGCGTTTACCCGGTCAGTCTAGGTCCTCCAGCTGCTTTCGCATGTCGCGAGAATACAACTCTACCATCTTTGATAGGCTTTTATTCTCGTCCCACAATACTTCTAGCTGGTGTCGATTCACCTCCACTATCCTTGCCCTCTCCCGTTTCAAGCTTTTTATAGCACTCTGACACTCTTCAATCATACTTCGCTCCGCGCGCTAACTGACCTTTTAGAATCTCTACCTCATGGGACTTCGCAAGTAGGCGATGACCCAAACTTGCAACACATGCTGTACTCTGCACGCTCAGTGCCAGGGCATCACTCGTGACCCGGTTGTTATCCCTTGTCCCGAACACACGTATATCTTTAGGAGTCACTAGATTTCTGCCAACTCCAATGGCAACATCGTTGTCCAGGAGTATTGAGTCATTGACGGTCACAGGCCCTCGTGCAGAGGCAAAGTAGGGCACCCATACTGGTGCTCCTGCTTGGCCCCATGTCTGAGTTGGTGGAGTTAGGTTGAGATCCAACGAAAATTGGTAGTTAGAGGCCATTTGATTTCTCACTCACTTTTCTTCTTTCTTTTGTTTCTCTTTTGTGTGTTTCTGAGTATGTGTTTTTCACCATTTCTTTTTAGCTTTTTATAGACTTAGTCTGCTAAACCCTAGCCGCTGCGATTTCTGAGTTCTGTGCGGCCCTTACGGCTTATCTCTATATGTCGCCGCACCCGTTTCCCAACCTCCCTTAATTGCACTTTCACCTTTCACCACCTTCACATGAAAAAGTCATCGCGCCTTCCTACGAGGCCAATAATTCTAGCTTGGGGGATGTGACAGCTGCCCCTCTGCGCCGACACGTCCCTCACCCCGTTTACCCGTGACTTCCCAGGAACCAAGGCATCAGGGACCACACTCTTTCTTTTTAGAAATCCTGTCTTTGCTCTCCCAATTCACGTTTCATTTAAAAAATAAAAAAATAAAAATAAAATTTAACATGTGGGCTTTGGACTTCATTGTGGGCTTCGGGTTTTCAGCATTGTTTAGGTTTCAAAGTGGGTTAACTTTGTTTTGGGTTGGGTTTTCAATCGTTTGGGTTTTGGTTTGCGTAAGCCCTGCTGTTTAGGGCTTACTGTTTTGAGTGTTTTCAATTCTTTTTATTTGTTTGTTTTGTATTTTTTATTTTGTAATTATTTTCTTTTTGTATTTTATTATTTTTATTTGCTTTAATACTTTCATTTCTTGTTATGACATTGCTTGTTCCTAATTTTTAAACATTGAGGACAATGTTCATTTCTAGGTTTGGGGGTATTGGAGTTTAGCAAGTAAATTTGGTTTTAAAATAAAAAATAAAAAAAATTATTAATTAATTAATTTCTTGCTTGTTTTTCTTTTTTCTATATTTTGAGTCTTGTTTTGTTTTGAGTCACTTTCCGAACACTTATGATGAGATTGTGATAAATGTTTTCATGACTTAAATAAAAATTGGATTTCATTTTATTATTATTTTTTATATAAAAAAAAATTAACATTTTTATAAAATAAAATTGGCATTATTCTAGCATGATATGTTCGAAACTTTCTTTGCACTTGCCATTTGTTTCATAATTTTCCAATTAAAGGATTTGCATGACCCAAAGAATTGTATCAAGTATAAATTAGACTTATATAACCATATAATGTGAGCTTTTGAGCCTTGTGCTTCATTTCATGAGTGTTATACACATACTCTTATTTTCTTGTCATCAAAGTTGTTGTTTGATCTCATTATTCATTGATTTGGTTGAACACTTAAAAGTCATTCATTCTTTTGTAATTTGATTTCATGACATTTAAGAAATGATATTAAGGCCACCTTTGGATCGTTTGTGCCTTTCAAGCTAACTTTATGCATGCTTAAGCATGATTCTCCATTGTTAACCATTTTGAGCCTACATGTAAACTTTTTCTTTCATTTTACCAATTGCAATTCCTAGCTTTAGCCCGAAAAACAAGAATTTACCTTTCTAAGGAACTCATGAGCTCTAATTCGGATGTGTTTTTCATACTAAGTTTGGGAATGGATATTACATTATAAAAAAATAAAAAAATGATAGAACTTCACACAATTGGTGAAAGAAAAGAGAAAAGTTCTGATTAAATGGTAGTTGATTGAAATTTCATTTTTGGGTTTCATTGGTGTTTGGAAAGGAGTTTAAATCTTTGTAAATGAAGGTATAAGGAGTTTTGATCATGTAAAAGAAAATATCTAATCGTGATGATTCGAAGTCTTGTAAATAATTATTTTATGCTCTTACATTTTTGAGTTCCTTGGACTTTGTATTATCCATACATTTCATTTCTTACTCACCTTACACCCTTGGCCCCATTACAACCTATGTTAAAGACCTAAATTGATCTTAAATGTCATGTGGTTGAATTGCATTCATTTTTCTACTTTTAAGTGTTTGACATCCTTCTTGAGATTATATTAATGCAAGTTTTTCATCTTCCTACTTTGAGTTAAGTCCCTTATGGTTTAACTCTAATCTCATGTTTATAACTGAGTGATGCATTGTAGCCCTCTTCTGAGTGATTCATTTGTGAGAGGACAACTTTGGTGAGATTTGAAGTTGCATTTGTGCTTGGTATGATTTTTGAATTTGTGTGAAAACTAAGATTGGAGAATTTGTTGCATTTGGCAATCACACTACTACATTTTGAGCATATTATGTTTTGAACTTTGCCGCCTTGTAAATAATGTCTAAATTGAGTTTTTATTGTTAAAACTTTTGAGTCATGTACATGAGTCATTTCTCTTTGGAAATGTTCGGAAAGATTATTTTGAGTTTTTTATTTTTAATTTTTTTAATTTTTGATTTTGCTTTTATTTTTGTTTTTATTATTTTTCTTAAGGACTAACAAATCTAATAAGTTTTCTAACCATTTTGTTTTGTAGAGTTAGAAAAACGTTTGTGGGTATCGTATATGTTAAACCCTCAGGAGACACAACTCCTCCTCCTAGGGATGCCTAGAGGTTTAAAGGTTTGTTGCATACGCTAAATGCAATCGAGTTACCTGCGAAAGTGGTTTAGTTAACTTCTTCTTTTGTTTTTAACTTTGTTTTGTGTTGTTTTGCTCGAGGACTAGCAAAATCTAGGTTTGGGGGTATTTGATCGGTTCATAATTGTATATCATTTTGTACCCTTCTAACTTATGATTTGGTTATGTTTTTGAGTTAAACTTGTGCTTTTAATTCTTTTTGTGTTTATCTTTCAGTTAATTGATATTTAGGTAACAATGATGGCTTTCGGATAGGAAATGATGCAATCCAAGCATGTTAAGGCATGATTTGGATGAAGGGAAAAAGAGCTTAAAGACAAACTCATTTTTTGCTACAACCCCCTACCAGTCCAGTTTCGTATGGCATATTGCAAGCTTTGTTTCAGAAATCTACACAGCTCGGATGAGGCCGCATTCTTCATGAAAGTTGTTCCAATGGGTGTATACTATAACATATCCAAAATGCAGCCCCATTAGATAAATGTGGAGTCAGTTACCTAGCAAACACCGAACCATACTCAGGATGGATTTTTGTCAGCGAGCAAAACGAGTTAGCAATTTGTTTTGGCCTTAACTTTTTCATCCGAGCTTGGATTGAGCCAATACTTGTGTGGTTGGATGACACACATTCTGAACTTCAATTTGGAGTGCTTAAAGTCTTCATTTGCTTAAGAGAAGCCCAATTCGTAAGCCCTTGAAGTTGCTGGTCATGCTGACTTGCAGATGAGCTCATTGCTTGCTTGGTCATGCTGACATGAGGATGAGCTATTGGTTTCTAGATGGAAGTTTGGTCATGCTGACATGAAGATGAGCTAGGGCTGCTGGTGGGATTTATTGGTGAAGTGCATCAACAATTTTCTAATACAAGTGCATCAACCAATTCAGATTTTTTAATTCAAGTGCATCAACCATTTCAGATTTTATAATACAAGTGTTGTATGCATTAGCCATTTTGAATTCAGATTTTAACTTCCCCTAGGCCTATAAATAGGGAAGTTCTCTAAACTTGTAAACACACCCCAAGGGGGGGAGCTCTCAAACACTTCTCTAGAGCTCCCTTCCCTTCTCTCCCTCAAATTCTCTTAGTTTCATTTTCTAGTTTTCAATTGTTGTAATGAAATATTTGTGCTGAAATTCTCCTTAAGTTTTTCTTTGTTCCACTTTACTTTTCATTATGTAAATTCTTTTCTTTAGTTTCAAGTTTGATTAGTTTCCAAGTTTCAATTATGGTTCATGTTCTTATTCATTATGCTTATAAGTTAACATGCTTGTTTGAATGATTGATCACCATTTAGGTTTGCATGTTAGCTATCTTGGTTTGAATTAAGAGTATACACCATGCTTTAATTCGAATTGAACTATGAATAGGAAGAGTATGTATGGACATTCGACAACAGGGATTAGATACATGCTTGGTTGTTTAAATTGTTCTTCTATGCTTAATGGGTTCCTAATGCTTAATTTTAAGTTAGACAACAAATGATCAAATTATGGAATTAGGAACACAAGGTTATGAGCAAACACCATGGCTTAATCATACTTTAGCTAGAATCAATCCGTTAATCTAATTGAAGTTGGGAACTTATCTGCTTGAGTTAGATATTTCTTTCTTCCTTGTTTTATTTATTTCCTTTCTTTTTCATTTCTGTTTTGTGTAGGGAAAATGAATTGGATCATTCAATCACCAATCCTCGTGGGATCGACCTCGCACTTACATATGCTATACTATCAAACGGCTCGTGCACTTGCGAGTATCACAAGTTGAGGATGCAGCTGAATCTACGCAACAACGAAACACAAGGATGAGAAATTCAAATTGATAAAAGCACTAGGACAATGAATTCACCACTAGTAATCCAATCTAGCCTCTTATTCACCTACCTATTTACTAACCATTTGATGTCGCCGCTTAGTTTTCCTTTTTCATGAATTACCTATGGTATTTAGGCTAACTCGTATACTCCTACATGCAAATCGCCTATGGTATTTAGGTCAAATATCAACACATAGAAACTCATTAAGATCAGTGAAAACCTTGAACAAGCATGTAAACCCTAGGAGTATGGTATTTACCCTAGACGAATTACAAATCCTAATCACATGAAGCAAGCCTCAAATTAAGTATAGTATTTACTCTAATTTGCATCTGATTACTCAATTAAAAGTCTAGATGGTGATCAAGCATCAAGATAATCAACCAAGTTATTAAGCACAATGATTAAGAATCCAACATCAAACGGCAATCAATAGATAGGTAAAATAAGAAAACTAGATTATCATACTAGGGCTACATCATGCCCTAGCAAAAGAAAATTAGTTACTCATAAACTTAGAATTCGACATAAACCAAAAACATAAGGAAAAACAATCAAACTTATCCAATTCTGGTACTCTTCCGGCGTCTCCAATTTCTCCTAGTCTTTGCGTCCTCCCCCAAGGAGTTGTTTCTCATGCTTAAATAAGACACCCCCACATCTATTCTTACCCTAGCTGGGCTTTTACAGCAGCCCAACAATAAAGAAAAACCTAATTAAAACATAAACCCAAAATGGGTAAGTACTTGACTCCTCTTCCTACTTGGACTGGGATAACATGTCAGTTACTTTGCTTGCACGTTTGGGGCTGTTACTCCTCCAAGAAAAATCGGGAAAAATAATTAAATTGTAGATTTTTGTCTTATCTTTCCATCCATATATCGCACGCTTTGAGGAAAAATCAGGAAAGTCTTCAAATGGTCATTCTTCCACAGCAGCACAGTTTTGACGGGATTGCATCTTATGCTGACTTAACTTCAAAGACTGCTCTCATTGGCTGCTCCGAAAATTCTAGAAAAATTCCACAATAATCTTCAAGATCTTAGCTTTCATCTCCAATTGGTCTTGTGCTAAAACTCCACCAAAAAGTCGTATTTCCGTTGAAAACAAATTACTTGCTCTGAAAACTGAAAATTGAGAAAATAAAGTAATAAGTCCTTTTTAAACCAAATTCTCCTACAAAAACTAAGTATAAAGAGTACATAAATATGTAATTTTATGGACTTATCAAGCAAGTTGGTACATGATGGAGCTATTAAAGAGAAAGCAAGAGCATATTTGTGAAAACAAAAATACATCATGGCAAAGGGGACAAGGAAGAGACAAAGGTTAAAGTGTCATGGTGGAAAGGAGAGAGAGAAGAATGAGGAATGATGAGAGGCATTTTGCTTCAGCCTTTGAACGTGGGAATTGAATTGACAGATCACTTTGGAGCTGGAGATCAGGTTTTGAGCTATTGAAGAGAAGCATGTGCATGCATGTAAAGCAAAAAGAAAGAAATGAAATGAAATGAAGTCAATTCCAGTCTCTGTTCGGCAGCCAACTTGCAAGGCCCAAAACGCCTACTTCTACTGCTCCGATGGGAATACTTTATGCATAGAAGTTGTTCCAATGAGTGTCTAGTATAACATATCCAAATTTGAGCCCCCATTGGATACGTTTTGAAACCTCAGGCCTTCCTACACCAAGTCTGGTTCAGAAGAATCATTTTTTTTCAGCAAGCAAAAGGCAACCACATGGGTTGGCAGCAAAAGGTAGCCACAACTGATCATCTTTGAACCCATGTGAAGAAAGCTTGAGGTGCAGCAGCAAAAGATGAAGGATGGTGTGGAAATTCATCATGATGTTCCTCCCTCTTAGCCCTATAAATAGAAAAGCCTTCAAGCTTCAACACACACCCCAAGGGGGGATCTCTCAAACACTTCTCTAGAGCTCCCTTCCCTTCTCTCCCTCAAATTCTCTTAGTTTCCATTCAAGTTGTCAATTGTTGTAACAAAATGATTTTACTAAATTTTCCTTCAAGTTTTCAAGTTCTACTTTAATTTTATTTGTAATGTACATTCTTTCTTAAGTATTCAAGTTTAATTAGTTTCCAAGCTTCAATTATGGTTTTTGTTCTTATTCATTATGCTTATAAGTTAATATGCTAGTTTGAATGATTGATCATCATTTAGGCTTGCATGTTAGCTATCTTGGTTTGAATTAAGAGTAGACACCATGCTTTAATTCGAATTGAACTATGAATAGGAAGAGTGTGTATGGACATTCGACAACAGGAATTAGATACATGCTTGGTTGTTTAAATTGTTCTTCTACGCTTAATGGGTTCCTAATGCTTAATTTTAGGTTAGACAACAAATGATCAAATTAGGGAATTAGGAACACAAGGTTAGGACCAAACACCATGGCTTAATCATACTTTAGCTAGAATCAATTCGTTAATCTAATTGAACTTGGAAACTTATTTGCTTGAGTTATTTCCTTTTTTCTTGTTTTATTTATTTTCTTTTTCATTTCTGTTTTGTGTAGGGGAAATGAATTGGATCATTCAATCACCAATCCTCGTGGGATCAACCTCGCACTTACATATGCTATACTACCAAATGGCTCGTGCACTTGCGAGTATCACAAGTTGGGGATGCAGCTAAAATCGACGCAACAATTCTAAGACTTGATATCAATTAGGAGTTCAAATACAACTAAACTTGCAGCTCTTTTAAAGTTAGTGTTTTAAGTCTAATATAAGAGCTAGAAGGATTCCTATCTTGATTGTGGATTAGAAGTTATAAACCTAATGCAATAAGGACTTCTTAAGAGTTTCTTGATGGGCAAGACTCTTAGAAAGATGCATATAAATACATGTGTCCCTGCTGAACCGATCAAGCCAACCCACACAAAAGAATTCACCCCATTTAGAATGAGTGTAAGAAGGAATCGGATTGAGGAGATGTGCTCTTGTACATTCTTGATGTGTGTTCTATCATGTGCAGTCATTAATATAGTTTACACTTTGGTGATAAAAACCCACACTAGACTTTATTTGTGGTTAAGTTGAGAAAAACATCGGTATTAGCCGTAGTAGTAATAGTGACAATTTGATTTTCTATAATATTACCAAATTAATATTTTGAATTTCTATATGCAGTTTGAGAAAGAGAGAGGCCATGTTGCTTGTAGTATTGATTGCTACATGAAGCAATATGGTGTGTCGGAGCAAGAGGCACTTGATGCTTTGAAAAAGCAAGTGGTGGATCTGTGGAAGGACATAAACGAGGAGTTTCTTAGACCAACTACAGCGCCAATGGATGTCCTAATGAGAGTTCTTAATTTAACAAAAGTGGTAGATCTCCTTTACCAAGGTGACGATGGCTACGCGCGTGTTGGTAAAGTGGTGAAGGATAAGATTGCTTCACATTTGATTGATCCAGTGCCAATTATATGAGTTTTTATGTTAGACTGTCTTTTCGGTCTTTACTCAAATAAGAGAGGGACCTATATACTTTGAGTTAGGCCTTGCCAATATTGTCTGGTTATTGATTGGATTTTAGCCTTTATTGGGAGAGAGGGGCTCTAGGGGTTTGAACTGTTATTTAAATCTGTGTAATAATGTCTTCATCCATCAATGAAAAACATAAACCGACACTACTTGGGTCCTGAATGCTGAGGATTGTATCTTTTCCTCATTTCTCATGTGGCACAACGACTAAATAAACTTACCTTGTGGATGCCACCATGCACTGATGTATGTTTAACTTTTCGACATGACACTGTGTCATCGGCTTAGAATATTAATATATATTTTTTTTTTTTTTTCTTAGGGGTTCCCACATTTTCTCTGCTGACCTTTCTATCTAATTTTCTTAGGCCCATGAAAGGGAGACAACCCAAGATATTTTTCACGACAAATTGTGCAAGGATTTTGTCTAAGATATTCCTCTATCTCTCTCTTTTTTTATCAATTTGATGTGGAGATTTGAACTTACGATCACTCTTAAAATTAGAAACAAAAGTAGCACTAAACGAAGAACTAGTTGGTTCACCTTTCTAATCCAAAAAAAATTAAATTCAGCTTGTTGGCACTAAAACTGAACAGATAGAAATGAGTGCAACTTACAAGTGATGTGGACGATCTAGTAGATCGATTGAGTGTCCAAATGCAGATTCTTCCTGTCCTTGGATGTTGATCCTGAATGGAAAGAAGCCGAGACTCGTAAGGTCTATGGAACCGGTGTGGAACCAGCCTAATACCCTCCGATGCCAAAGTAAGTTTGTTTTTAAGAGCTTTTGCTGTTGACAATATATTTAGCATAAAGTCAAGCTGAAAAGTCTTACCCCTGTATTGTAGTGAAGGGTCTATTTATAGAGGGCATTTTGTATGCTCTTACTACTTAATTTCGATGTGGGACTCGTAGGAGGGCCCTGAGGTTGACACGAGTCCTTAGATATTTCGGGCGGGTGCTTTGAGGTTGATTCTGCATGATCGGTAGGGGGTCCTGATTGTATGCTCTGCGGATCGAGGAGCGACGGCTTCCTGATTTGAGAAGGCGTCATCGGTAGGCGATGTCGTTTGTTCGGAGCCTTGGGCGCTTGGGAGTTTCTCTGATCCACGTGTCACTTGATGAGGGGAGGGTCAGATATGGTACAAACAGTAGTCCCCCAAGTTACCGATTGAGAAGCGACTTCTTGATTGGGGACTTGAATCCGTCTTCGGCATTCTGGTCCGGACTCAATGGTCTCGTTATTGCCGATGGTGGCATGTAGTCCCCCAAGTGCCCGAGCGAGTGAGCTTGGAAAAGAGACGGCATCCGATACCGAATGGTCTGAGAGGCTAGTGTAGGGCAGGGTTTGGGAACACCTGCCATTCGGCATGAGGGATGAGTGAGAACTCACAACCTGTGCGCCTACCGTTTGGCACAAGGGGTGAGTGACAACTCACGACTGTGCGCCTGCCTTTCGGCACAAAGGGTGAGTGAGAACTCACAACTGTGCACCTGCCGCTCACTAGTGGACTGGCGTTTGAAAAAGGTGATCGAGAGTTTGTAGCGCGTGAGAAGTGGAAACGCTTCGGGTTCTGACGATTGGACTTCTGTGTGCATGCGTGACACGTGGCGGCATGGCTCTCTGAGAGGTCGCATCGTTTCGTGTCCCGATGCCTCGCTTCGTGTCCCGATGTGTCGCTTCGTATCCCGATGCGAGGTTCGTCTTATAAATGGGAGAAAGAGATGAAGGTTGAATCACTTGGAAGTTTTTTAGAGCAATCAGAGCTCGTGAGAGGCGATTTCCAGCGATTGTGCGAAGGCATTGAAGGCGATTTCCGGCAAAGAGTTTCAAGGCGGAGGCGATTTTCGGCGAAGTGTTTCAAGGCGGAGGCGATTTCCGGCGCAAAGAACCATCGTGTAATCAAGGTATGTGGCCATATTTTATCGTAAGATTAATCAAAGTTGTTGATTGGGTGCATGAACATGTATGAATGTGGATGAACATGAACCTCCAGGGTTTAGGATGAGTGTTTGATTCTAGCATGGCATTTAGTTTCCCTTCGTTTGTGTTTGTAGATGTATAATACTCGAATCCGAGAGTAGGCGTAGTCGGGGGCGTTCGAGGACGAATCGTCCTCGGGGAGCTGACCGAGGGCAGTGAGAGGGCCGATTCTGAGAGGTCGTCAAGTGTTGAGATACTGGGAGAGACAGAGGAGTGTCCTGAGGGACGGGGCACTTCTCATGTGTCATCTCAAGTTGGTGAGCACTCGGCATCGGTTGGTGGGATCGAGGGGCGTGATGCGCCGAATGCTGCACCAAGAGAAATGGAGGTGCCTACCAAGGCTGGTGGCAGTGGTGGAGCTGGTGAGCCTTCAACATTGGGCCGTGGAGCCGATGCGGCCGATGTGTCCGTGGCTGTGGCAGGGGAGGGGGTGGTGACTGTTGTCACCAAAAGCGGTGTCTTTTAAAATTTATAAACTCGCAAGCGCACGAATCGAATATAGCATAAGCGTGTAAGAGCGAGATCGTACCCAAGGGATTGCGTGTAAAGATAGAAAACCAATTATACCCAAGTTAATTTCATTGCCAACCTAGTTGATTCAAATGGTGATTTGTTTGTTGATAAAGAAAATTAAATAAAGCATGAAACAAATATGGAAATGACAATAAACTGAAATTAAGATTTAAATTTATGAGAAAAAATAACTAAGGTATTAGAATCCACACCATTATTCCATAAGATCCTAATTATTTATCTTTCAATTCCCATGGAGTAGCAATCTAGAAATCAATCTACTGCTTTCTCAAGATTTATCAATTAAGCTTGTACTTTAGATCATAAGTAAATTTTCCTTCCCTTCATAAGTACAAATTCTAAGCATAATATGTAAACAAAATTATTTAACTACAAAGGATCAAAGTTTCCTAAGCATCCTATGTGAAAAAGTTTATTTGAATAACAAAATATCAAAGAAATTTGTAAACTAGAAATATAAACCAAGGATAAATTAATAGATTAATCCAAACTCTTAACTACCACAAATACATGTTATATGTCACAATACATGATAGAAGTGGTGAAAAGAAGATTAATCTATTAATCATGTGAAGTGAAAATTATAATCATTGAACACCACAATATTTGAAAATTGAAGATAAAAACTAGAACTTTATTTAATAATTGTGTTTCATCCAACCTTAGTTAAGTATTTTAGCTAGACATAATTAAGAATTTAAAATAAAACAAAGAAATTAAAATACATAATTTACATGAGAACTAGGAAAGGAAGAACAAGTTTAAAAGAGTTGTTAGCTCTTGGTTCTTTCCTTTCCATCATTGTTCTCTTTCTTCCTCACTCTTTCTCTCTCTCTCTCTCTTGCCTTCTGCTGTGTATCACTCTTGAATTTCTGCACACTTTCTCTCTTGAGTTGTTGCCTATTTATAGAAGCATAAAGTCCCTTTCATTCCAGCTGCATATGCAAGCTGTCTTCTAGAACCTGTCTTGGTGTGTGACAGCCTGTGGATTGAGTTTTTATCCAATTACTCCAATTTGTGGATATGTTTTAGTCGACATCTTATTGAACAAGTGTCATGAAGGATATTTATTCATTTGAGGATGGAAAAATTCGTTTTTCAGGTCTGCAAATGGACTGTACAGCATGAGCTGTAAAAGGCAAAGTCATGAACATGTCTTGGTGTTTGACAGCCTGTGGATTGAGTTTGTATCCAATTATTCCAATTTTTGGATATGTTTTAGTCGACCTTTTATTGAACAGGTTTCATGAAGGATATTTATTCATTTGAGCATGGGAAAATTCGTTTTTCAGATCTGCAAATGGACTGTACAGCATGAGCTGTAAAAGGCAAAGTCATCAAATCCAAATTGAGTTCTTCCTCTCTTTTTGCAACACATTGCTTATTCCTCCTCCTCCTCATGCCATTGGTGGAAGACACTTAATATCTACATACAACCACTCATTAAATACAAAAACAAAGATTGAAAATAGCCAATACAAATACTCTAATAAATTTACATAATACAAAATAAAATACTAACAAATATAAATTTAAGGATAAAACTTGTATTTATTTTGTGCTCATCAAATACCCCCAAACCTATATTTTGCTAGTCCTCGAGCAAAAGAAAATAAAAACTAAGTAGAAAAGAAAACTAAACCACTTTCGGAGGGATCTCGATTGCATTTAGCATATGCAACAAGCCTTTAAACCCCTAGGTTACCCTAGTGGACGAGTATAGTCTCGTGAGGGCTTTCATGATGATACCCACAAACATCAAAATGAGAGATTAAAAAATTTATGCTACAACAAAATTGAAAATTTAAACAAATGCTTAACCATCATCAAAGCTATCTGGATTGAAAATTCATGAACAATTTTTTAAAAGAGCAAACACGCTTCAAATTAATCCCCACATAAAGTCTTGATCACTTATAATCATTTAGTAAATTTTTTTTTCATTTGTTTCCTTTGGTGTTTAAGTGAACCAACACATTTTAGAGACAAAAGTCAATTTCAATCACAGTAACCTCATTATTTCAATCATTATCAAAATTCAGTGCAAATAACTAACCAAGGCATTTATATACTTCTTTTTTTTTTTTTTTTTTTTTGAATGTGACTGTGCAATGTTTAGTTCCATTAAACTTTCTAATTAACCCATGTAGCGAGATTTAGGCCAACGACTCTCAAACCAAAGGTTTTAAGGCATTAGGTGTATAAACACCCCTAAGGGCTTATTAACTCGAAGTTAAAAAGGCTACAGAACTAAACTAGTCACAAAATGTATTTACCTCAAAACTTTACCGTTTGACGCGAACACTCGCTGCTGTTTAGGCAAGAGGCCCGGTTACTAAGTAAAACTCTGGATAAATTAACATCATTATTATTATTTTATTTATTTATTTATTTATTTTTTACGCCAAGGTCAGTCAAGAGCAATGTCATCTAACTCTACTTAAAACAACAAAGTTAACTATAATTGATCTTTTCTTTCATTCTCACTAAAGTGTTGATGTGCATGTGAGAGTTCAAAGTATAACTCATGAATTATCCACTAAATAGAAATAAGTGAAAAAACTAAAATTATGGGTTTAAAATTTAATCATATGTTTCCAATCGTAAAAATCATTCATGAGTGTTAAATCTGATTTGATGATAGTAAGCATAAAAATCTAGAGATAACACCTTTTTTTTTTTTTGAAATAAAAACAAAACTACCCTACAAATTTAAAAACAAAACTTCTAGACCTTACCCCCAAACCTAAATCAAACATTGTCCTCAATGTTGAAGAATTTAGGTATCAACAAAGTTATAACAAGAAATGAAATGGAGTAAAGCAATTAAATAAAAGAACAAACAAGATTTAAAACTACAATTTAGTTGCAAAAACAAAACAAAATCAAACGGAACAAAACCAAACCAAATACAATAGTAAGCCCTAACAACAGTTCTACGCACGCAGAAATCCAGCCCATGAGAACGTCCAAATCAATTTTAAAACTCAACCCAAACGAAAGCCCAAACACTTCTTTTATTATTATTATTAAAAAATTAAAGAAAACAAAGAAGCGTTGTCAGGAAGCGCAAGGAACGAGATTTCTGAAAAGAGAGAAGGGGGGCCAGATGTCTCGTTTTCCTGATACGTCACGGGCAAAAAGAGGTGAGGGACGTGTCAGCGCGCAGAGGCCACTTTCACATCCCCAAAGCCAAAATTATTGGTTTTGTAGGAAGGTGCAACGACTTTTTCACGTGAAGGTGGTGAAAGGTAAAAATGCAATTAAGGGGGGGTTGGGAAACGGGTGCGGCGACATATATAGATAAGTCATAAGGGCTAGGGTGCGGCTAGGGTTTAGCAGACTAAGTCTATAAAAAGCTAAAAAGAAATGGTGAAAAACACAAACTCAGAAACACACAAAAGAGAAAAGAAAGAAAAGAAAAAAAAAAAAAAAAAAAAGAAGAAAAGAGTGAGAAATCAAATGGCCTCTTCCTACCCCTTTTCCTTGGATCTCAACCTAGCTCCACCGACTCAGACATGGGGCCAAGCGGCGGCACCAGGTATGGGTGCCCTACTTTGCCTCTTCAAGGGGGCCTGTGACTGTCAATGACTCAATACTCCTGGACAACGATGTTGCCATTGGAGTTGGTAGAAATTTAGTGACTCCTAAAGATATACGTGTGTTCGGGACAAGGGATGACAACCGGGTCACGAGTGATGCCCTAGCACTGAGCATGCAGAGTACAGCATGTGTCGCAAGTTTGGGACATCGCCTACTTGCGAAGTCCCATGAGGTAGAGGTGCTGAAAGGTCAGTTGGCGGCGGAGCGAAGTATGGTTGAAGAGTGTCAGGCTGCTATAAAAAGCTTGAAAAGGGAGAGGGCAAGGATAGTGGAGGTGAATCGACACCAGCTAGAAGTATTGCGGGACGAGAATAAAAGCCTAACAAAGATGGTAGAGTTGTATTCTCGCGACATGCGAAAGCAGCTGGAAGACCTAGACCGACCGGGTAAACGCAAACAAGTAGATCGCGAGAGTAGTTACGCTCAAGCTAAAATTGCGATCTTTGGGAGCTCAAGTGGTGAGCCCCAAGAGGCTGTGCGTGAAGCCCTGGAAGAGGACAGCCAGAGGGCCAAACTCAAAGCTCCAATGGTCGAGACACCAACAACCGAGAAGAAATGATTTCTACAACATTATTGGTGTTTTTATTTTATTTTGTGGTTTTTGGTTTTTGTTATTTCTCTTTTTTCGGAAATAAAAGAGTAAGGTTGCAGAAAGAAAAAAGTAGAGGAAAAAGAAGAAGAAAAAGAAAAAGAAAAAGAAAAAGAAAACACACTTCCCAACTAAAATAAGACAAAGATGATAGCCGAAAGGGAAAGGTAAAAACACAAATCACTAGAAAATGAAAGTAACGGGCAAAAACATAAAACACAAGAAAACACGGAAAAAAGTAAAGTAAAGTGAAAGTAAAGGTGCTCCCCCTTGAAGCGATTAGGTCGAGCATGCCCGGGAAATCCGAAATGGTGTTGGCTCTCTCTCATCAGCATATGCCTATTTAAACCACGCCTCTACAAGCGGATGATACCCAGCATTTCTTCCTCCAAACTTAAGGAAAAACATCAAAAAATTAAGAAGCAAAACAAATGGCATCCTCATGCACTCACCTTGATGACCTCAACCTTGAGTTATCACTTGCACCACCAAATGCCCAAATAAGGGCTCCTCCAACCCCTGTCTTCCCAAACTCCACATATCATCATGGCACAGCCTCAAACTTTGTTGAGGCAATACCGAACCTTTCTGAGGCAATGCCGAACAGGGTCAGTGCTGGGAACATTGATTGGCAGTAAACTCACTCCAGCAGATCATCCTGCATGTGGCACGTAGGTCTGGCAGGATGGCGGTGGATGAGTCCCACAATCTCACTGTGCTCCAGGCGGTCTCGTCTACCAATCTGGGCATGCGACTCCTGGCGAGGACACGGGAGTGTGCAGCACTGAGTGAGGAGGTGGCCTCCTTGAAAGCTCTGGTGGCGGACTCCAGAAACGGCTCTCACTGTGCCAATAAGCAAGTGGAAACACTGCAGGGGAAAATTGAGGAGCATGTAGAGCTGCTGCAGATTCTACAAGTGCGAGCAGATAGAGGCAATTAGCAGAAGCCTCAGCTAGCTCAGAATCTGGAAACAAACATGTGATTGAGAAATTTTATGTATGCATTTTTCACATTTGTGTATGTAATCACATGTTTATGAAATGAATAAGTGTTTGAGCCAAATTTCTGTGTGTGCAATCATGAAGCAATCTACTTCCCAAACTTAACAACAAATTAAATACATAAACAAGTAAAAGAAAGCAAGAATTACAGTAATAAAAGCAAAGAGAAACAAGAAATTCGGAATTGCCTTAGTTGGAGATTGGGTTCCGAATCTGTTTATTTATTTATTTATTATTTTGTGTTTGTGTTTTGGTTTTTTTTTTTTTTTAGTAATGTATGAAATAAGAGGGTAAATGAAATAGAAAGATAATACCTGGAAAATATGCGTGTCAATCCCTTTGGTATTTATCCAGGTCCAGAATAAAAGACAAAAATAATAAATTAAAAAAAATCCAAGCAAAAAGAAATAAAGACCAAAATGAATCAAAACACACAAAAAGAAAACTAAAATCTATACAAACACAAAATAAACAGTCAGAAAAAAATACAAAAAGAACTACACAAAGAAATAAGCAAAAATTATATTGTTTTTATTTTTTTATATTTTTTTTTATTTTTAAACACTCAGTAACTTATTTTAAAAACACATAAATATACAAGCAACTCATGGATGACCAGTTAAGGGCCTCAGAAAAACACAGCCAGGAGATCCGGGAAGGTTGGAGGGGTCACAATGGTCCCGCTTAAAACCCAAACTTCTTAAACACCGAAGGTGTCGCCTATAGAACTCCTAGACACTGTATTGACAAAGACACTCACTGAAGTTACCAAAAGTCATGAGTTTTTTTTTTTTTTTTTAAATATATATATTTTTTTTATATTAAAAAAACAATAATAAAAATAATAATAACAAAACAAGAAAAAAGAAAGGATTGGAATGCTCCCCCTTAAAGCGATTAGGTCGAGTATGGATGCATTTGAAGGTCGCGACTTCTCCTACTACTCCACATTTCTCCTCCTTATGATTAGAGTTGTCTTCTTTTCCTCTTTTTTTATTGATACATGTACAAACAAGCACATAATGTTCAAGCAATAAGCACACAAATTGACATAAAGAAAAAGAAATGAACTTTCTTAAAATAAAATAAAATATAATATGAAACTTCTTCCAAGAGTACTTAACGAACACTAGGGTTTCGGAATCCACCCTAAACAATTCTACCTATGTTCATGAATACTCAAGTGATGAACTCTAAACGTATTGATGAAGATGTTTGCAATCAAGACCATGGGTCGTGGCTCAAGACGCATTGATTCTCTCTAATATACGTAAAGTGCATGGTTCGTGCTACAATACTTGTGCCCTCCCCATAACTGAACCTAGGTATGGTTCGTACTTCGATTCAATTACAAAGAAAACCCATTAAGTTCAAAGAGAATATGAACATCACAAAAATCCTAATAGCATGGTGTTTACATTAGGTATTCAAGAAACCAATTCACATGGATGGTTCTTACTCCATCCATTTATTGCTTAGGAAAACATGAAGATACACATAATCCCAACAACCTCAAGAAGCATGCTTTCAAAGGTAATCAATCAAGGAAAACACACATCAAGGATAGATTAATTTGGTGAATTGGAATTCATCAATTTGTTGTCAAGAAACCAATTCACATGATGCTCACTTAAACAAGTTCAATCATTTGTTGCTAATTAGGAATTATGTTCTTGGTTATCTTACACCACTTCTCAACTTTAGATACATGCATACAACCTAAGGTGATTAAGCAAAGGAAGCAAACACATATCATATAAGATTCAATTAGTGAATGGGATTCATCAACAACATCTAAAAATTCATACACTCAAAGCATCAAAAATTATATATATTACAAAACTAAATTATAACTAGTGGAAGAATTTAATTAACCAGAATTTGATTAGTTTTCCGTTGCAATCCCCGGCAACGGCGCCAAAAACTTGTTGTCACCAAAAGCGGTGTCTTTTAAAATTTATAAACTCGCAAGCGCACGAATCGAATATAGCATAAGCGTGTAAGAGCGAGATCGTACCCAAGGGATTGCGTGTAAAGATAGAAAACCAATTATACCCAAGTTAATTTCATTGCCAACCTAGTTGATTCAAATGGTGATTTGTTTGTTGATAAAGAAAATTAAATAAAGCATGAAACAAATATGGAAATGACAATAAACTGAAATTAAGATTTAAATTTATGAGAAAAAATAACTAAGGTATTAGAATCCACACCATTATTCCATAAGATCCTAATTATTTATCTTTCAATTCCCATGGAGTAGCAATCTAGAAATCAATCTACTGTTTTCTCAAGATTTATCAATTAAGCTTGTACTTTAGATCATAAGTAAATTTTCCTTCCCTTCATAAGTACAAATTCTAAGCATAATATGTAAACAAAATTATTTAACTACAAAGGATCAAAGTTTCCTAAGCATCCTATGTGAAAAAGTTTATTTGAATAACAAAATATCAAAGAAATTTGTAAACTAGAAATATAAACCAAGGATAAATTAATAGATTAATCCAAACTCTTAACTACCACAAATACATGTTATATGTCACAATACATGATAGAAGTGGTGAAAAGAAGATTAATCTATTAATCATGTGAAGTGAAAATTATAATCATTGAACACCACAATATTTGAAAATTGAAGATAAAAACTAGAACTTTATTTAATAATTGTGTTTCATCCAACCTTAGTTAAGTATTTTAGCTAGACATAATTAAGAATTTAAAACAAAACAAAGAAATTAAACTACATAATTTACATGAGAACTAGGAAAGGAAGAACAAGTTTAAAAGAGTTGTTAGCTCTTGGTTCTTTCCTTTCCATCATTGTTCTCTTTCTTCCTCACTCTTTCTCTCTCTCTCTCTCTTGCCTTCTGCTGTGTATCACTCTTGAATTTCTGCACACTTTCTCTCTTGAGTTGTTGCCTATTTATAGAAGCATGAAGTCCCTTTCATTCCAACTGCATATGCAAGCTGTCTTCTAGAACCTGTCTTGGTGTGTGACAGCCTGTGGATTGAGTTTTTATCCAATTGCTCCAATTTGTGGATATGTTTTAGTCGACATCTTATTGAACAAGTGTCATGAAGGATATTTATTCATTTGAGCATGGGAAAATTCGTTTTTCAGGTCTGCAAATGGACTGTACAGCATGAGCTGTAAAAGGCAAAGTCATGAACCTGTCTTGGTGTTTGACAGCCTGTGGATTGAGATTTTATCCAATTATTCCAATTTTTGGATATGTTTTAGTCGCCATTTTATTGAACAAGTTTCATGAAGGATATTTATTCATTTGAGCATGGGAAAATTCGTTTTTCAGATCTGCAAATGGACTGTACAGCATGAGCTATAAAAGGCAAAGTCATCAAATCCAAATTGAGTTCTTCCTCTCTTTTTGCAACACATTGCTTATTCCTCCTCCTCCTCATGCCATTGGTGGAAGACACTTAATATCTACATACAACCACTCATTAAATACAAAAACAAAGATTGAAAATAGCCAATACAAATACTCTAATAAATTTACATAATACAAAAGAAAATACTAACAAATATAAATTTAAGGATAAAACTTGTATTTATTTTGTGCTCATCAGTGACCGTTGTTGAGGGTAGGCAGCGGATCCCGATGGCGAAGCCGAATGAGCTAGTGTTCGGAGTAGATCATCTGGAGCCGAACGTCTTGGCCGAGGCTGAGCTGGCCAGGATTCGGGCCGAGTTTAACATCCCGGCTTCGGTAGGGATGCGGATCCCAGAGCCGTTGGAGTCAATAAGTAATAATGACAAAGGAGTTTTCTTCTTCACTGATGCCTTCAAACATAGGTTTCGGCTGCCGTTGAGGCATTCGGTGCAGAAGATCCTGGCGGGGCTTGGATATGCGCCGGGGCAAGATAATCCAAACTTTTGGATTACATTGATCGGGACGATCACTGCGTTCGGCCTGGCGGGCGAGGGGGAGCCGAGCTATGAGCAGTTCACCCAATTGTATAGTGTGACGAGGGCGAAGAGTGGCGATCGGGGGGTGGTTGCAGTCCAACTGCCCTTCGACAGGGCAGCGTGGACACTTTGTGGTTGGGGTGCCGAGCTCCCAAAAGACCTGGCGCAAGCGTCGGGTAATTCTCTGGTGATTGGGAATCGGCACCAGGAGTGATTGTAGAGAGGCGGATCCCTACGACCTTTCAAACAGTGGGTAGGTCTAGGCCCTGCCGTTCGCAGCAGCAGTTGTGGGGTTTTTTTTTTTTTTGACCGTTGACAGTTTTGTTTCAGCGTCCTGAAACGGCATTCTGCACCGATCTGAGAAGTAGAAGCGATCGAGCGAGTTCGAGGGAAGATAGCCGAAGAAGCTCGCTTCTTAAAGAACTGATGTACTTCCGGAATTTGTACAAGGTAGGGTTGATCGGGAGGGCAGAGCACGACCGAAGGGTGAAGGAGGAAGAGGAGGAAGAAAAAGGCAGAGTAAGTGATGCCGTTCGGCAGGGTCTTCCGTTCCTTTTCTTATTTACTTTTTTTTTGTGAGTGCTGTTTCCAATCTCTGTTGTTATGCGGTGGAGGTTGGAGGCCGATGAGCGAGACGACGAGGTGGCGTTCGGAGGGCCATGGGGCGCGGAAACAGAAGAAGGGTGAGTCCCCCAGGCCGAAGAAGAAGAAGGCTGCTGCGGCGTCGGGGCCAAAGCTGAGGCCGTTCGGGAGGTCCACCTCCAGGTGACGGGCAAAAGGTAGATCGAGGGTGCCCTCGATATGATGCCGTTGCCGAAGAAACCGAGGGGGCCGAACGAGGGGACTTCCATGCTGATTCCGACGATGAAGAGGAGGGGAAGAAGGGGCCCGTGAACATTGCTTGGCCTCGGAAGGCGGTGCCGTTCATCAACAGGCATGATCGATGGCGCTCAAATAGAGCTGTCAAAGATAGAACAGTTGTCGATGAAAAAGCGCTGCGCGAGCAGACCGGACGATCTTTTCGGCTTCAGGCTGCGGTAAGTGTTTGCTTTGTCCTTTGTGTTTCAAGTGTTCTCGTGATCGGTCGCTAATGGATTGCTATTGTGCATGCTGATATGGAGATGTGGCTCTGCGTAAAGCGAGCTGTAAATGCTGCCAAACGGTACCAGAAGAGGGTCGAGGAGGGCCGTTCGAAGCTTGCCGAAGCTGCACACAACGCTGGAGGAGGCGGCTCGACGTACCGAGGAGAATGCTGCAAAGATCGTAGAGCTCTCCTCAAAGCTGGCGGCGGCTGAAAAGAGGCGGCGGATGCACAGGGGGCCAAGGCGGCAGTGAAGGTGGCGATGAATGCGGCCGAACGGTCGCATGCCAAAGAAGTGAAAAAGACGAAGGTGAAAGCCATGGCCGATTATCTATCCTCGGAGGAGTTCACACTGATGCTGGATAAGGAGGTTATGGAGTAGTGTGATGACCTGGTATCCCGATTCAAACGGTATAACGCATGTAGGAAGCTGAACTTGAACGTCCCCGGGATCCGTCGCGCTGCCAGAAGGGGTGACAAAAAAGATGATGGAGGCATACAAGGGAAAGGATGCCGATGCCGAATCTGCCGATGATACCGACTCCAGCATCGATGTGTAAGATGGTCATCCCGTGCCAACTGCTGCCAGTGTGCCTCCTGCCGAACCGTCAACCGGTCCCAGCCTGCGTCAGCTGGTGCTGAAGCTGAGACGACCGATGCTGATCCCCCCTCCTCTTAGATTGGTGTATTTGTTGATAATTTTTGGAAGTTGTAATATTTTTGATTATGCCGAATGGCAATTTGTCAAGACAGGTGGCCCTTTTGTGGCCTTTTTATTTCAAGTCCATTTTGATTCGGTATGATTTTGAACTTTCGTATTCTAGTATCTCTGTGCATGCTGTACGTAGTATAATTCTAGAATTTTGATGTCGTATGTATAAAATATGAAAGTTGAGACTGAATGCCGATTACAAGGTATAGTTACTTGTAGTAATATTTCAAATGTTCTACATTCCAAGGATGGCCGAGGGTCTGTCCGTCGGTGCCGCGTAACGGTAGGTCCCGGACCGCAGCGGCAGTGACGACCTCGTAAGGACCTTCCCACGAAGGGCCGAGGGTGCCCGCCTTGGGGTCCTTGGTGGCGAGAGAGACCCTTGGTAAAACCCAGTCCCCCACTTTGAACGATCGGCACTAAACACGCGAATCGTAGTATCGTGAAGTTCGTTGCTTGTATGCGGCATTGCGAAGCTAGCGTTTAAACGGTGTTCCTCGATGAGATCGAGGTTTAAGGTAAGTAGTGTCTCATTTTGCTCCGGTGTGTAAGATGCCGTTCGGCACGAGGGTGCGTTGATTTCAACTGGGACCACAGCTTCGGCAACCGAAGGCGAGGAAAATTGGTGTTTCACTAGTTGATCGTCGATAGGAGGTGTTGATGGCCCATAAAGCCTCTAGTAGCAGATCGGGCCACGCACCCTTAGCCATACCGAGCTTCTTCTTCAATGTCTTTTTGATGATCTTATTGATGGCCTCTACCTGGCCATTTGATTGTGGATGCGCTGGAGATGCGAAGAACAAGTTGATGTTGAATCAGTGACACAGGTGCCTGAACTGAGAGGAGTCGAATGGTTTACCGTTGTCTGTGATGATCACGTTAGGGAGGCCGAAACCGACAAATAATGTTCTTCCAGACGAAGTGTTCGACCTGGCTGCGATGATGGTTGCCAGTGCTTCGGTCTCGGTCCATTTTGTAAAGTAGTCGACGCGACGATGGCGAATTTAAGCTGTCCCTTTCCTTGGGGCCTAGGGCCGATAAATCCAAACCCCACTGAGTGAAGGGCCATGGACTGGCAATCGGGGTGAGCGGTTCAGCAGGCTGTTTTGGGATGAAACCAAAGCGCTGGCAATGGTCGCACTTCTAGACAAGTTTAGTGGCATCGGCATGAAGAGTTGGCCAATAATACCCTTGCCGTACGGTTTTGAAGGCCAGAGATCGGGCGCCAGAATGATCGCGCAAGCTCCTTCGTGAATTTCCCGTAAGATGTAGTTCCCTTGTTGTGAGGTTACGCACCGAAGCAATGGTAAAGAATGACCGCGCCGATAGAGGATCTGATTCAAAATTAAGTAGCGCGCGATCGCGGCGGAGAGTTTTAGCTTCGACCTTATCATCTGGTAGCGTCCCGCCGGCGAGGTATGTGTGGATTGGATCCATCCAACTTGGGTCCTGCCGAACGGCATGTACCTCGTTTCAGTGGTGCTGCACCGAGCTAGGACTTCGATCAGCACGTGGCTACCGATATTGTCATCAATTGCTGATGCCAGCCGTGATAGGGCATCGGCATGGTTGTTCTCGAATCAGGGGATCTGTTGAACTTGATATGCCGCAAAGTGGTGGAGCAATCGGTGGGCTTGTGTCAAGTAGGCGGCCATTGAAGTACCCTTGGCTTCGAATTCGGTGAGTACCTGATTAACGACAAGTTGTGAGTCGCTACATATCCTAGCTGTTTAGCCCCCATCTCCCTAGCCAGCCGAAGGCCCGCCAAAGGGCTTCGCATTCGGCTTCGTTGTTGGAAGCCTAGAATTGGAATCGGATTGCATACTCGATGGTCGTTTGATCAGGGGCTTTTAGTACTAAGCCGGCCTCGCTGCGGCCGAAGGATCCTTCGGTCGGATGGGCAACCGATGCGGCCGAAGGCGGTTCGGGAGCGACATCTTCCGGGTCTGTCTCGTGGGACGTAGTCAATTCGGAGATGAAATCAGTGACGGTTCCACCCTTCTCGCAGGCCGAGGGCGATAGTGAATGTCGAATTCGCTGAGTTCAATGGCCCATTTCACTAGCCGACCTGACGTCTCCGGTTTCTGTAGTACCTAGCGTAGAGGCTGATTGGTGAGGACGGTAAGATTGTAGGCCTGAAAATATGGCCGAAGCTTGCGTGCTAAGAGAACGAGAGCGTAGGCGAGCTTCTCCAATTCGGGGTACCGAATCTCAGCATCCTGCAGGGCATGGCTAGTATAGAAAATTGGAAGCTCTATGCCGTTCGGCTTGCGAATGAGCACGGAACTGAGTGTCGTCGCCGAGACCGAAAGGTAGACGATGAGGTGTTCGCCGGGAAGAGGGGTGGACAATATGGGCGCTCTGCTCATGTAGGCCTTGAGGTCTTGGAAGGCTCGGTCGCATTCGGCAGTCCAGAACAATCTGCCGTTTGCTTCCTTTGAGGGCTTTGAAGAATGGAGCGCATCGATCGGTAGCTTTTGATATGAACCGGGCCAGGCGGCAACACGCCCAGTGATGCTCTAAATATCCTTCTGCGTCTTCGGTATCCTGCATGTCGAGCAATTCCTTGATTTTTTCAGGGTTGGCCTCAATGCCCCATTGGCTGATCATGAAGCCAAGAAATTTTCCCAAAGAGACGCCGAAGGCGCACTTGCTTGGATTGAGACGCATGTTGTACCTCTTCAAGACGTTGAACATGAAGGAGAGGTTGTGGAGGTGAGAATCGGCTGTTTTGCTTTTGACTAGCATGTCATCCACATAAACCTCCATCGAGGTGCCGATGAGTTTGGAGAAAATTTTGTTGACCAATCGCTGGTAGGGCTCATGAATATCTGGTTGTCAGTGATGAATGTCGTATGTTCGCGGTCGGTAGGGCTCATGAATATCTGGTTGTAGCCTGAGTATGCATCCATGAAGCTGAGAAGTTCGTGGCCTGCTGTGGCATCTACCATCTGATCGATTCTCGGCATAGGGAAACGGTCCTTTGGGCAAGCTTTGTTTAAATCGGTATAGTCCTGACACATTCTCCAGGTGCCGCTTGATTTCTTGACCAAGACCGAGTTTGCCAACCAAATAGGGTAGGTCACCTCCTGTATGAAGCCGATTGTCTTCAGTTTATCCACTTCAAGCCTCATCTCTTCGTACCTTTCGGCATCGTAGGCCCGCCGTTTCTGTTTGATGGGTTTGAAACTGGGACAAATGCTGAGCTTGTGGGCAATGACATTCGGGGCGATGTCGGGCATGTCATTGTATGACCAGGCGAAGACTTCCGCATTTTTGCGCAAGAAGGTGATGAAATCGGCACGTAGTTGTTGCATTCCTAAGAGGACACAAATTAATGTGCAAACAACTAATTAAAAATACCCGCAAGTGCATGAGTCTATTGAGGTATAGATTATACAAGTACGGGGTCGATCTCACGAGAAACTTGTCGGCTTCCTATAAGTTCTAATTTGAGTTCATAAAGAACACTAATTTAACACACCACAAATGCACAAATGCAAAATGGAAACTAAAATGAATAAAGGAAGGTAAAAGAAAAGAAACAAAACAAGAAAACTAAAGAAAAACACAAACAGCACTTTCTATCACCCTTTTATCACCTATTTATCACATGTGAACAGTGCTGTTTGAACAGTGAACAGTGCGACCGGTCGTGAGCAGTGACGACCGGTCGTTTTTGCACAGAATCGTTTTCTCTGTTTTTCAATTTCGACCTCTGTTCAGTTTTTGACCTATAACTTTCCAACTTTTTATCCAAATTTTGTGTTCTTTATACGGTTGGATTCAGCACAGAAAATGCAAGAACACAGCGCGAACCAAAAGTCCAAAACAATTACGGAAACAAATAAAATTCAGTAACAAAGACACATAACGTGTCGAACACACAACTCACACACACATTGGGGGGGGGGGGGGGGTTGATTTGTTTCAAGTGACCTATTTCTATTGCATGAAAGTGAATGGACTTCGAATTTAAATGAGAATGGCAGAGATGAATTATCAAGATGTGAAATTAAAATGTAACAAACACTAAGGTTTCGGAATCCACCCTAAACAATTCTACCCAAGTTCATGAATACTCAAGTGATGAACTCTAAACGTGTTGATGAAGATGTTCGCAATCAAGACCATGGGTCGTGGCTCAAGATGCATTGATTCTCTCTAATATACGTAAAGTGCATGGTTCGTGCTACAATACTTGTGCCCTCCCCATAACCGAACCTAGGTATGGTTCGTACTTCGATTCAATTACAAGGAAAACCCATTAAGTTCAAAGAGAATATGAACATCACAAGAATCCTAATAACATGGTGTTTACATTAGGTATTCAAGAAACCAATTCACATGGATGATTCTTACTTCATCCATTTATTGCTTAGGATAACATGAAGATACACATAACCCCAACAATCTCAAGAAGCATGCTTTCAAAGATGATCAATCAAAGAAGAACACACATCAAGGATAGATTAGTTTGGTGAATTGGAATTCATCAACAATATCTAGAAATTCATACACTCAAGTATCAAAACAATAAGGTAATCATGTTTAGGGCTTCAACCTAAGCCCTAGCTATGGAGTTTAGTTGCTCATACTTATTCCAAATACAAACTCAAAATAAAATTAGAAAGAGTTTACAGATTTTGAGAAAATGATGAAAGCTTCAAGGTCATCAATGGTGGAAGCTTTCTTCTCCACTTTGCTTGGCTGCACCTTGGCTTTCTCCTAGCTCCAAGCTCTCCAAAATCTGCTCCCAATCTGTAGAATGATAGAATCTCATTTGTTTCCCACGTTCAAAAGCCTCTCATACTTCAGATTGCAATTAACTTTCCATTGCCCATCAATTTCCAGCTCATAGAAATAATATAAAACTCATGCTTTAGTTAAAGCCTTTGCCCTTGTCCCCTTTGCCATAATGAAGCTTTGACTTCACAAAGATACCAATTGATTCAGAAAATATCTCATTCACTAAGGTAAATTCTTGTTACCAAGCGTTATGGTAACAAGAAGAATCAAGTGACACATTAGAGGTAAAAGCTGGACTACTCCGGATTTCCAGAGCTGTGGTAACATGCTGGATCGGTTGGATAGGCAATACTTGTCCAATGAAGCTTAAATTTGGATATGTTGTAGTTAACATCCATTGGAACAAGTCTCATGAAGATCATGACCTCATCCAAGCACCGGAGCATGCTGATCAAAGGCCAAGAAGTTGACCTACGAAAATGAACAAAAACAGAATTTATAACCAATAATGCATTTTTAGCTCATTTTCATCCCAACCAAGGTAAAATCTAAGAAAACACAAAAAGGAAGTAAAAAGCTATAAAATGTCAAGAACTAACTCAAAATAGTGAGTGAATAACATGAAAAATCATGTGTAAAAATGAACCGAACAGGTAGTGCCGAACTCAGAGTGGTGCCGATTTGGAGACCTCTGGTCGGGCTGTGCTTTAGAGAGGTGACCGATTCTAAATCTTCAACGGGTTGCGCTTGTGGGGTGACGGCCTCATCTCTGGGATCATCTGGTTTCTCCGTCCCCTGCCGTTCGGCGCAGTCGTCCTGGTGGAACTGAGTATGCTTCGTGAAGCGTAGCTCTTGCCGATTCCTTTGTTGCTCGTACATAACACGTCCGTGCACTCAACTGATCCCCTCGCACTTGGCCTATGCCAGCGTGCGTGGGGAACTTGAGGAGAAGCATGTGAGGTGACAGCATGGCTTTCATTTTGGTGAGCGTCGTTCAGCCGATGATGGAGTTGTACGCGTTGGGCAATCGACTACCAGAAAATGAGTGTAGATGACCGTTCGTCTGGGGATAGTGCCGACGGCGAACGCGGCAGCTAGACACTGCCGATTGGTTCAACCACGTCACCCGAGAAGCTTAAGAGAGGGGTGATATCCTTGTTTAGGTGTTGAGGGTCTATACCGAGGGCGTTGAAAGTGTCAAGCAAACAACACATTGACCGAACTGCCAGTGTCTATGAGGATTCGGCCCACATCGAAGTCTGAAACGTCGGCTCGTATGATCATAGGATCTGAGTGGGGGAAGATGATGCCTCGCTCTTCCTCTTTAGAGAAGGTAATAGGTTCCCAACTGATTCGCCGGATCTTGTCGTTGCATCCTCCCGCTACGCTGAGTGTCCTGGGGTGCCGAACGGCACGAACGTAGTTTTTAACGGAACGGTTGCTAGTTTCGGCAATGGGCGCCCTCCACTGATCATATTAATCTGCCGATTCCATGGTTGGGCCGATGCCGTTTTCGCACTTAGGTCCTGATCCAGCCTTCCTTGGTTGATCAGGCGTTCGACAATTTTTCAAAGGGCGATGCACGATTCTATCGTGGCCGTTGTCCTGGTGGTATCGGCAGAAGACTCCGGTGTCCTTTTCGCTCTGCCGAGGGAGCTTCCGATTGTTCTGCTTCGGTATCATCTGATTCTCTGTCATAAGGAGATGCTCGTAAGTGGTATTGAGCAAGGTGAAGGTTTCTTCGGGCTGGTTTTTCTTCCTGACCTGCCGAAGTCATTTCGCCTGCCCGGAGTCCTTCCCCCTTTTGTTTCTCCCTTCGTAAGGAGTAGAGGCAGGGAGTGCCGTTTGGTAGGGGCCTGATTTACCGTCCAACTGCTGGGAATCGGTCGTAGTTTTGTGCGGAAGGCCGATCGGTCGATGCCGCTTTGCCTGGATGGGGCCGAAGCCGATCCTTTGGAGTTGAAATGCTCGGCCTTGGCGTGGATGGCAGCCTGTTTTCATGAGCTCGGCGTAGGTGGTCCAGTTCCGCTCCTGTGGACCGGAGCAGCGAAACTGAGACGATCGAAGGCCACTTTTAAAGGCACTGAAGGCCGCCCTATCGTCACTTCCGGACATCGGGGAATATTCGTGGCTGAACCTAGCCCCATGTCTCTTAGAGGCTCATCGTCCTCCTGCCGAACGGTATAGAGATCGTGGCAGAGTACAGACGATCGATCTGAATCATAAAATGGTTGAGGAAGGTCTGTTTCAACTGATCAAAAGAGTCCACTGACCTGGCTCCAATCGGAAGAACCAGTTCAATACAGCCCCCAAGTCAGGGTGGAAGGGAATAGTAAGCATTGGCCTTCGTCAGTGAGCCCCTTGCAACCCAAGGCTGATTGAAAGGTGTGGATATGAGTTACGGGATCTTCCACCCCTGAGTAGAACGATATTCGGAGTACTTGAACCTCTCTTTTCGTGTCTAACGTCCGGATCCGATCGGTGAACGGTCCGGCTGTACCTTTCCCCACTTTGGCATCGGAGCTTGGTTTTGTTCTTCTTCGATCCGATTCAGCTTCTGGAGGAGGAGGCGAAGGGTCGGATCGGTTGGAGGAAGATCGTCACCGAAGGGTTCGAACGCTCGGTTCTCCGTGTGTCGGCCAACATTGTGCCCCTGTGTATCCCGACTTGCCGTTCGGCTGGGATTTCTCGTTTTCGTCTTCTTACGCTGATCATCCTCTTTATTTGATCGGTGGGTGTGGTGTTCTTTTGACGGGCCTGCCGATTCGGAGGGAGATTGTGGTTCCTAGCGAAGTTGGAACGTAGTCCGATTCGTCAGTTCTTCCAGACCGATTGCATCGTACCTCCGGCGTATGGGGGACTTTGGTCCGAGGGACTCCAAACGTTGATCATTGAGTTTGGCTCGAACTTGGATGGGCGAAGGCTGTCGCTCTTTGCGCTGCTCATTGATCCGATCTCGGCAATCGGAGTAGACTTGGTATTCTGGGTGACGCTCCTATTTTTATGTTTGTCTTTCTTTTATCCCACACACACCACCACCATTTGTCCTTTATATATTTTGATGCAAATCAAAAAGGAGTACACACCTAAAAATTGATGTGCACCACCAAAGGCAAATCAATTTTTACACCACTACCATCTTATTTGAGTGACCGGAGCCCTCTTCTCTCTCCAACGAGAAAACCCCCGGAGAGTCCGAATCAGAGAAGCTGTGCATCAACGACATGCTCCAAAGTATATCTTCAAGTAGGGGTGGTTGCGGTTTGGTTACCGCAACTTTTCAATTAAATCATGAACTGACCGACATATTGTGGTATGCTAAAAGGACAAACTGTGAACTGACAACAAATTGCGGTATACCGCATGTCGGTATATTGCGGTCGATATTTTCACAACACATAACCTTCATTGTCTAATTAAGAAAACTGTATTTAAAAACCACGGCCATCAACATTAATCTTCGCTTTAAGATACAGAAAAAACAATTAACAAATACATCAAAGATGCTTTAATTACCAACCCAAAAGACTCTTCAAAATCCATCATCACTTAGCAATATTCTATAGGAACTCTTACAAACCAAATATCAAAGTCCAAAAAGACTTGTAAAAGACATCCAAGTCATGAAAGCAATTGCAAAACCAACTTGCAGTTGCAAATCACAAATGTTCAGCAAGATAGAGGGTTTGGTGGAGGATGTTCGTCGTATTCTAGCTTCTATGCCATCTTTTTATGTTCATTATGTTCCCCGGACTGCTAATGGGGTTGCCGATCGTATTGCACTTTATGGTCTTAGTCAGGAGGATCTTGCTTTTCGTTTTGATGTGCCAACCCTATGATTATGGGACTGTCTCTATGATGACGTCCCTCCAGCTTTATATGACTCCTCTATAGTCTGTGGCATGTGTGGTACTCTTTTTCTTCTCTGAGGTTTTATCCCTTTGGGTTTTCCTCAGAAAGGTTTTAATGAGTCCATCTTATGTGCACGTTGTCATATCTTGTATTGTGATCTTTATGTGTTAATGAAATCCATTTTCTCCACACACACAAAAAAAAAAACGTTACAAAACCATCTACAAACAAAAAAAAATAGACAAGTACTGCATTGTATTGAATCAGCCCTGCATATTTCTTTTAATTTCTTCAAGTAAATGTATCCTTAGTCAAAAAGAAAATTTCAGCAAGTGTACTGCTGAAAGACACTTTGCTTTGCAAACATAAGAGCAATATTTAATATATCTTAATGTAAAATTGCAATTTCAATCTCAAATAATTATAAATATTTATTTTATTAATTAATTAAATTATATTGCGGTATACCGCAATCTTTAGATATGCAGAACTTGCATCGACAAAAAAACCGCAACTTCCTGTCGATTTTCCCGACATGCCGGTTTTGTTGCGGTGAAAATACGATCGATTTTTGTGGTTTTGAGGTTTCTCAGTAGAAAATGCCAGCTCTATCTTCAAGCAATAAATTTCAGACCAAAATAAAATTCTTCAAGCAAAAAATCAAATCTAGAAACCACCAAAAAAAATTGAATAAGAGCTCCACTGGGCTATAGCCTAGTGTTTGTTTTTTTTAGAAGGCCTTTTGTAATATCAATCATAGCCCACTACCAAAAGGCCCAATCCATCCCTGCCTTCTTGGCAGGCTCTCCCATCAAAAAGGCCTTTTGATGCATAAATGTATTACAATTTAAGACACCTTCAAGCTGCAACCGAAGATAATAATAATATCTCACCAAAATGTATGAAATTTCGAATGAAAAAAGAGTAGGGAACATAACAGAGGGTGGAAGAAAGGAAATACTTCATTCTTTATCATGTAAGTAGGAGCTCCTACATTTCTACCGATAAGAATGTGAAACGTGTACATAAATTTATTTATTTATTTTTATTTTTGATGAATTATTTTTCATATGTGTCAAACTGTGTTTAGCAAGAAAAATGATTATCTCAAATCCGTGGAAGAATCCCAAGAAAAAACTTAAAGTAAACTCTTTTATTTTTCTGTTTGTCTTTCTCTTATCCCACACACAACACCTCCATTTGTCCTTTATATATTTTGATTTACACAACACAAAACACTCGTCACTGAAAATAACTATCTCCATGAAAAGTGGGTTAGTGCCAAGAAAAAAGATCCCAAGAACATTCCGTACTCTACATAAGCTCCCTTCTTTTTAAGACCCCACCCTACAAAACCCATCTCAATCAAAAACCGTAGTCCAACAGATTAAGGGCTGGCATGCCCTCCACGTGTCAGGCCAGAGGTATCACGCTAAAGCACAAGCATATATATCCCATACATAGTTTTTACACATATAAAAAGGCTTAGCAAGTTAGCGTATATTCAACTTTCATATGATTAAAAACGCCGCCATCGCCACCATCGCCACCAACTCCTACAAGAGAAATTTAGCCACTTAACATGCCGGCCACCTTGTCATCATCTGATTCGAGTGACCGGAGCCCCGAGCTCCGGTCACCTCTTCTCTCTCCTACAAGAAAACCCTCCGGAGAGCCCGAATCAGAGAAGCTGTGCATCGATGACATGCTCCAAAAATACTGCGGGCAGTTTGGCCCGTGGCAAATGAGGCACTTTGTGCTGACCAGCTTGGCTTGGGCTCTGGAGGCCTTCCACACTATGGTCATGATTTTTGCGGATCGTGAACCGGATTGGAGGTGCTTGGGGGGAGCCGCTGGCTCTGGCTGCGATGTGACCTCCAGGACCGTTTGTGGGCTGGAGCCTGGTTCGTGGGAGTGGACCGGCGGTCTAGGGAGCTCGACCGTTGCTGAATGGGGGTTGGTTTGTGCGGAGAAGTATAAGGTTGGGTTGGCTCAGGCCTTGTTCTTCGGTGGCTGTATGATTGGTCAGTTGTCCTACTCTTTCTCTTTCATTTATCTGTTTGTTTTTCTTGTTCCGAAAATCAACCGATTTCATATTGATCATGCAAAATAATCGGCCACATTAATAATTAAATTTAAATTAGATCGATCACGACGACGGACATTAGACAACAAATAAGATAAACTTGAAACGAGTGTCGAAATTTAATTACGTTTTTTAACCAACTTGTTTGATAGCGAATTTGTCGATGATAAGATGTTACATGTGCTTTGACCCAAAAAATAAAAAAGAGTGTTTATATGTGCGCCTTGTTATAGATGCGAATATACATAAAATATGCGAGCGGAAAATATTTTACATGTCGTATTTATTGGTCACATTTTTTACTATAAAAGAATATAATAATAAGTATCGTATTTCAAAATATATTAAGTTATATTTGGTAAAAACGGTACAAATAATTTTCTTTTGAAGGTCTGAATGTAGACGTGCTCATATGTCAATGATTAAATAAAAAACAGAAAATTAGAAGCAGTAATTGTTTACCTTACTAGTAAAAATATATGCAAATATATGTGCATCATGTTATATATATGTATGTAGGATGCTATTTTTGGCTGCAAACGAGTTATTTAGGAATTTTTTTTAGTATTTTTCTTTTTCTTTTCTTTTTTGCGTAAAAGAGGGAATTTCAATGAATAACATCGACAATTACAGAGAATTGGAACATCAATGACCTCTTAACAAGGAGGGTTCCAACCATCTCATATTTAGACCATAAATTTGGAGTCATTTCCCTTTTCTTTTCTTTTTTGTCAAGTGGAGTCATTTCCTTATGGATAGGATGTCATGAGATATACTTTAGTAATTTAATGTGTTTTTAAAAGGCTTCTATATTGTTATCATTATCAGTGGCGGCTAGTAGTTTTGTCTCTTTCTTCGTAATGAGAGCAGCAAAATATATAAAAATAATAGTTGCAAACAAAAGTGTAATATTAAAACAAGATTGTAGCAAGCAAACACATACATAGTAAGAGTTTCAGTTGAGAAATCTCTCAAATAAATTTATTTAGGGAACGTTTTTATAAGGCTTATTTTGCATTATTTTTAACTAATATGAATAGTTTATTTTATAGATATTCATTTAAAGATCATTTTTCATAAAATTTCACTTGAATTTGATATCATTTAATCACTCAATTAAATTACTTAATTTTAGTATTTTTTGAAGGATCGTCCTCATTGATTTTATTGAACACAATTAGATGTCAAAACGATATTCGATTTGCTTGATTTTTTTGCATAGATAATCTATAAATGTAGAATTAAAAATAAATGAATTCGATCATGGAAGAAAAATTCGTAATGATTCTGAAAGTTGTCCTCAATAGAATATGAATGTATATAATAATACATATTTCTCGACTTTGGAGAGAACTGAGCTGCAATGAATTTAGCGTGACTAAAGTCAAAATATGCGGATGCTTTTGGAAAGGAGATTAACGGGCCTGAGCCTCTCACATGCTCTTCTGCATATCGAACATGAAGTACGTCATTTAGGTCATAAATATCCAAACAGACAAGGGAAACTTTCTTATGTTTATTTTCTTCTGTTTTCTTTCTTCTGTTTTTTTGCACAAATATTTATTTTCTTTTGTTTTCTTTCTTTTTTCTTTCTTTGTTTTTTTTCTGTTTTTGTGCACGAATATATATGCATGTATTCCTGGTCCCAATGAAGGTAATGTACCACAAGGAAGAAGGAAAGGACACAAGGGTGAAAAAGATTGGAGGTGGTCCCATTCTTTTCGAAAGTGAACTCAATTGTCTAGGACCAATTCCAAGCTTTTTCACATGAAAGAATAATCCGTTTCAGGCTTCCAGCTTACCTGTAAAGCACTTCTTTGGTCTCTCCCTAAAATACTAGAATTATCTTTAACTCTCTCTTTTTCCTTTTGACACTTTATGTGCTCTCGAGTCTTAGAAAAGAAAAAGCAATAGCTGCACTACTTAAAAGGGAATGTAAAATGTTACTCACTTACAAACTTCTATTATCCAAATAAGAAAAGAAAAAGAAAAGAAGTAAGGCCCTCAGTTGAAAAAGCCTTTAAACTAAAAAGGGAAATCTCATGTTCGAATTCCATAATATCTTAATTGTGTGTGTAAGAAACCTACAGTTTAAACTAACAATTCTACTTTTGAAAAATAAAAGTACAAAGGTCTTAGGACTTGACATGTAGCATATAGCAGCCCTCTCCTTTTACTTGCATGTGTGCCCAAATAACTGGCCATAGTTGTTGGTGGACACTAAGTGGCACAATGAAGATTTTGAATGTTATAACACAGATAATATCATAGCAGTCGTGATCATGGTTTTAATAATAGCACTACGAAAGAGACTAGTGAGCACTGAATCATACACAAAATTAGCATCAAAATTCATACAGAGAGCGATTTGGTGCAGGCTCATTGCAACATGTCATTTATCATTTTCCCAGCCCAGTATGTAGCATCGACCTCAAAGTTTTTTGTTTTTTGTTTTTTTTCTCTTATTTCATCAAACTTGATTGTGTAATGCTATTCGTGGTTTTAATATTTATATTCATTAGCTATTAATTAGCTTGTTATAGAGATTACTAATTTACAATAGTTCATATATTATTAGTATTAATTTTCTCATGTAATAATAATGTATCAAATATTGTAGATTGATATCGAAACCAGGACTTCCTGTTATATTTCAACTGGCTACTAACATTTATCACACATTGATTCCAGGTGCGGGAATTTTTGGCCACCTTTCAGACTCATTCCTAGGAAGAAAAGGCTCCCTAACCGTTGTATGCATCTTGAACACCATTTTCGGTTGCCTAACAGCTTTCTCCCCAAACTACTGGACCTACGTCCTCCTCCGCCTCCTTACCGGCTTCAGCACGGGCGGCGTCGGCCTCTGCGCCTTTGTCCTCGCCACCGAGCCGGTGGGCCCCACAAAGCGGGGCACGGCAGGAATGTCCACATTCTACTTCTTCTCAACCGGGATCGCAATCCTCTCCGGCATAGCCTACATTTTCCCACAATGGCGCGAACTCTATATTGCCTCCTCCATCCCATCCTTGCTCTTCTTGCTCGCCGTCCTCCCGTTTGTCTCTGAGTCACCAAGGTGGTACCTTGTACGAGGTCGAATAACAGAAGCCATGAAACTAATGCGCGCCATTGCCAAGTCCAATAACAAACACCTTCCTGAGGGAGTTGTCCTAACCTTAGATGAAGAAGCAAACAACGATAGCCCTACAACAAAAGAGGAAGATCAAACTTACAAGGAACTTCTGGACAGCAAAGACGCAATTAGTGGTTCTCTAATTGATGTCGTCAAGCTACCAATGACTAGAATGAGGTTATTTCTAGCCGTGGCCATAAATTTCTTGTGCTCCGTCGTGTACTATGGGCTGAGCTTGAACGTCGTCAACCTTGAAACCAACCTCTACATCAACGTTCTGCTCAACGCCGTGGCGGAAATGCCAGCTTTCACGATCACGGCAGTATTGCTTGACAAGTACGGAAGGAAGCCCTTGGCGATCGGGACGTTGTGGTTTAGTGGGGTGTTTTGTTTTGCTGGGAGCTTTGTGGGGAATGCTGGGGTGTGGAAGGTGGTTAAGATGGTGTGTGGGATTTTGGGGATTTTTGGGATGGCGGGGACTTACAACTTGTTGTTTATTTATACGACGGAGTTGTTCCCCACGGTTGTGAGGAATGCCGCGCTTGGCTGTGCCACACAGGCTGCTCAAATGGGGGCAATTCTGTCTCCGTTCGTGGTGGTTTTGGGCGGGGGTTTGCCGTTTGCAGTGTTTGCGGTGTGTGGGATTGCCGGAGGTGTGTTTGCGTTTTACTTGCCTGAGACACTTAATAAGCCTTTGTATGACACTATGGCTGGGATGGAGGATGGGGAGGGTGCTTGCAGAAGTGTGAATTAATAATTAGTGTCATGTTTCTGCATTTTTTTTTCTTCTTCAAATTTTCTAAATCTAAACTACTTGATTAGAATAAGTTTGTTAGATTCATATGATATAAATATATAGCTTTGATATTCTCGAGTATGTTATGTATTGTTGACAGGAGCCAATCATGCATGACCACCCCTCAAATAATCTCATTTTAAAGATATAAGTTGAGAATTAGGGAAAAATTATCCTAAGATAAACAAAAACAACACCACATATTGTTTTTCATTTTTAATTGCAATTTGCTTCTCTCCCAAAAAGGCCAAACCTGTCATATTGTCAACTGTTTAATGGACGATGGCTTGATTTAACCCCGCTCCCAACGTAATAAGAAGAGAGATCTCAAGTCACCTCATGGTCTAATTGGGTGGAAAACAACCTTAACTTGCAAATCAATGTCTCAAGTTCGAACTCAATGACACCTTAGTAGTTTGTATTTGAGAAATCCTCATTCCCTTTATAATTTAGACTATCGCTTGTATTTTAAAAAAAAACAGAGAGAGATACCTCAACTTCCATGACTTTGTTAAACCAAATATGTCTGCATTGGGCTGAGTTGGATATGACCCAGCTTTTGCCTCTTGCCAGTGCCATTAGGAGTTGACAATTACATAAACGTTTATTATTGGGCTTGACTCTCACCTGTCTACTAGACTCTCCCAATCCAGTGGGCAGTTTGAATCCTTCCAAGCTTCAAGTCAAGAGAAAGTGTAACTAATTAAGCCCAATGAAACAACAAATAATGCTCTCCGTTTGCAACATTCTAAACCAAAATAAAAGCAATGAAGGAACAGGTAAGTAAATGACTTGACTATGACCATGTTGCGGTTGAGGAAGAGATTCATTTGATGATCTACGAACGACACTGCTTATAATCTTGCGGGCCAAATGGAGATCCTGCCCTAACACTGCAGACTTGTAGCTAGTTTCTACGTTATAAAAACCAGTGCTCATGTCATACACAAGCTTGGTTGGACCAACCCAAAGAACAAAAACAAAATTGTTTATTGGCATCTCTTCTGTCTTTTCCAGCAAAAGTATAGAAATAATCAAACATCAAAACCCAGTAGTGTTACTATATTGGGAAACCTTATCCTCTGTGATGACTAAGCCCCATTACAACGGACTCCGCTTCTCTCCTAATCCATCATTTCTTAACCTACCTAACCTTGTAAGCCTTACTATATTAGAAAATTGTTCAAAGTCGCAACGTACCATAACTATTTCCGGTATCCAACCCAACAAAACACCTAACTAGCTAACTTGGTTGGATTTTTGTCCCTCAAATTTGGAAAACATTTTTATTTGAATCAATTGTCATGACAGGCATTTTTAGGTGCACGTCTAGGCGAGGCATCGGCAAATCATCTGAGGAAGAAAATGTGTTTTTTTTATAATCAACATATGGTGTTATGATGACCGTCTTATTTTTTTTCACATATTTTTCACAAATGATGCCGTTTCGGTGTGTGTGATATCGTCTTTCATGACATGAACCGTTTTTCTTTAAAAAGTATACTTGTTCTTGAACAAAACAGCGTTTTTTACATCTCGATTTTTCTTTAACCCCAAGAAAAGAATTTCCCTCCCATGGAAAACACGCAACTTCCAAAATTTTCATAATTTTCAGTCTAGCTCACACAATACTTTATTTTCTCTTACATTTTATGGGTCCCTTGTTCTTTTTTTTTTTTTCATTATTCTGTTTGTTCTTACTCCAATGTGTTGAATAAAAATGATGGTTTTATATATATATATATATAAGAATATGGGTTAGTTGAGTGGGGTTAAGATCATTGCTTTTGGATTTTAGAATCTTGCCTCCAAGCTCCACAGTGTTGTTTTTGTACTATTAATTTAATGACCCATAATTTTGTTCTGATTATGGTAATACAGAGTTTCGAAAGGCGTAGGCCTCAAGACTTATGTCTCGAATCAAAAGCTTCTGATGAGCTCAATGTCTTGAACAGTGAAATCTATTGACACATAACCAACCAAACTCAAAGTAATCCCATTAGATATTTTAAGCGTGGAAACATAAAAACTCACCTTGTTCAGAAAGATTAGGACATTGATTTGGATTTTTAAAGATTTGAGTTTTGTATCGGGTGAAGTCTTTTTTTGTTTTGTTTTATTTTGATTATAATTAGATTTGAAATTGAGACATCTTTCAATATTGGTAAAAGAAACATCACTAAGCTAATTTAAATTCATGGATTATTGTAATTGTAATTGTAACAATTTCTTTCTTTGCTATGTCTTTTTTTTCTTCAACAAAAGAAAGGAGGGACAATGAAAACTTAATAACAATGGTGGAAAATATACAATTGCACTAATTGAGTACGAGGGTACACAATACAAGAAACTTTCAACATGTACTTAGTTGTTATTTTCCTAAAACTTCATATACACACCCACACTCTTTCTCTCTCTCACCCAGTTTCGAGCATCAACAATAGCTGACTGTTAATTTAATCCCATCAAAACATAAACGGCGTCGGAGAGAACGCCGGAATCACCGTCGTAAGTGAAGCTCGCCTGAAAATTCCACCCCAAAAAAATTAACATCAAAATCCATAAGATAAACCTACCACCAAATATAAGTTCTGGACCTTACGTCGTTGTTTCGTTAAATAGCAAAGCAACGGACAGTTTTACTATTTTACTATTTACGTACCCGTAATCCTCTCCGTGGCTGCGGACCTGAGCTATAGTCCGACTCTGGCCGCTCTTCCTCTTCACGGCTCGCTCAACCTCAGCCGTCCGTTCCACCACCATCGCAACAACGTTGTCCTCGGAAATCGAGCTGAGCGACGGCCTCCACTCTACCGAATTCGGCGACGTGGATCCCGAGTTCCCGGGCCTTCCCCGCTTTCTGCGTCGGCGCATTCGGCGCGGTACAAGCGAGCTGGTCTCCTCAGAGAGAGGAGCCTGCTCGCCTGTTGTTGCAGGGCGTGCGATCCCACAACAAGACACGAACTCCAACAAGAACTTCATGGCGCGGTTATCTACGACGATGTGTGCGTTACCTAGGGAATTGTGCAAAAGAGAGGGGGCTTCGAACTGGGGTTATTTACAGCTGTCTCACAGGCGGGGTTTCATTTTGGTTGAGGCGGTTTCAGTTTGAGAGGGTTGAGCGATGAGGTTGAGGAGTGGACTTTGTTTCCTGACTCTCTCCTCTGGTTTTGGTGGGAGAGCGCGGGGTTTTTATAATGTGTTGGGTTAACTTTGGATCAACTGCGAAAGATTAGCCATTTTAATTGGGATTAGTTTTTTTAATTTATAAAATAAAACCCTGGTGGGAAAATAAAATTTGAAGAAAATAGTTGGGGCCACAGGATTTGTTTTTGATAAAAGATTGTGGAAAGAGGACGTATTGAGCTAAATGATTGCCATCCATATAAATTCATATTTTAATTTATAATTATAAAATAAAATTATTTTAAAAAAAAGATAAGGATGTGCGTGACAAACTGATATAATTTAATTTACTAAAAAAAACATATTGTTTTCCTAATCGCTTGTACTTAAAAAATGATATAATCTAATTTTAATGAATTGGATGTCCACCTTAGTTGCCATGTCAAATGGTATTAAAAATGTGGCATATATTTAATGTGGTAATCATAATATTTCTCTTTTTTCGGTACAATTGATTAAGAGATGAGGTTTACACAAATATTCATTACGTGCATTGAATTTCGGACTTTTGCCAATATGGATAAAAGTAAAACAGCTCAACCAATTGAACTGTAACCCACTAGCATAATTCTTACATTTTTAGGTGCAAGACTATTGAAAAATTGGGGATCAAGTTGGCCGCCACAATGAGATCCCCTCATAGCGGACCCTAACCACGTCACAACTTTAACATAATAAAATGTGGGAGATTTTCCATTTTAAAAGCTATGTATATTATTAATTAAATAACACAAAGCAAATGGCTTTTGTAAGAAATAATAAAGAATTACGCATAATTGACACCATGTCCTTTTTTTTTCCTTCGATTTTCAATTACTTGAATTGGTGTTCATACGGAGACCACGCAACCCAGTGTAAAGTGGGAACTAAATAAATCATAAAAATGGTATTGGTAGAATTTAATATGTGATATACATAATTCAAAGACAATGGAGATTTTGTTTCTGCAGGTTGTTCTAAGTTCAAAAATGTGGCAATGTCACTCAAGCTGCTACCAGTAAGAGAGCAGTAACTTTGGATTGTAAAATAATTCTGGACCGACTAGCTTTTTGTTTCCTATCTCACGTTTTTAAAGTAGTGAGATCCGTCGAAAATTTTGAAAAAAACTCATCTCTGAATACGTACAATCACTTACAAACCAAACTATATATTGGAATATTTGTTATGACAATATGGTTTCACCATATATAGCATCTTATCAATTGAATAAATTTGTATATTTTTAGTTTGCACTTGATTTTTGAATTGTGAAATTTTTTATGATTCAAAATATGTGTCACTTAGTTAGGTTGATATTTAATCTGCTTTGATGTGATTGGTGGTCCTGGTAGGTAGTCAAGTTATGAGCTAATTAATCAATATTTAATTGAATGACTTAATTTCTTTCCTTCACAGAGATTTTTCAACTCATCCGTGTCTATATGAAAAAACCTCAACAGTATGACTTCTTCTTTCAGTGAAACTCTGCATACTGATTTACGATGACAAATAAATAAAAGTGATAGTTTAAATTACAAAGAGAATGATTTCTCTCACATACACACTATTAAAGTGTTATATGCAAGTCAACACCCTTTTTCTCAGGATCAGACCTCGTTAACGTTACATTTTAAATTTAGGCAAAAGTGATTTGGGTTTGACAAAAAATTTTAGTGTTACTTCAAGCAGTATTAGCAGGTGACCATACAGAAAATACTTGGATTTCTTTTTTTCTTTTTCTTTTTTTGAGAGAAAAAGAAGTCCAAAAACATATATATTGAAGAAAATAGCACTAAACATGCCCTAAAGAAAAGGGAGAGATGGAACAAATATGGGCTGCCTGGCTGCATCAAGCCGATAGATCCATTTCAACAAGAAATGAAACGTGTAATGGTGAAGTGTCCAACAATTATGGAGGGACTGTGAATGAATTGATATCCAAGAAGCTCACCTACCAACATACCCAAATGCAAAAAGACCATCTGAAAACCCCTTTAAATCGCATAATGAAATCTTATCTCCTAATTAAATAGATGGGTCATAATCTTTGACATCAGATTACCTCATGACAAAAGGTTACTAGGATTAGCGCTTGCCTACAGGGATAAAGAAAGACTTGCTGGACAGCTTTTGGTCTATATCCATACCACAAACAAACAAACAAATGTACAAAACATCATGTATATAGTAATAACAAATTGACCAAACTCCCTGTCCAGAAATTGTCTGGACACTCTTAGATAAGTCATTTGTTTCTGTGAAGTGAAGGCCACATTGATGTATCATGTTTTGTTAGTGCTTTTGAAATGACTAAAAACGGCTTTCTTAATAAAAGTAAGGAAAAGTGCTTTTAAATTATAAAAATCATTTTTAGTGCTTTCTAGATAAACGCCAAGTACGCGCTTAAATTATCCAAGTAACACTTCAAAGTAAGTCTAAACGAACTTTAAATCTCGAGCTTTGCTAAACACAGTCGTTCACAAATGCTGACTAGCTGGTTCGATACGTGACACTCATATCAATCGAGGATTGTCTGTCCAAATAGCTCCCTCATTCCAAATTCTTGAGCATTTTGCGCCACATAAAAGGATGGTCAATAGTACGCACCTTTCCCAGAAATGCAAATCTATTTCCACCACATGGCACTTCTAATTCTAGCACGGCATATAGTATATCTTCTCAAAGCCATATTGGTGGCTCTCGATTTCATTCATTAATTCAAACCTTCATCTAGAAAATTCTTTCCGCTCTAGAAAGAAAGAAAGAAAGAAAGAAACAGTTACAAAACCTACATGTGTCACTAAATTGGACAAAACCAGCTTTCCAAAGAAGTGAAATATTGCGTGGTGGAATAGCTGCTGAGAAACGAAGACGCATCAAACACTGTCGTCTTCTAATTCCCCCAACAAATTTCCATCTAACTAAAACGATTTGTGCTGTCCTAATTGCATGACAAGGCGCTTTAACTTGGAAATATCCCAAGTTTGGTTATTTTCAGTGTCATGAATTTTCTTGGATTGCTTCGACAAGAAGGCGTTGCTCAATGCCCATTGGCCCATTGGCCCACGTCAGAATATTATGTGAACATGCCATTGGCACAATCAGGCCACCTGTTTCTAGTGTCATTAATGGCAAGAGAGGCTATCAGAATCTGGATTTGTTTTATTTTGCTAAGTTCAACTTCATCTACCATATGCCTAGAAAACAAAACTCAAGTGCCAGATCACATGTATACGAAGCTCCGTGAAAGGCAAAGGCTACAGGAATAAGATTTTGTTAACTTTACAGCAATTACCCTATAAACTTTGAGCTGAAAAATCATCCCTTGCCAAAACTTGAAAATGAAAAGGTTCATAATCCGGATGAGGACGATCCTGACGAGACAAAACGGCATGGTTGACGGGGCAAGACAGACAGCCCACACCAAGGAGGCCGACATGACTGGAGAAAAGATGATTAGGATGACCATGTCCACTTAATTGAGTAAGTACCAACTTAGGCCTAATGCCAACCACTAATCAGCAGATCTAAGGATAATCATAACTCAACGAGAATAAGGGCTGACCACATATTGCAAAGCTAAACCTTGAGCCGCATACCCTCAGAAAAGTAAAACCCTACTTATCCCTATAACAATCAAGGAAGCCGGCCACAGGCCGGTGCAAATCCAAAACGCGCAACTTGCTTGCCTTAACAACTCTTAGACAAAGACTTTAACCTAATTCTTTGCTAAAGTCCTCCTGGTAAACCTAATTTTACAAATTATGGTAAAGTCATTCGACCTCATAGAAAGGCCTCATAATGATGTGGTGCTTGTTATATTTAGTTTCGGGCTTGGGGGTGACTAAAGATAGCTACGCAAACACAATGGATCTTCAAGACTAGCAGTGAACCTTAACTATTTAGCATACAAAGCAAGTGAGAACCCCCAAAAAAAAACAAACCCTTCACAAATTGAAGATACAAAGCATGTGGTGAACCTTAGCTATTAATTTGCTCAAAGGAAAACATAGAAACAGACAACCCCCAAGAACAATCAACCACAATTCAAGTTGAAAACGAGGTCTCGAATATATTATCAGTGCAAGTTTCTCAACATCTTAACAAAAGCAAACAGTCTTACACACTATTGTCATAAACACAGACGATTTCTAATACATATGATTTCCAATCTTGCTCGGTTGTCTAATTAGGATAATCCCCACCTCATTTTGAAAATCCCAGGCAATGAAGACCAACCCAACCTCTAACCAAAGAATGATGAAGTATAATCAACGACTTCCACTTGCTGACAAATATTATTAAATTGACAAGCTTTCTTGCCTTGGATGCAGAATTTAATAACGGCTATATGGTGGAGACATATTGTTCTCAGGCGGTGGAGGTGTTTGTCTGGGTCTTGCGTATTCAGCAAATATGACCCAACCGTCAAGAAACTATACACAAACAAAACACAAATTCAGTACCAAGATAGATAAGTGTCTATAATAACAATGATAACAAATAAATGGAAGATCATTATCACTATCAACAGAACCAAATGATACCTTCCAAAGTAGAAGTGACAGAGAAAGCAAGGCCAATTTGGGAAAAAAAATATCATATTTTAAAAAGCCTCACAAGTAATGTAAACTAGAAAAGATTGCAGCATAAACAAATAACAAGGAAACTAGATATCCGTAAACTTCCAGCATTTGTTAGTTTGGACATCACCAAAGGGATTATGTTTAGAAGGATGATTCCTGTTGACATATCTAATTTAGGAAGTCTTCATTTTGCCCCTTTAATTTGGTGGACACCAGAGCATGTAGTTTTGCAGGTGAGGGAATGAACTGGTAACTTACTTGGTGAGAAGGTTTGGTCAGAATGATAATTGTTTTCATTAATCGGGACTATCATGCCATGGGAAAACCAAAGAGTGAGAGATGATAGAGATGCCCCCCATTAACAGCTACCAGTACTGTCATACACAATTCTGATAATTATTTGGTTGACTATTTGGTTCAGGGGGAAAGACAGTTCCAATTAATTGTTGTATAGGCAAGAAAACTAAATCTGCTCAACTTCTGCTTCAGTGCGTGGAAGCATCTTCTAATCTCCATGCTGAAAATTCCTTATGTTGTGCTTAGATCAGTAAAAGTATGTCCATTTCGTTTGCCTTAAAACATTAGGAACAGAAACAGAAAACAATTTCAAATGGTAGCCAATTTTGGACAAAGGTGTTCTCTTTTTTACAAGGAGTTGGTGTAAGTTTTTCAGGAGCAAAAGTTTCAGTTTATTAAACTTCTTTACTTTTGACAGTTGTGAGCTCTGAACGCCAACATATACCCAATGGAACGAGGCTTCCATGACATAATATAAAGAACCATTTTGTTGGCTTGAGGGAGGCCACATTGCAAATCACCAAAATATTGTGTTATAGATTAAATTATCATATGGTGTCAAACTAACTATAACAGTGTAGGGAAATCTGTCAACTGACCTTTCCATCCATGCCCTCTATGCCTTTGCCAGCATCTTCTAAGGTAGCATACCTTACAAAACCAAATCCTTTAGAATATCCTGATACCCGATCGGTTACCACTCTAGCTGTAAACAGCAGAGAATAATTAGTTAATTTTTATGAAGGAAATAACCAATAAAAGTAACAACTTCACAGAATAGAAACAGACCATGAACTACTTCACCAAACTGGGAAAAGGCTTCCTGTAGTTTTTCTGAAGTAGTACGTTTGCTAAGTCCTGCAAACAAACAGATATGTGATCCAATAAAAATCATGGTACATCAAAATGCTACTGAAGTCCATGAGTCACATATCACTTAAAGGAACAGTAAAAAGAATTTTACTTGAAAAGAAATGAAAGAAAAAGAAACAGCCCGCAAGATCATCAATGGAAAAGGTTAGGCCCTGAAACTCTCCTGGATCTTAATAGAAACAAATTGTCCCATTAAAATAGAACCAGAGGTCTCATTTCCAACCCTTAATAATGAAAAGAAAAGGAACAGAAAAAAAATCAACCAACACTAACATTCTCCAAAATTTGTTTAAAAGCTGGTCAGAACAGAACATATAAAATACATCTCACTGACCGGAATTGACAATACCCATGTAAAACAAATATCAACTATTGTTTAAAAGTCACCTATCCATTGTTAACATCAAATTCCTCATGAATTTTCAGAATCCTCTTCCATGCCCAGTATACATCAGTCATTTGCACACTCACAAATCAAAATGATTGAGTGAGAGTTAAACAATCACTTCCAAAAGATACTATTTATTCCTTCTATTATACGTGACCTAAAACCTTTATATAAAATAAAATAAAAACCCACACATATGCTCAGACAAATGTCAAAGAAAGAGATATATCAAAAATTGGCATTTATACTACCAACCAACATATCCAACATCCAATATGAGAGCCTATAATTAATAAGTTGCAAACTTTGATTCTGCAACCCTCTGTTTGGGTTCTGAAGAAAGGAACAGTTTGTATCTAATTAGGGATCCTACAGTTTAGAACAAAATGGTAAATGATAGAAGTAAAAAAACCAAACAATTAAGTGGGTTGTTCAGTTTTTAGGTTACCCAAGTCATTAAAAGAAAGAATTATGATTTCGTATCCTCATTTCTTCCTCATCCCAGCAGCCATAAACTCATAAATTCCAAAATCATTGAATTACCGGCACAAAGGTACCAGCTTTTTACAACTTATAGCAAAACAAACCAAAACGCCGATGACCCACTAGAGAAATAGATGAAATATGAAAGAAAATTAGAGGTAAAATGGAAAAGAAAAGAGGGGATATACCAGAGACGAAGAGGTTGGTGCTTGGCTCAGCCTTCTCTCGAGCCTGAGGCGCCGGAGAGTTCATTGGGGGAATGAAACTTGTTGAGAAGAGCCGTCTCAAGCCACGAGTGGGCCCCGCCGCCGCTGCCGCCGCTGCTCTCAGAGTCAAAGCCATTTTCTGTGCTTTGGAGGGTTTCTGCTAAAGTCTTTCCTAAAACCCTTTCTCTAAACCCTCGACACTGGTTTTCTAAGGAGAGAGAGAGAGCGAGATTGAGGAAAGTCAGCTATAGGAGAGAGATTGGAGAGCTAATCGTTGAAATTACAAAACTGACCTCCATTTTGAACAAGTTATTTGTACAAGTGGTTATTAGGATAAGGACAGTTTTGTCCTATAACAAAATAAATTTCAGGCCGAAGGTGACAGACCAACAAGCAACTGTTGAAAGCTACACTTTGGGTTTAAGAGTCCATCACGAGCTGAAGGACCCAGTTCCTTTTCTTGATTTTGAATTCGACAAATTGGGCCTTGATTCGCTGGTTAAGAGCCTTCTTATCGGTGCCTCCTTATCCGTAAAAGATCTCATCTTTCTTACGAATCACAATTGACACATTTGCAAAAATAATTCTTATAAAACATAAAAAGAAAAATTTATGCACACATGTAACACTGCTATTGGCAGGAATTTAGGAACTCCTACGTACTTGGTAAGGAGGGAATATTTTCCAATAAGTAAGTCTTACTCAAATTTTTGGTTCTTTAAATCTTTTTTAGAGAGGAGATTCAAGACTTCTCCCATTATCTAAGAAAAATGAAAAATAGGGTCCTTGGGTTTACCTCAGTGGTTGAGGTGCTCCCCCTTCCCCCTCCCCCCCCCCCACCATGACCCAGCTTCGAATTCTAGAGAGTGTGTGTACCCTCCTCCTTATCAATGTACCTAAAAAAATATTTAGATGTAACAGTCGTACGATTCACTAGATTCATAACAAGTTAGTTGATTTTCACATTTTTTTTTTTTTAAACAAGGATAGGAGACTCGAACTTAAGACCTTTCATTATCGTGAGAAGTAATACTAGACTATCTAGTTTGTATTTATTAGAGAGTTTAGGGGAGGAAATAAGCAAGTTGAAAATTCCCAACTTTTTATTCAAGATGACAAAAAATTATATAATTTCTTTCTTCTGGGTGAATTCTCGATCACACATGGCATCTGCACAAACCAATTGGACGAACAAGGTATGATACTATTTACTATTCACTTCATAAATTATATATATAGGTGAACGATCCAAGTGCTCGTTTGGGAGTGCTTTTGGAGCAGCGAAAAGCGCTTCTATTTTTTAAAAGTAGTGTTTGGCAAAAATTGCAAAAACACTTGGAGTGGTTTTGGAAGAAGCCCTTGAGATGTGCTTCTTCTTAAAAGCGTTGCATGACAAAAACACGGGAAGTACTTGGCTCTCTTTAATGAAACTTTTAAAATACTGAAAATACTCATATTTAATTTTTTAAAATGCCAAAATACCCTTTCTTTCTTTCTTTTTGTTCTTTTTTTTTTCTCTCTATTTTAATCTCCTATTAAAAACCAAAAAAGCCCAACATACGGGATATAAGAGTATGCCAAGGCTGTAGCACCAAGAGTTAAGGCAGCAGCAATGGAGCCCTAGACCCACCTCTGTCTTCTTTCCCTTCTCTCCTTGTCAAGCCGTGCTAGCTCTACATGAAAACAAACAGAAAAACATACATCAGCTAATAACGGGAGGCATATCCAACAGGACCTAACCTACAGTTGGAAACAGAGAACTTGCACTAATGCACATTGAGTAAGGCATGGGTGCCCATTGAGTAGGGTATGGATGCACAGGTGCATGGTACTCAATACATTCAAACCCACTAATTAATGAAACAATACATTCAAACCTAAAGAGGGTCCTGACCAAAAAAAAAACCTAAAGAGGGTTACAGGTTAAGCATGGGGAAAATTAGAGAGTTCAACTGAAGCGGACCTTGTGAAGGATTATGATTTAACAACATAATGATTAAAAATTATACTTGGTGAAGTTCATACTTTTTTAATGATGGGCAATGCTCCACTTCACAACCACTTAAACCTTGTAGTTCTTAGAGTTCATGTTTCTTTATTAATTAAGAGTCAATAATTTTGAGCAGCATTAGCATCTGACCGTTTACCGCAGCGACCAGTCCTCCCTGCAGCAATGAGACCACATTACACTATCACCGGAAGCCCTAACAAGAACCCCACCACCACCAACATAATATATAATGTTCCACATACAAACTACACCATTAGTTTTGGGGTAGTTAACTCCTTATAAGCCTTTGTTAGATTTCTTAACTTTTCAATATGAGATATTTTTACATTTACATTCTCACAAGTAGTGCGTATACCCACCATCAGATTGACCTTTCTGACACACTACACAAACTGACATGTCTACAGTATATGCCTTCCATGGCAACAAATAGCTCATTTTGCTACTTGTACTGAAAGGGAGTGGCGGAATGTGACACGAGCAAGCAACACACCCTTACCCTGGTCGTTAACGATGTCCCCAACACCCTTAGGTTTAGCTTTGATAAACTATCCATTAGGGACGAGTAAACGTTTAGAGTCTAGGTTTGAGAGGAGAGGAGAGGATGTAGAGAAGTGAGTATGCGATCACGATCCTCTGCATTTAGATGTTATGCATTTACTTGTATTTCGTAACATGTAGCCCATTCTAATAATCTAACTATTTAAGACGTGACACATCAACAACTTAGGCATTAAAAATTAGTTTTTTTTAATTAAAATTGTTTAAAATTAACAATTATATTATTGTTTAAATAAATAAAAAATGAAGTAAAAAAGATGAAAGTTGAGGGTAAGGGGGTTGGGAGGAGTTGGGGAGGCGAAGGGAAGGAGAATCTGGGCTGATGTTAGGTGGGGAAAGGAGCTTGGGTATTGATCCACCCAGATTTGGTTTTGAAAGTAAATGAAAAGGTTTTGTATGGAATATCAAATTGGAATTGTATATATTCATTGAATAAACCTCTCCACTCACTACCATTCTCAATATACTCAATTGACCAAAAACTGTATTCCCAAATTTAATAATTTGGAGAACTAGTTTGATTTGTATTTTGCATTTGTATTCACACCCAGGGGCGGTTCCAGCTATGGGCTGGCTGGGCTCATGCCCGGCCCAAAATTTTGACAAAAAAAAAAAATAGAATGTAACTTGCCCGGTCCAAATTTTTGTTACAAAAAATATTACTTACACTCTCATCTCTCTCCTCTCTCCCAATTTTTTATTCTTTTCCTTACACTCTCCTCTCTCCTCTCTCCTTTTTTTATTCTTTTCCTTATCTCCTCTCTATCTCCCTTTTTTTCCGTTGTTTTCCTTCTCTCTTCTCTCCCTTTTTTTTTTTCTTTCTTTTCCTTCTCTCATCCCTCCTCTTTTTTTTTTTCCGTTCTTTTTCTTTCATCTTCTCTCCTCTCTCTCTTCTTCTCTCCCTTTCTTATTTCTTCCTTTTCCTTCTCTCTTTTTGTTAGAAAAATATTACATACATTACTTATGATTATTAAAAAAATTTGTCTTGCACAAAGATAACTAGCAGAAAATACGAAACATGATTGATAGGGCTTTAAAGCTCGAGGTGGAAAGCTAAAAATGAATGTCATAATAAACGTTTATAAAATGAAATAAAGGGAGAAATGAGACCACAACTGGTTAAAAAAAAAAAAACCTAGCTGCGCCAATTTTCTTCCTTCCCATTTCTCTCGAAATAAATCTAGTTTTTTAAAAATTAATGTAGTCCCTTATTTTATCTTTCTTTTTAATGTAAAATATTTTTTTTCTTTTAATTTTTCTTTTGGTTTTTATTTTAGTTTTTGTATTTATAGATATAAATGCATTTGAGGGTAAGGCTTATTACGTCTCCTCTCACTATGTAATTTTTTTAAAATGTTTATTAATGAAATTCACTCGTTTCGTCAAATTTGTTATATAAGTTTTGCCCGGTCGCCTTTCGAACCCTGGAACCGCCACCGTTCACACCCTGCTTATTTCATGGTTTTTGAGGGTCAATTTATGCGTGAGAGGGAGAGAGAGATGGTGGCTTGTATTGAGGCCAGAGTGGCTTCGGGTTGGGTATGGGTGGCGGGGATTAGGGTGAGAGGAAGAGTTGCCTGCCTTCTTTTTTAATCTTGAATTTTGAATTTTTTGAATTTTAAATTGAATTAAGTTATTAGATATTTTATTAATTTTTTCAAAGTTTGCTAATGTGTCATGTGACATATTTTAAACGGTTAGATCATTAGAATGATCTAAATGTTGTGAAATGCGGATAAATGCATAATATCTAAATGTAGAGATTCGGAATCTATGAGTATGATTACTTGGGAACCAAGCAAGGGTACATGTTTGTCATGTTTAATTAATGGGTATACTTTTGTAATAAAAGAAGAATTAAACGGCATATCAAAATAAAAATATTCGGCCACAAATTCTTGACTGTTGTCATTTTTACTCCATTTAGTGCTGCTGCAGAATTTGTGCCACAAGCCGTATTCTTTCTTCTTTCATTTTCTTCTTCTTGTCTTCTTCCCCTGATTTTCAGAGGCTCAAAGTTGATAAGTTCGTATTTTCCACGCAATTCATGCACGCCAAGCCAGCCAAGCCCTTGTGTTCAGGGGCGGTCCTATGCCTAGGGCAAGGTAGGCTGCTGCCTACCCCAAAAATTTCAAAAATAAAAAATACTCATATATAATAGGCCAATTCATTTGAAACATACAAACCTATGCCCACCCAAAAAGCAACCCACATGTATTCATAACTTAAAATTTCTCTCTTCTCTAATTATCTTCTCTTTAATTACCTACCCCCAAATTTTAAGATGTTGTATATGACAACATTGAATCTAATATATTTTGAATAGGTTAGAAGTTATGTGTTCTAATATGTTCTAGTGTTTACTTAAGAATGAATTATAATTTGCTAACTTTGTTGAAATTAATAAGGTCTTTGATTTTTGGAATTTTGTTGAGATGTTTGATTTGATATTGGTATTGTTGAGATATTTGATTTGTTGTTGGTATGTTAATATTTGATTATAGACATTGATGTTATTATGAGAATTTATTTGATTTGTTGTTGGGTGTTGGATTAAATAAGTTATCTTTTGTTATGTCGGATCACAATCCGAAACCCCAAGAAAACAAAGAATTTTTTGGATTTTTTTTTTAAAAGAAAAAGAATAGGTTTTTTGTTTGTTGCTAAACTTTTATTTATGTATAGAGATGCATTTGAGGGTAAGGCTCATTATGTCCTCCTAATATGTGTATATTTTTATTAATGAAATTCACTCATAACGTCGAGTTTTCAATATAAGTTTTGCCAGTCCAATTTCAAATCCTGGATCCGCCACTGCTTGTGTTTCAATGATAATCCATGTTTTAAAATAATATAATTAAGGCAGTCGATGATGATCTGTCCCTTTTTTCTTTTTTTTCTTTTTTTGGGTTGATGACTAATCAAAGCCACCAAATTTTCATACTCTAATCATTCTAATTAAGGCGACAGCGATTACAAAGTTATATCCTATCATGAGATGGTGGCTACATTTTTTTTAAAAGTCGATAATAAAAAATGAAACAAAATAAATGAAAAGAAGGCAACGGAGGTGAAAATATATTAGTCTTCTTCTTCCTACCAACTAGAGCTTATATGTAGTTGACAACGTTGCTCAAGGTTTAAGTTTACCCTTCATTTGGACTCTTGCTTCATGCTTATCATTCCTCTCAATCACAATCCCCACGAACAGTACGAACAAAATTATAAAACAATATCAATTTTTAAAATAAAATAAACCTTTTAAATTGATTATCAAATGTGTAATTTGCTTCCTTTAGGGAATGTTTTATCTTCTATAACGTGTTGCAAAGGACCCACTAGTGTAATGAGTTGGAGTAATTGCTTCCCTAGGTAAGAACCTGGGTTCAAGTCCTAGTATTTGTATTGTGCGTGTGAGTTTAGTACCCCTCTCAATAAAAAAAAAGTTCCTCAAATCTTCTATACCGTGCACACAATGGGCAACCAACCTCCCCAAGTCACCTGGTGCAAGAGAAAGCCACATCGCTTTTGCCCATTTTGACTCTCTCTCTTTCTCTCTCTTCTTCTTCTTCTTCTTATTTTCCTTTTTTTTGGTGAGTGGGAAATATTCTTCACTTTACAACTACGATAGCTTCTACTTCCTCTATAAATTAAGAATCTTCAATGAAGCTGGAAACTAACCTGGACGCACCTCAAGAACTTCCTATGCAGAAACTGAAGAAAAGTTCACCAATATGAGACTCTGCTTTACCCTGTTTTTGATAACCAGGCTATTTACAAACTCTCAATCTATTAGCAGAGCTGATTTCCCAGATGGGTTCGTTTTTGGAACGGCTTCTTCAGCATACCAGGTACTTTTTTGTTTTGGTTTCAACAACATCATGGAGCTTAGAACATAAAAGAGCGGTTAATCATGGAGTGTTGTATGTGGTAGTTTGAGGGGGCTGCAAATGAAGGAAACAAGGGAGCTAGCGTATGGGATACTTTCACAAAAGAACCAGGTAAGAACTCAAATTTGATTTGCAGTTTAAATGATGCAAAAAATAAATTTAAAAAAAAAAAACCTTAATACATGATCCGAAGCAGCATCTTGTGATTGCTTTCCTTGTTTTCTATGCTAACAGGGAGGATTTTGGACTTCAGCAATGCAGACACAGCCGTAGATCAATATCACAGATTTCAGGTGAACTGCAGAGTGACATTGATTGACTTTAAAATTAACTTTGTAGAGTTTTAACCTTAGAAGCAATAGCAGATTATCTCCAACTTTTCTTTTCTTTTCTTTTCTTCTAAGTCTTCTCTAGTTTAGATATAAAAAAAGTTCTCTTTTAATTAAACAAAGAACCTGTCCATTGAATGGTTATGGAGAGAGAAATTATTTGGATAAGATTATTTATAATCTTCTAACAATGAAGGAAGTATAAAATTATAAAAGTAAGAACAATGAGATAATGCGATGGCAATGATGCATCAACAACTTTAATAGTATAACAGGAAACAAATCTAAACAAGACAATTGGCAGAGTTCAAATAAATTATTAGCCAACGAATGACCGCTAATCTCTTACTTTGCCCCAAAATAGAGAGACTAAAAACTCAAAATTTACAGAGTGATATAGACTTGATGAAGGATATGGGAGTGGATGCATACAGATTCTCGATATCGTGGCCAAGAATTTTTCCAAGTAAGATATGATTCTGTTCAGATTTTCTTTTTATCTATTTCATTGCCATCTGATTACTTAATGCTTTTGAAAATAACCTTAAACAGATGGAACAGGAGAACCCAACTCAGAAGGAATAAACTACTACAATAGCCTTATAGATGCTTTGCTGGAAAAAGGTTACTCCATGAGACCTCTCTAATAAATACATTCTTAGAGAGATAATTCTTTTTGAAGAATATAATTTGATCGATTTTTAAATGTAATTCCTCTCAATCAGGGATCAAGCCTTTTGTAACACTATATCACTGGGATCTTCCACAAGTGCTTGAAGACAGATATGAAGGATGGTTGAGCACACAGATAGTGTAAGTATCAAACAGCCGCAGGAGACATTTTGAAAATGCTGATAAAACGTAATCCTTACCTCGCTCGCTTACAGAAAAGACTTTGAACATTATGCCTTCACCTGCTTCCGAACTTTTGGAGATAGAGTGAAGCACTGGATCACCTTCAATGAGCCTCATAATACCGCTCTCCAAGGTTATGACTTAGGCATACAAGCTCCTGGGAGATGTTCGATTCTTGGTCATTTGTTTTGTAAGAAAGGAAATTCATCTGCAGAGCCATACATTGTTGCTCACAACATCCTTCTCTCTCATGCCGCTGCTTATCATAGTTACCAGCAATTTTTCAAGGTACCTTGATTTCCATAGAATATTACTTCCTAACTCAAGTACTAAACATTATGCTAAGTGTTAAAGAATCCAAAAATGGAATTTAGGCTTTCTGTATTTTTTACTTTTTCTACTGGACACCTAGGAGAGACAAGGAGGTCAAGTAGGAATTGCACTGGATGTCAAATGGTACGAACCTGCATCTGATAATGATGAGGACATAGATGCAGCACATAGAGCAATCGACTTCTCATTAGGATGGTAATTTCTGTTTAAACATTTTATGCAATGCATTTAGGAAGAGTCCAAAAAATTGTTTATAACACAGAAAAGTGAACCAGGTTCCTTGATCCACTATTTTTTGGCAAATATCCTCTTTCAATGAAGAAGCTTGTGGGTCAGAGATTACCAGAGATTTCACAGGCAATCTCAAAATTCCTGGTTGGATCTTTGGACTTTGTTGGCATAAACCACTACACCACACTATATGCTCGAAATGACAGGACTCGGATTCGAAAGTTCATAATGCAGGATGCTATATCTGATGCTGCAGTCATTATAACCCGTAAGATGCCGAAGTACAACCTTCTACCCACTGGTAGTGTTTGGTTGCTGGAATGATCATTGGGATGGAATGGAATGGAATGAAATAAAAAAATAGGAATGGATGTCAAAAGAGTCAAAGGTTAAAGTAGGACGAATAGAAAATTGGTAAGGAAAGCAATTGGAATCCATCATTTTGGGGGAATGGGGAACGCTCATTCCTTTATTTTCTGTCAACCAAGCAACGGAATGGGCACTCCATATGGCATTCTTACCTATGGAATGCCTATTCCATTCCAAGGTTCATTCCAATCAACCAAACACTTCCTAAAAGTAAATATGAAAAAATGAAAATCAGAATTTCAACTGATAATTATTATACCTGACTTTGATTGTAGCATATAAAGAAGGAGTGGCAATTGGAGAAAGAGTATGTATCAACCCCTTGCTAAACCCTGAATTCAGTCACTGGTGTCATATTTAAGAAATTTCATCAGTTATTCCTCCTCCAGGCAGCTTCCCGCTGGTTACGCATAGTCCCATGGGGCATCCGAAAGTTGGCTAGACATCTGAAAGATAAGTACCAGAACCCGCCAGTGATAATTACAGAAAATGGTGAGTAGGTTCAGATTTAAAATTTACAAATCAAACTTTGAGAAAGTATTAACGGTTCAAATTCATGAGAACAGGCATGGATGATCCAAATAAACATTTCATACCTTTAGAAAAGGCTTTAAAGGATGAAAAGAGGATAAGATTCCACGGGGACTATCTCTCGAACCTATCTGGTGCTATAAGGTAATAACAACTCCCCACTTTGATAGCTTGGTGTAATTTCCTGGGTTGCTGCAGGCTTGGATTGGGATGATGGAAAGTGAGACCCCAATGCCTGAGACCTCCAATCTTGTACATGCCACATTAACAGAAAACTAAATGAATACAGGCAAGACAACTGCGATGTTCGTGGTTATTTCGTGTGGTCGTTGCTCGACAACTGGGAATGGAACATGGGCTACACTGTTCGGTTTGGACTCTATTATGTGGATTACAAGAAGAACCTTACAAGGATTCCTAAAACTTCAGTCCAATGGTTTAGAAGATTTCTCCAAGTTAACGATGATCTGAGAGACTACACCAGATCTAAGAACTTACTTTTGGCTACAAATTAGATAAAGCACATGTTGTACAATGCATTGAACATTCAAAGGAAAAGTCAGTAAAGCAAAAAATTCAATTAAACTCTGCAAAAGTCCAAACATTCTTATCTAAATTAGACACCATTTAAGCACACACAAAAAAAACAATTTATTCACAAACAACCAAACATCATGATTTATACAATTTGATTGACATAACTGATGTCTTTCATTCAAACAACAAACCATGTTCTGCAAACAACACCAACTTGCAAGCTTGCATATTTAACAGGCGCTTTGCTAAATCAAAGGGAGCATATGGGTTAACATTAACAACCCCCAGCCAGGGACCATGAATTATCATGCCAATTGCAAAAGATTGAAATAATTAATACTTAAGCACATAAATTTTGGAGAAGGAATTAAAGAGCGCAGTGAGAATGGCATACCGGCCTTTGCTCCAGAGGCGAAGTACGATTTGAAACAGTGAAGTCGGAATCAACGGAGGCTAAGATTCCAGGAAGGAAGACAGAGCGAGAAACCTCCACTGATACTGTTGTTGTCAACTTGTAGCTGTCGTTAGTTTTGTAGTTTTGTGTTGCTGTTATTGTTTGGTTCATATTTTGGGAGACCCTCAAAACGAATTGTTCAAATTTTGGATTTTCTTTTTTCTATATTTCTAATATGGCCCTCTTTGCACATTTGTTGCTCAAATATTCTCTTCCTAATGTGGAGTGTGTTTTGAGTAATTTCTCATTGCTTACGAAAATAAAAATAAAATAAAATAAAGTTTTCATGACTCAAACTTTTAGTAGTTTCGTATAATTTTTTTTTTAATTCAAATTATAGTAAGATTGCATTCATAAATCAGGCTACAAGAGCCATGACAATTACTTACAAAGAGTTACAACCAATATGCCGAGATTCAACGACAACATCAAACTCATATGATATATTTCTCTATAATTGAGCATAGATTGTATTTGCTAAATTTTTCATGAATGGAAGCTGATAAAACCTGTCACTAATGATATAATTATGTTACTACTTTGAGATTTGAATTAAATCAATCTCATTCATAGATTCATAATATTTATAGTTTCGGTGTGTGATTTGAGTACTCAAAAGCAGCACCAAAACACCCATTCGATTGTTACTTTGATCATATGCGACAAAGGTGTCATATCAACCCAAACCATGCCCTAGCAAAGACCAACTTCATTCAACCTAGGAGAAAAATCACATACGCACCATACCACGTTAAACAAAATACACCTATTATTATTAGGTGATGTTAGGCCCACGCAGCCTGCAAGCATAAAATCTGATACAGAGAAACACTCAAAGCAACTTTTAAGCCTTTGAAAACACCCTTCTTTCTTATTCATTCTTTGTCTCTCTCTCATCTCACTCAACACAAATAGAAAAACGTTGCTGTCTGTGTTTGTTTCCTTTGCCTTTTTGATAGCAAAGCTCTGATTTTGAGCCGGCATTTGATTATTTACCGCAAACCCGGATAGTGTGCTAGTGTTAGTTTGATCCTTGGCCATGAAACGAGGGTACTCAGAATCCCCATCCACCTCTCTTGGGCCACCTCAATCCAGGTTAAAGCCCAACCCAGAAGGTAATATTTGTGATGCCAAACTCATATGCCCTTTTGTTCCCCGGTTCTGATTTGTAGCTTCTTGTGGTAAATTGTTCATCTTTTTGGTTTGTTTGGGAGTTTTTGGATCTGGGTCTTGTAATTTTTGCTGATAAAGTGAAGGGAGAGGGAGAGGAACATCAAAGTCTGAACTCTTTTTCTATTTTGTGTTTTCGATTGGTAATTCATTCAATATTTGTTTTGTTCCTGATTAGTGTGGCTGTTTAATTCGAACCTGGGATTCTTAGTTCCCCAACTAACGTATTTGGTTTATAACAGTGGAAACTGAGAGAAGGTGAATATAACTAAATTTTGATTTTGCTACTTTTTACTCTTATCAATCACTACATAATGAAAATTTCAATATTGAAATCTTTTTTGCTCTTCCGTACAAAACTTGCAGTGATATTGAACGCAACAATGGTGTTAGGTTGTTCTTTTTTAATTAATCAGAGTTTCTTACAATGTGGCCTTAGGTGATTCACAATTCTTGGAGGATGAAAGCACAAAAATTTTTGCACGTAAAGTGGCAGATCATTACAGTGCAAGGACGAATCAAACGCTGGAAGAACGAGAAGCCAGTCCAATCATCCATTTAAAAAAGCTTAACAATTGGGTATGTCCTTTAATCTCGTAGATACTCCATAATGGTATAATCACACTCCATAGTTTTCCAATTGCTTATAGTTCCTTCTCATGTTGAGCAGATTAAGAGTGTCTTAATTCAACTCTATGCTCGCAGAGGAGATGCTGTACTTGATCTTGCATGTGGCAAGGTATTGGTAGTCCATTACATCTTCCTTTTCCCCCTCCTTCCACTAATATTCTCTTTTTAATATATTTTTTTTCTTTTTGGCTAGGGGGGTGATCTCATCAAATGGGACAAGGCCAAAATTGGATATTATGTTGGCATCGATATCGCTGAAGGCTCAGTAAGTACTGAAATTTGGTTACAATTAACTCATTGGTTCACAATTTTCTTTCACGTAGTAGTTCCATATATTTATAACTTCGATGTGATTGAGGCCGTCTAAGCTTTTCATCAAAGTTATCTTTCTATGGAGTACAAATATTGATTCTAGGACCATTTTACTGTATTGCTACTCAATTGCTCACTTACGTTTCCAGAATGCATAAATTTTGCACTAGTACTAGAGTTGTAGTTGCTCTACATTATAGCTATTATGAAGAGTCCTTTATTCTATTTCCAAATTTGGCCTGATCAATGCTGTAGAGGTTTCTTTTTTTCTATTCAATACTTCCTAGATTTTTATTTGGTGCGGAAGGAAAGTATTTCCCTTGTCAATCAAGGAATGAGTTTTGAGGAACTCTAGTATTAGGGCCTAGTCCAGGGTTTAGGATGATGCTGTATTGCTCCGTGGAGGCTGTGAGTTGAGACTTGAGAGGTTTCAACAGTACCTTTAACTTATCCTTATTGTCAATAGTGGATTTGATCTCCCTCTGGATGTGGACATTTTTTAAAACAATGTAAATTCTTTCTTTTGTGTGCTTGTTTGCCTTTCTTGTGAATTACATAGTTTTTCATTATCCTGCACCTCATCATGTAGTGATAAATTGCTCAGTCTTTACGACAGTAAAGGATTTTCTGAACACCATCCTTCTCTTTCAAGCATGACATCTTCCTTGTCTGGGTATATTTTCTTGATGACAAATAAATGACTTTTTTTGGCTCAAGACCTTATGAAGATGTGCTGTAGTCGTTTTGTTGTCTGCCTTGTTGTTACGGTTTACATTTTTCAAATGTGTGCCACCATCAACCATCTTATTACCATTTTCAAATTTACGTACAGATAGAAGACTGTCGTACCCGTTACAATGGCGATGCTGACCATCATCAACGCCGTAAAAAATTTACATTTCCCGCCCACCTTATATGTGGAGATTGTTTTGAGGTACTTGCAAAAATATAATACCTGCTCATATAGCCGTTATTTTGTCCCTAGGGAGCTTGGGTTTGACTCAATCAAAGAAGCAGCCATTATGCAGCAGCATATGTGGTAATGCTGCTATGTTGTTCTATGCCCTATGATTATTAATGCTATGTGGATGGTTTCAGGTTCGCCTGGATAAAGTCCTGGCTGATGATGCCCCCTTTGATATTTGCAGTTGCCAGGTGAGCCTATCCATGAACTAATAGATTTCTACCTTCTGTTGTAACGTAACTAAAAATTTGAGGGGAAGAAAGCGTTGAAACAGAACCATCGAAATACTTTTTATTTTGCAGTTTGCCTTGCATTATTCCTGGTCTACTGAAGCACGTGCACGGCGAGCCTTGGCTAATGTCTCGGCTTTACTTCGTCCTGGCGGTACTTTCATTGGAACAATGCCTGATGCCAATGTGATCATCAAAAAGCTTAGAGAAGGTTTATTTTACAACTTAAACATTTTCGTTTATTTTGGAGAGTAACCAAGGAACACTCCTTCATAAGTCCTGTAAATCCTCACATAAGCAATATATGTTCTTTTAAGCCCAGTAGATAGAGAAGTTCATTAGATATAGAAATATTTAGCATTAAGATTTTTGGGCATGGCAAACCACTTTTGTCATTATTGATTTGAGTTCCTATTTTCATTGTGAATGTCCAGCTGAAGGATTGGTCTTTGGTAATAGTGTCTACTGGATACGATTTGATGAAGAATTTTCTGAAAAGGTATGTTGTCACTCATGTGCTTTATTTTTCATTTATTCAGTTATTCTCCAAGCTGAGACATTACCTATGAAAACACGAGTATTGAAAATTTTCCAAATTTGACGATTACTTCATGTATGACTCAGAAATTCAAGTCTTCAAGCCCCTTTGGTATCCAGTACAAGTTTCACCTGGAGGTATCTAACTTGTTTATTTATATGTTCTGTTCATATATGGTTGTATCTAAAATGTTAAGCTAGATGGTTCCATTTAACTTTTTTTCCCATGATTTCTGATATAAATTTTCTTTGCAGGATGCTGTTGATTGTCCTGAATGGATTGTCCCCTTTCATGTCTTCAAATCCCTGGTAGAAGAGGTATAATTTCTTCTTGTATCTTTGCTATTTGAAATGTTTTTCTACTTGTAACTGAGAACAAGGTATGTGAAATTTTTTTGCAAGATATGGAGCTAGTTTTTGTGAAGAACTCCCATGAATTTGTGTTTACCTTTTGCAGTATGATATGGAGCTAGTTTTTGTGAAGAACTCACATGAATTTGTGCACGAGTATATGAAAAAACCAGAATATGTGGAGCTAATGCGGAGGCTTGGTGCATTAGGTGATGGTAACCAAGATCAGAGTATGTTCATTCCCTTTAACCCTTTATTTCCTCTTTACATACAGACAGTGGATTAATTGTGACCCAAATTTGTTTCAACTGCTTATTGATTTTGTCATTCACTAAAATGATTTGTTGTCATTAGAATGCCTCTGATGAGTTTTTAGTACTGATCATTTTTCATTATTGCTTTGGCAATATCCAGGCACGCTATCACAAGATGAATGGGAAGTAGCTTATTTGTATTTGGCATTTGTCTTGAGGAAGGTGAGTGCATGTTCCTAGTGCAAAATAACCTCTGTGATTAATCCCATTTCGGTGTCGCTGTTGCTGTTAATATAGTCCGTGTTGTTTGCATTCATGTGATTGTGTGTTGAAGAATAAATCTGTGTTATTTTCAGCGAGGCCAACCTGATCGGGCACAAGTAAACGGTAGAAGAGACAAAGGGAAAATGCATATATCAAAAGAGGACATAATGTACGTCAGCAATGATTAATGGTAAAACAATAATGTCTGAAATATCCATTTTCATAGCAGAAAAAGAACAATGATTTTGCAGCATGGAGAAGCCTCTGCTTGGCCAAATGGGAAAGGGAAGAGAGCTCAACTCCCCACACTGTTCTACTAGCTACTTGTAGAAATGGATGTAATTACTCAATTTTGTAGATTTAAACAATAATCTAAGATTTTTAATTTACATTTTAATTGAAAAATGCTCCGGAGGAAATAACAGTTTGTAGTCTCTGTGGGATGAGAAATATAGTTTAATTACTAAAACGTGACCACCAACCTAGTGTTTGGTGAATTGTAACATCACCATCAGATTAGTGTAACAATTAAATAAAACTGGGTGGTTGTTTTTGAACCACCAAATTCGCTAACTTCACTTTCCTTTATTTTTCCTTAACACATGTTTTATTCCTTACTTTGTTTTATTCCTTACTTTGTTCTAGCATAATAAATTACAAATTTCATTCGTAGATGTGGATTAGACTAGTTTGCCATTACAATGTGTCTGCCTCCTTTCATCCGACTTCAATCCCTTCCTCGTACATTAGAATATGACATTAGCAAGAAAAAAAATACGTATTTAATCCTTCTTAATTTAGGAAACTCCAGAAAGAATCGTCATGCATTTTTTGTAATAATTTAATGGATGTGTGAGTGAGTTGCAAGAGGGTTCTCTTCGAGTGTTTGGAGGCTTTACTTATTCAACAAGTAATTCAGTTTACACAATAGTTAATCCAAAAGTAATTCAAGGAAGGATATATACACATGATATCATCATTCATAGATCTCAAATCCATAATGAGGTTGGAATGCAAAACATTTCTATTTTCTGACGTAAAATGATGCTAAAATCACACACATTGTAAACCCTAGGAAACTTCATCCTTTGGCATAGAGCCACACAGCGATTACCTTCCTGCCTGATATGACCAAGCAACAATTATCTTCTTCTGTAAAAGTACGTAGGCTATGAATCGCCAGTTTGTAAATAGTGAAATATCATAAAAAAGGAAAGAAAAAACACTCAATGGTTCCGTTCAAACACAAGATTAAGCTTGCAGATCCTCTAACCATAATGAAAATCTGACTGCAAAACATAATCTGAGTACCAACGACATAAGCTGTACATGTCATTTTACCACTCTTCCCTTGAACGATCAATAATGGACTGAGCCAAATGGAAAACGTTCAATTAAGCTAAGAAACTTATATGCAGCACGCTGATAGCAATACTTCCCCGCATCAAATTTGTGTTTATTTATTCTACAAGCACATTAGGCAGAGACACTCACAAGGACTGTGTTTTCGGCAGATTTAAATAGGCAACCCATAATGAACTCTAGGAACGCTTCATCAAAACCACCATAACAACCATAACTGCCAGCCCCATGAATGCAGATGCTACCGTCTTCGTATTCGCATTCTCATCTGCATCTCCATTCTCAGCTGGGGAGGGAAAAATATTCTGGATGTAAGTTGACAAATCGCCCACCCACCTATCCACGGTAAGCTTGATTTTCTGCACAAAACCACAGAGCACAGCTTCAAACCCATCAGATTTGTCTTTGTCTTCAAGCTTCTTGGGTGATGCTGGATCAGAAAACTCAGTATCTGACGCATATTTGGGCTCGTAAAGATTATAGTTCTTGTTGGACTCCAAGAATTGCTTGACCGCAGAATTTTCCATCATAGCACTCCAGATATTTGGGTCGCTTGCAATTGAAGCAACAACATTCTGGGCATGAAACCAAAAAAATAAATCAGTCCCCTAACAAATGGTATAAGCCAGACTATCATAACTGAATTTTGGTAGCTAAAAGCGCCATACACTACTTCCAAGTTCACAGCGATAACATCTTGAAAGGATATGAGTTGGGAATTCAATCAAATACCTGAGCTTCAGCACTTCTACTCAGCATTTCAAATGCCTGAAAAGCATGTTTTGGCACGGAAGTCCTAGTAAGAAGCAGGGATTCCTCCTCCTCAGGTTCAGGGTTCGTAATTTGAGACAGCCCAGAAACCTTATCAGCAGCAGACTGCTCCCCAAATTCAGTAGATTTGGGTGAAGACAGATATATCCTGAAAGTTCATTTATTGAAAATTGAACATATGAGGGAGAAAAAAAAATTTATTCAAGCATGAGACTACACACAATAGATCAACCTACAAGCTGACAAACGGGCAACAACAGCAAACACTTTCAATTTCATGAACTCTGTGGTGCTTGGTGTAACAAGAAACTATGAATTTAGAATTTAAAACACTTTCAATTTCATGAACTCTGGTGCTTGGGTTTTTTTTTTTTTTTTTTTGGTGAATTTAGTTTCAAATACTTTTAATTTCATGAACTATGAATTAGAATTTTAAAAATCAATATATAATTCACACACACACACACACACAAAAACTATTTGAAACTAAGTTCTTTCACCATCCATTACTCCAACAGCAAAACTCCAATTTACCATCCAATCATTTCTTCATCCCAAATGAATAATCCCCAAAAACCACATATAAAAAAAAAATTCACCACCTACGATCATCAAGCAACTTCGCAAAAATCTATTTGGGTTTCAAATAAAGCAATAAAAACACCATCTTTAGACAATAACAGAGCAGAAATATAAATTTCAATTATTTCGCACTTATTCGCTTCTTTTGCACTCTTTTCTCGTCAACGAAACAGAGCATAACACAAATAAATACAAAAGGGGACGTCGTTGCTTTGGAAAAAAAGAAAATTTTAATAAGAAATCACAAAGCAAAACAGAATTAACGAAGAAAAAATAATTAAGGCTTTTATTGGCGGAGAAATGTACTTATCGAGGGCGTCTTTCAATTCAGTGGTGGCCTCTCTGGCCTCCTTCAAGCTCGGCGCGGCGTCGAAGACGACTCTCGGCATCGGCTCGCCGGCAGACATCACCAGCTCCTCGTCTGCGGCGCCAACCACTTGCCAGTCGACGAAGTCGTCCATCGCATCCAATGCCGTCTTCTCGATCGGAGACGCGTCAACCCCGCAGACATTCTCAGCCGTGAGGGTCGCGGCGACGGGGATCGAGGCCTTTCGGATGGACTGACCGGACGGCGACGGAACCAGCGCGCCGCGAAGCATGCCGCCGTGAACAACGCCGCCGATCCCCGCCACCTTAGCCGCCACCTTCATGACTCCGCCTCCCATTGATATTGATTGGACCCTGTGAAAAGCGTGTGTGATAAAAACCCTATCACTCGACTCCCTCGCTCTCCGTTTCCTTCCTCTTGAAGTCTCTCTGAGTCTGAGGTGATGAGATTTCTTTAGAGACAGAAAAAGGAGGGAGAGAGAGAAAGAAAGAGTGAATAAAGGAGTTATTATCTACAGAATCTGTGGCCGCGTCCCCTTGATGATCGCTCTCATGTTGCCACGTGTGGGATAAAAATAGTTTTATGTTTTTAATTAACAGTGGATAAAATAGTTGTTTTTTTCTTTTTTTACCGTTGGTCGATGGATAAATCATAAATTTGTGTTCTTTTATATTCTTTTAGGTGCTGGTTCCATCGTTGAGGGAGGCTGAACTTTGGGGAATATTCTATGGTATTAACTTGGCTTGGAATATTTAAATAATTTTATCGAGACTTTTGCTTTATATCCGATTGATATAAAATAATTAAATAATTAAATAATTAAATAATATTTGAATCAAACCAAACCATCGGTACTTTCAGCTAAATAGATGTGTTTTTTTCTTTTTTAAGAACACTCAAATAGTTTGATGTATCCACTTTTGGCTAGCACTTTACCCCTTATCGGGAATCCTTAGGAATATCAGCGGGGATTAATTTAAGTTGTGATTAAGGTTAAGATGTCATTCATAATCCTGCATCTAGACCAAAAAAAAAAATAGTTTGATGTATGTAAAAACCCAAGCAAAAATTCAAGCAGAAGTATGGCAAATCCAACCCAAACCCAAACCCTAATTTTTGGCCCAATATTGTAGACCGGATTGTTTTGACACGTGAAAGGCCTTGCTTCAATCCCCATAATGTAGTTCAGTGACTATTCAAATTGAGTTTAAGGGGGAGAAAATCATTGATACAATCAGTACATTGGCCGGCTGCAAATTATGAAAAATCGGTTTTAGTGCAAAATACAATTTATGTTAAAAATGATGGTTTTTTAAGTCAATATATAATCCGTACTAAAATTCCATAAAATCAAGTTTTCTTATTTGACGTGTAAGGAATAAAATCCGCCAAAAATTATTTCTGAAAAAATAATTATTTCAAAAAATTATTTTTCATACTTAATTAATATTGTACTTCCGCTAAAAAAGTTTTGGGTCTGCAAGTGTGCATTGTCAACCCATTTATTTATTAGTCTTCCCCTTCAAGCAAAACAATATAAATTGAAACTCAATGATAATATGATTAAGAAGAAAAAAGAGCAACTATCGAAACAAGGTCAAGAAGTTCGACGGATTGCAGTAGTTTATAGCTCAAATAATTAAGAGCATTTAGTCATGCATCTGAAGTTCTAAATTCGATTCCCGCTCATAATATTGTCGGTATAAAAAAATAAAAAGAAGTTGGACGGTTCAATCCAATTGCTCAAAACAGTGATTGCCTTCCTTTAATAAATTTGTGTATTTAAGTTGCTTGGCCACTATTGTTTGAAACCGACTGCTAACATGACCTTTCACAAGCAAATAAACATTAAAGAACAAATCTAATGCCAAAGAGGATAAACATTAAAGAACAAATCTAGGAGGCCAAGAGGTGCCACCAATTCCAGCAAGCAGGTGCTTGTGGGCCCATACAACAAGTAGGACCCGGACTTTGTGATTGGGTAACATTAAAATAGTCCCAAGGGATATTACCACTCCCTAATATGAATTATTAGAAGAATAACAGAATCTGAATATCTGATAATACAACCAAGGAAGAAAAGTTTGTCTGTACGACAGCACCCCATTCACCCGTGAAACAAGGCTTTTCTCCTTCCTACCCTACCTTAATCATAGCTAGGCTATTAAGAATCCATGTTCTAAACAATTCCACACCCTCTCTTCTATAAATCACACAGTTTGGGATTGCTTCGATAGAAAACACTTATGCTTGTAAGCGCTTTTTTAAGAAGCAAATCAATATTTTTATTTAAAAAATTATTAAGTGTTAAAAAGCGTTGCCACTCTACCGCTGAGTTATATCCCTTCTCATGCCCCATCGAGAAATAGACTCGAAAACACTTTTAAGATTTTCCTATCAAATACCGTCTCAAAAGTACTTTCGGTGGTCAGAAAAATCAAGTAAATGGCTAGAGAAAACCAATATCATTAAGAAAATAAAAGGTTGAATAAGTAGCTTCAAAAATTGTGAACCTGGTGTAGATTAGGATGTAGCTCAATTCCAAGGTCATAAGATAGGCGGCAGGTTCGGGATAGAGATTTGTTCAATGCAAACTTACATTTTGAGCCAAAAACAAAATCATAAGTTAATATATAAAAAAAAGGTCAAATTTTTGTGATGAAAATTTTGTTTTTATCTCATACTCAAAACAATATTTTTAAAAACGGCATGTTAGAAGAAAATTCTTGCCTTGTCAATTCGAACTTGAGAAAATATATATATAACAGGTGAAGAGAGAGAGTAAAGAAATTTGATCCTTTGCTTTGCTTAAACAGATTAGAGAGAGTAGAATAACGGAATTAACAAAAGTTAGAAGATTAGAACCGCTAATATGATGAGGACATCTGATTCCAGGAGTTCAAATCTTTACAAACTCCTCTTCCTTTCCTTCTCCTTGTCCTCAAAACCCCTCCCTCTCTAATCTCAGGCCACCTACAACAACACCTACTTAATTATATCATTAGACCTATCAAATTTAAAATTGCAGTTTAAAGAAAGAAGAAAAAGAAAAGACAAAGTTGAAACAGGTTGGCAATTGGCATGCATCTCTTTCCTATCTCAGACCCTCAAAGCCTGCCTTTTCCATCCTCACATGATTCTTCAACACACCTGCAAAGTCACATGAAATATTAGGCTCCACAATCAAGCCCCATCTTGCATGCAAACTTTTAGTAACCCCAAACCAAAAAACAGCATAAAAGAAAAGAAATTTTGGTTATCAAAATTCAGAGTTAGCGCAAGCACTAAGCAAGCAAGCTACCTAGCCTAGGTTCCAGGGAAATCGGTGCAACCAAAGTTCTGTTGTTTCTATATAGGAAATTTCTTGGATACTCTGTTTCTTTTTCTTTTCTTTTTTCCTAGAATTAATTGTTTATAAGAGAAATTTGTATACATAATGTGTATGAACAGGAAATAGGGACAAAGGAAAATATCTCATTATGAATAAAACACACAAACAAACAAACAAATAAGAAAATAAAGTCTCTCTCTCTCTGATCAGTTTTTGAAACACTAACATGTTTGTCTCTGCAATACCAATACATCAATCGTCAGACATGGCATACATTAAGAACCAAAAACTGCTCAGCACACCAAAAAAAAAAACAGACACCCAGAAATCTATGTCCATAGAAACTGCAACACATGTCAACAAGTGCAAAATATAGTGAAATTAAGAAAAAAAATTAATTAAGCTAATCTGATAAATAATCAATTAAAATGAATTACCTGATGAGGGTTTACAGTCAGGTGGATCTTCAAAGAGTGATAAAGAGAGCTGTTTGTGAGCAACCCCAATGTCAAAGAGTATGAGGCCTGATCTTGGATCATCCACAATGATGTCTTTGACTGGCAGCCATAGAAAGAGCTCTTCTTGGGTCAAGCCCTCCACCCCTATGAGGCTTCCATAGCTGAGATTGGCTCTCACAACACTTTCAAATAAGACCCTGTTCTCAAACTTGGTCAGGCAAGGGCCATCAAGGAAGACTTGGAGCTGGCCATTGTCAGAGAGAGTGTAGGACTTGACCTCCTTTGGTAGGAGGCCTGCTGGCAAGCCTTGGGAGATAAGAAGGTCATGAATGGAGGAGGAGGAGAGGGAGAGGGGTAGAGAGAGAAAGATGAGAAAGGTCCATGGAAAGACTCTGATGAAGAAGAAGTAGTGGCTGGTGTTGAACAAGGACATGATGGCTTGCTGGAAATGTCTAGAGAGAGATAGACAGAGAGAGCATGTAGAGGGGTTTGTTTTTAGGGGATGATATTTGGAGAGTTGGAAAGTTTGAAAGACTGTTTTAATAATGGAGATTGAATGGTGAACTTACCATTTTGCCCTTGGGTTGGTGACTGACTATGGGGCCTAGAGTTTAATTATTTTGTTCTGTAGCACCTAATTATAATGGAGCATATGCTTTAACCAGATATGGGTTTGTTGTCCTTTTTATAAAATTAAAATGAATCTACACCATATCTACTCCATTTTTCTTGTTAGATACTAATCATATATTCCATTTCAGTCTTGGTTGTTGTAATTGTAATTTGTAAGTATGAGATTGATTACTTTAAGCTAAATTAATGTTCAATTGCAAATTTCTGTAAGTGCAATTTAATTAAAGGTCGTCTTTTATGACAACCTTTGTGATTTTAATTTTTTGACAACCCTTGTGATACAAGCGATACTAGGGGAGGAGAATTATCTCTCACACACTGCTTAAATGTGTCATGAGGATTCAAACTCTAGACCAAAAGAAAGTTGAAATATTTCATATTTTCTTTCGCTTGCAAAATATGAATGAAGAACAAATTCCTTATACAACTAGAGTCTTGTGAACCAAATTAACAATAGTCACGACGGAAAGAGGCAGCGAGTGATTTTCAAGTGATGAAATTGTAAAGAGATATCCTCCCTCCATAACATATGCAACATAATTAGCTTCACAAAACACATGCTTTTCACTACATGGTATCAATTTTGCGATATCATCATATTATATTTCCTAATGAAAAGGCAACTAAAAATGAAAAAGTGCCAAAATAAAAGACGGTGTAGTGGTCATGTACAGTGTTGATGACATAATTATGCATGAACAATGGGTTTATTATTATATTTGCTGATTAAGTATAATATATACCTACTAGAACCAGAAGAAATGTACACTGAAAAAGGTCTCTTGGTGGTCCAAACTCCAAAACAACTCAGCCAACGGACCTCCTGCTGCCAACATTTCATCATACAAATTGACAACAAAGTATGACTCTGTCATTAATATTTTTCTATTAACTAATTTTGCCTAAACAATTCAGCAAGACTAATTTAAACATTATTTTATATATATATAAAACACCCACTTTGGCCTCTCTTTGCGTTTGCAGGCGAACCAACCTATCCCATTGAACAAAGGCTTCTGATAGAGATTACTAGCAGCAACAAGGGTATTTTCGACATTCTACAATCCCACATGAACAATGGAGCATGAATGATAACCAGATTGTAACGGCTGCACTTGCAGTGGAAAAGTCAGAATCCAGGACGTACCTCACATGAATCCTGTCACAGACCTGAAAAACATCTCTTTTTCTATAGGACAATATTACATGAATCCTGTCACAGACCTGAAAAACATCTCTTTTTCTATAGGACAATATTCAATCAAAACTGCCTCTAATGCACGGGTAGAAGGATCGAACCCGAGTGCAATGGATGAGCATACTGCCTTAATTAATTGGACTATGCACATACGTAGAGTTCATGTTACATACGCCGTAAAATGGGCTTAGAATTCGTTTAACATGGATGGATTCGGGAGGAACTTATGAAGTTGATGAAACTTTTGTGACCAAAAGGGACATGAAGATTTTTATTCATATTTTATTTATTGATTTGCCATTGAAGAAGACTCAGCAGAGTGACAGAGGACCAGCAGTCCGCTGTGCTTCAACAGAAAAAAGTATTCAAAGGGGTAATGATTAAAGTTTGCTGTGGGGAGGGAGACCTGGGTAGTAGATGCCCCAGCCGAAATGACTTGTCACACGTGGACCAATGAGAGGTTGGTCCATTGCCAGTGAAAATTTAGTGAGTATAGGCCCACGTGTGTACTGTGCATGCGGGTCCCCATGCGTGACATGCGCGTCACTTCTTCTTCCTGTACCAATAAATTGTATGGATTTATATTTTTTTTCAGTCATTATTATAATTAAGGGCAGATTCAGAAATTTTTTAATAAGTGGGCTAACAAAAATTATTAGCTTGATTTTTTTTTTTCTCTTTTTGCACTTACAATTTTTGTAGTATTTCTAGAAATGGAAGTATACGTTCAATCATATAAACCATACTAATTCATAATTCTATTGACTAATTTTTAAAAAGTTTTTTTATATACAATTGATATTGGAGATAGAGAATTGAATCTATGAACTCGAGTGTATGGCTAAATGCTAATTTCTAATAAAATTTAGCATAAAAATAATACATATTAAATACAATAAAAAAACATATATTATAAAAATCAAAATATGTTCAACAACATAATCGAAAGTGTACGTATTTTTATGTGTATTTTTATTGATGCCATGCAACTAAATTCATAAAGAATTTGATTTTTTTGAACTTTGATAGGTTAATACATACTTGAATATATTTAAAACAAGTCAAATATATAAGTGTTTTTTTTAATAGTTTTTTTTGGAAAGATAAAAACAAATTTCATTAATATATCATTAGCAACATCCGCTCTTTTAATGAAATTTAAAACACTAGGGATATTTTGGAAAGCAACCAAATTTTAGATATTTTAAAAACTTTTAGCCTACTTTTTATATTTTTAGAATTTTGACCACTTAGGCCCGTTTGTTTCATGGAAAATGAGACTTGTAGAAATGAAATAAAATGATATCTTTCAATACTTTCCCAGGTATTACCAAACGTGGGAAATGAACCTTCCATTTCCCATTCATTGGGAAATGACATGAGAAATGATTTCCTCTCAAATTCGTTACGTGAACTAAACGAGGCCTAACAATTTAGAATTACAATATATCATTAAATGCATTCTTTTTTTATTTGATTTAATATGGGTATAGCTGAAAATTTATACAAACTTTGTTTTCCATTCCTACTCAAAACAAACATATGAAAGGAAATAAAATGATATCTCCCTTACTTTCCCAGGTATTACCAAACGTGGAAAATGAATTTTCCATTTCCCATTTCTTGGGAAATAACATAGGAAATGATTTCCCCTCAAATTCGTTCGTGAACCAAACCGGGACCTCAAGTGGTAATATTTCTAAATCTTAAATCATGGTTTTCTAATTGTTATTTTATGACTGATTCACTCCTTATTATTTTACATTCCAATGCAAATTCATATTGAGGATTTGTCATGTTACCGAATACAAAGGTCACGTTAGGGCTGGTCACTGAACAAGGGTTTATCCATCCTTAGCACCATACTAACAGAGTTGCTCATCATATTGTGCAGCTTGCTCTTTGGATTCAAGAAGTGATTAATATCATTCAAGATTTATTACTTGAGGTTTTTAATTATACTCACTAATAATAAAAAATAGTTGTAAGACATGTGAGCCCTGAATGATGCAAGGTTAGAAGGCAATCCCACATCCCTCAAGGATGGAAAGGTGAAGTAAGTGTCATATATGTGTGGGCAATTCTTAGCAAGAGACTTTTTTGGGCAATATAGCATAAGTTTGGGCCCATAAAACAAAACCGTGAGGGCCCATGGCAAACAATATCTTAGTGGTGAAGCAAGGCCGTGACAATAGTTGTCCAAAAATTGCTATGAAGTGCTCAATTTCGTATTGATTTGGACTTTTCTTTTTTCTTTTTATGTCCAGAAGTGAAAACTATTAACCACCTATTTCACATTGTGTTTATACTAATAATGCGTCTAGAAATTTCATCTTCAAGATGATTCAAATTCATAATCTCATCTTCAAATTTCACCAAAAAGTCTAAATTACAATAAAATAAGGTTATAACCCCCCAACTCTACACAACGACATTCGAACCCCATTTGCAAAAATCTAAAACAGGGGTGAGACTTTCTTCGAACTAAATCGGGCATTTAGGTCTCGAACTTGAGAGCATCGATCTACAAATCCTAATCTGAATATCGTACCCACCATTGGTCTTGCTCCTGAATGGCTTGTATCACACTGTTAGTAACAGACATGGAGGGTGGGTAGTTGCTTTTAGTTTTCGGTTTCGGATGCTGTGGTAATCTTTTTCCTTAACCAGATTTCCTCTATTGAGAGTTTTTATAGCAAGGTTTTAACGAGACCCCTCTTATTGTATCCATGTTTTGATTGCAATTTGTATGATTGATGGTTGGAATGAAAGGTTCTTATTCTTTGATATATAAAAAAATACCGTACCCACCAATACCAAACCCCGAACATATGATTGCGGACCTCAAATCCTAGACTTGAACCGCATGCACTGTCTTGTATGCGTAAATTAGTGCCACTAATCCATAACATAAAACAACGTAGATCGATAAAAACAATTGTAATTAGATTAGGCGAGTGGCTCGAAAAGATGCCCGAACATGGTGAGCTAAGAAAATCATGGGACTTCTCGACAAAAAGCAATTGCAATCGGTATTAAACGGTCCAATCATTTTTACACTCATCTTTAAATTATCTATCATCAATGTGCTAACAGAACCCTCATGTGCTTCCTGTTGATTTCTTTTTTGTCCTTTTATGGTATGATATTTTCCTTGTAAATTGTAATCTCGTGTATCGCATGTGTATTTATATCTTGATTATAATTTTCTTAATCAAATTTGAAGAAAATGAGACTGAATCAATGATTGAATTGGGTTTTGCTAGATGGGAGAACCCAGAGCATTATATTAAAATGAAGAGAGTTCGCATCCTTACAAGGAAAAGGGGATCTTCCATTGAAAGCACAAAGTTATCTTGCAAAATCATGAGCTCTTATTGCATCTTCTAAGAAGAAAAATACAAATACAATGGCAACGGACGGGTCGGGGCCGGATATGCACTAACAAGGCTTTCACATCATGAACCACAACCCCCACCTCGTCTAGGACCATTTCCTCTTGGAGATGGAGGCCTAAGACTCGTCTCAACAAAGCCCAAGATTTTGGTTCACGTGTTTTGTTTTTTTTTCTTTTACTCGTGGAAATACCATAGCCATTTGACAAAAAAGAGTCGCTTGGATACGTCTCTGTTTCGCAAGAACACAACAATAAGCTCTAGTAAGGCCAATTTATGCACCAGAAGTACCCAGTAAAAATCTTTTGTACACAGATACCCTGCAGTGTACAAGAGAATGAGCTTTGCTGGTAGGACCTACACATTTTGCCTTTAATTTACACGAGAAAGAGCAAAGCTAATGTCTGGCTTAAAGAAAATACAAATAAAAGAAAAGGAGCAGTGGTAATGAGGCAAAATATCACAAGAAAAAGTTAAACAAAAATCACCATAACTCATTTCTGACGATTTATAGTGTCTTAGTTTTCATGATTTGCATACTTGCAGGACTCTCTGCAGTTGTAAGATGTTGCTCTCTCATCTCAGCTTTGTCCGAGGAAGGAATCACCATCACAGGTTTGATCATTTTGTGCTGTGAATTTAGGTCACTCAGATTTATGTTGTGTGTTTTATAATATGCTAGCTTATCAGTGCAAAGAAATCAGAAAATATATCGCAGAATTAGCGGGTACAATTGCATATGATGGCAATCAAGCATGAAGGGAGGGAAAGAGAAAAAGAAGAAAATCATAAATCAAACATCCGTACAACTAAAATCAACTATATAGCTGAACTTAAATTCTTAGTGTTGAAGCAAAAACACTATCACAAAGGTAATCTTGGGTCAATCGGGTAATTCACCAATAGTGATGCCTCGATAACAAGCTCATAAGACAATATTTCTTATCCAGGCAAAACACAAAGACTTCACCACAAAAAACTAAGCACAGTTATGTGAATCCCTGGATGAGTTCCTCCATTAGATGACCATCACTACCAGTTTCATAAAGTACTATTTGTTTTTGCAGTCCCACGTTAATTGACTGTAGAAGTAAAGGAAAATAGAGTTAAGAATAACTTTAAAATTAAATAGAATTGGTTGCATACAATGGCATTCTGATTACCTCATCCAGAGGCTGGTTCTGATGGAGTTGCTTCTTGCTTTGGCCGTGTTCGTTCAGGAGGAGGTCCATCCCTTCGTCTTTCATATCTTCTGCTCTCAAATTTTGATTCTCTTCGTTTCTTTGGTTGATAAACAGGGTAGTTGCCAGGAATTATCTCTCCATTAACATACTTATCACCTACATGCAAACCCCCAAGATGAAATCATTAGAATGACACTCAAGTAGTAAAACAAACCATTTGTTTGTGACTTAACATACCTCCATAATCCTTGTTTTTAACATCTATATATGAATCTGGCAATACCCAGAGAACACCAGGCAATCCTGCATCAGGAAGAACCGAGTTAGCTCTACAAAGTCACTGTTATACGAGAAACCCGCAGAAAGATGCACCTGAATGCAATACATACCTTTGAATTTTTCAGATGTTTCTTCAGACACAGTACACTGGAATCCAGTGTATGTGGTGGTGCTAAAAGCATACATATTTTTCTTTGCTTCTTCCATGCTGAAACGTAAAAAACCAAGTTGTGAGATTGATAACTAAGTGCTTCCCACTAAGTGTGTGTAACCTAGGAGAGTATCAAAACCCACATAGGCTCAGACTGAGTTAAACAATCTTAAGTTAACTGATCTAAGAAGAGCCTTCCACATCATCAATCAAAACTAGTTCAAAATGATTCCATTCGATAAACGCAACAACTAACATCAATTCAGATGCCATTGGTCAGATTCAAACTATCAAGTTGTTTTGCTAGCTAGTTATGATATTTGTTATACTAGAACGAACTTGATTTCCCACATAAAAATGGATTTGAAGTTCACTCAAAATTAGAAGATAGTTTATCATCCAGTCTCTGAAAATTACAAACACTACTTCCAGAATATAAGAGAATCTTCTGCTTAATGATAAGTGATCAAACATACTACACTTTCCAAGCTTCACTGCATTACTTTTCTTTTCATTTTCTTGGACCTTTCATAGAAGGAAAGTAATTTTCTATTTATCTAATAATTAATTAGTTTCTGCACTATATAAACACAAACAGATTACTCCCAATTACCTGCATAAACATTTCCTTTCTTTTATATAATATCAAATAAATATATAAACACACTCCACTCAACTTGGAATTCGCGAACAAATTATTCTATTTACGCAAAACTTGAACTTATATCTCCCCTTAACATATTCTAGGAACTATTTCCAGTCGAAACAAACACAACCCAGAAATCCTTGACTGTGTTCACCAAAAATTTCACTGCAGCAATAAAATTTGGCCCAAAACAAATAGAACCCAGAAACATTTTCTATTAAAACAAACAAAAACCGTTAAAGAATATAAATTTAAAGCAAAAAAAAAGCACCTTCCAAGAACAGTAGCCAGAGTGTTGAGATAGGTCTCAATCATTTGCTCTCTGGTGGGAGCAGGGTCTTTAGGGAACTCCATGACTATAAGCCAGTGGTTATAGTCACAGCCAGGTAACATTATCGTCTCTCTCTGCTCATTGCTGCTGCTCCTCCTGGACGAGTAGTCGCTGTCGTTCACAGCTCGAACGCGCAGCTTTGAAGGAAACGAGCGGGTTAAAGGCCGAGTCTCCGCATTGAATCGGAGGGAAGAGAAAGAGGGTTGGAAAGAGGGAGGAAAAAGAGAGGGTCTTGGGGTTGGTATTAGGGCTTTGGAAGTGAGATAGAGGCTCGGTGCCATTGCCATTTTCAGAGTTCAGAGTAAGAGAGACAGAGAGTAAACGCAGATAAGGAGAGAGAAGGACGATATTTTCAGGTTTTATGTTGGATAGTTTTGAGTTGGGTTTGGGCTTATGAATTGGGTTATTTTTTTGTTGTCCACTGGCCCATCAAAATTTTGTTAAAAATCTTTATAAACCTATACTATGGAAAGAGTCAAACACACAGGGGGCTATAACGAGGGGTAAAAGTGGGGGCTTATAATGAGGAGTTCCTTAATAGTCGTCCGATCTAGTATATAGTTATTATTGGACTGTTGAATTGAACAATCTCATTATAACCCCTCATTTTTATCTCTCATTACAGAAGCTCCCCAAAGACACAATAGTTGGTAACAGTGATCGTCATGGTGGTCGGTATTCATTGTCCATTCCCATATACATATGCGGATTAGACCAGTTTGTCATGAGTTTCCCTTTTGCTATTGAGAAATGGTTGTCGTGCACATGTAAAAGTAGGGGGAATGTGAAACTCTTCTCCCCCCTTGGGTTTTGTTTTCTTTCTCATGGAAAGTTTGGGAAAATGAGCCAACATTAAGTGCATATTTTTCATGATAATTTTGTCCTCATTAACAATTTAGAATTACATTATAGCATTAAATGCATTCCTTTTTTATTTGATTTCATATGGGTAATTGGAAAATTAAACAAATTTTGTTTTACATTCCTACACAAACCAAACTTGTGAAAGGAAATAAAGAGGTATTTCCTGGTTACTTTCCCAGGATTACCAAACACAGGGAGAATAATCTTCCATTTCTCATCCCTTGGGAAAGACATGGGAAATTACTTCTCATCAAATCTTTTCCATGAACTAAACGGGGCCTAAAAGGTTATGCAAAGGTCATAGAATGAAACAATCTATGTTTGGATGAAGGAATTGAAAATTGCATAGAGTACTTAAATGACGCAATTTAGATATCCATCATTTACATTTATGGCAATTAATAATTTCAACGCTTGGATTTATGTATGTCAAATTTTGTAAATGATAGAAATAACATGGAAAACGATTTCTCACTCAATAGAAATTACGAAATTACGCCTCTTTTAACGGAAATTAAACTCGGAAATCTCGATCCCGAGATCCACAATTTTTTCCACGCGTCATTTAATAATTTCTCTGCTTAAGTTGTCAAACAATGGAAATATCAATTTCTGACTTTTAACTAAATCCCGAATTATTTTTCTCCATCCAAATGGATGATGGGTTTGAGAGCTATTCCATAGGTTTTATTCTTGTTAATAGTATTGGGCTAAAATTTATTGCAAAGTTCTCTGGGGCTGGATTTGTTGTCAAGACACTGAATCACATAATAAGGCCTCTAAAAAGTCCTGTGAGCTATTTGATTTTGAACATTTAAAAAGCTTATTTTTCTCGCGCTTAGAAAATAAATTATGAAACCCTTTAAATATAGCCCGTTTTCGTCAGAGTAATTTTTGGGTGTTTCGGGTACACCACGTGGTTGTTGTACCATCTAATAGACATAGGACATGCGAAATATTCCCAATGCAGCCAACCACATATCAAAAAAAGCAATGGAGTAAGTTGAAGAATAATTCCACATGGCCTATGTGTATTGGATGGTACACGAGGCATGTAGTGTACAATACACGTAGGCATGTAGTGTATCAGATGGTACACCAGCCAAATATAAGAATGTATTAGTGCATGTACAACCTTATATGAATATGTTCCAATTCGATTGTGTTATACGTTCATGATAATGATTTAGTGAGTACCCTAGGCCATACTCACGAAATCAATACAACATAGCTAGAGAACCTCCTTTTGATATTATGACGGATACTTCTTCTTTTTCTTCGGTTTTTTTTTGGGGTCAAATCATGATGGATACTTCTCATAAAAAAGAAACACAAATCACTAAAAAAGAAACAAGAACTTTAAACTACATAATAATTTTGCTAAATGAGATCACTAGGTACCGTTTTCGAATATCGAAACCCCAAATAATTCAATGGAATAGGATTTGGAAGACGTTCTTTTCACAGTTCTTAAATATAATTGCACAAGAAGAATAATGGTTGTATATGAACTTTGAAGACGTAACTGTTTGCGTGAGGAAGCACAAATCTAGTTGTTTATAGCACTGTTTGATGGTAGGAAGCAACCTCCAAGTCAGTGTCGCTAAGTTCTTTCTATAGCTACCCAGCTACCTAGCCAATAGCCTGATTACTTAGTCAATGAAATTGAAGAAATTAATAATATCTTACACCAGGTCTCATTCTCAGCATAATATATATTGATTTTTGGTATCATCAACTTTAATACAATCATTTATGTCTAGCTTATTGTTCAACAATGTCTCTTGTCTGATTTGATTTTTTCTTCTCTTGACTTCTGGCCGCATCATTATTTGCTAATTTTTTCGCACTTTGAAGACGTAACCACTATAGCGTGATGTTTAATGATATCAACAGCCCAACAGAAAAATTAAACAACAATATATTAGCCCACTAATTGTATATGTCCTGAATCATGCCTTCATATGATAATCAATCTCAATCAACGATATATTAATTAACACGTTATGTCGTAAGATAGTCTGATAAGAGAACATTTTTATACATATACATATACACATACACTTGTTATATATTGAAATTTATTTTAATGGAGCATGTCCTGATCTGACTGATAATAACTTATATGTAGGACTGAAGTGGTTGAAGTTTGGAACAAACGTCTCCCTTAAATTCAAACGCGCATGCAGCATTTTCATTACTCTTCCACTTTTCATTATCGCATTGCAGTCTGCAGACGCCATCTTGAAAGGAACATAGACCTAAAATTGTTTATAACAATAGAAATAGAGAAAAAGAAAGAAAGAAAGCAAAGAATCTTTCAACGACGTGTATTTTTTTTCCCATTCATTTGAATATTTGGACTGTAAGACGAACATGATAATCTTCAAGTGAGATCACTATAACTTTTTAAGGCATTTAAATACATGAAAAAAGTAATCAGTTGTGTGCTGCAGAATGTCTGAAGTAGTTATATTAGTGATGAAAGCTAATCCAACCAAAGCTTTTTGTTTAATGAATTTGTTCTTCCAGTGACTTCAGTGGTGGGTGGAGACTGCAGTGCTGACCTGAGGAATTTTGAACTGTTGACCAATCCATAAGAATGGATGCTTAGAAAAGAGAAACTCTCAAGTCCAAAAAGTTGAAACTAAGGCAATAAAATAAAATAAAATAAAATAATTGGTTTCTATATATCCAACCAATTAGTGTTATGTCAACCGTGGAGTTAGGTGTCTATGTGGTTGCATATTGATTATCTCATTTGTTAATTGTTAAATGTTTTAGTTCTCGTTCTATTTCATTTGCCTTAGTTAAGAGAAATGCTAGCGTCAGTCGTTCACGCATGCGATTGATAGAAATTAAAGAATACAAATTGAATGAAAAGCTCCACACCTACCAATGATTTATATTCATCTGCACACATTTTATGGACGAGATTGATGTCAGCCAAATTCTCCGTCGAATTACACGATTCTACAACCCTTTTTCTTGTACTAACCAATTTGAGCACCCTTTTTCTTTGTGCATTATTGCATCACAGGAGCAGCTCATAATTATCTCATATATAATTGGAGATTACTGGCTATCAGGGAGCAATTATACAGAAACGAGATTATAATAAGCATGATTAGGAAACAGCTATAACCCACTACTGATTGTAATTAAGAGAGAGAGAGAGGGAAAAAAAAAAAAAAACCTAGCGGCAGCAGCAGCAGCAGTAACAGCAACAAATAAATAATAACAACACTGTTGATGAGCGAGTAATGGGTCCAACCCGACCCAATAGGGCCCATAAAGTGAGCCCGGCAAGAAAACAAATCAGATATGCCCTCACGTGTGGGTGGGGAGGTTAAACCCCTGAAAGGGGCCCACAGCCCACGTGTGAGGTGACCTAGACCCCACTCCACAACCACAACCACAACCACCTAAGTTGGGCCGTCGCCTTCTAGTAAGTCGGATGGGACGTGACATTTCACGTGAAGTTTGGGCCATTTTCGGATCTATAAACGAATCGGGGGGTCCATTTTTGGCCCTGCCCTTTGAGTTTGAGCCAATCATTAATAATATTCTAATATTATGTGGTATTTTCTTTCGACACATTCTCCTCTGCTCAGTGCTCTTTTCGGAGGGTCCATTTGATTTCAAACAAATTTAATTTCCGAGTCCTAAGTCCACTTTTGACTTCTCATGTTTTAATTTAATTTTTAGTGAGAGATAGTGAGAGAGAGAGATATGGCTCTTACTAAAGAGGCAAACAAATGCACCATGTGCTAGTAGATATGATTGAATGCGTGTTTTGTGGGCATACGTAGCACATATCCCACTTGAATTTGTTTGTTGATTGAAAATTCTCATGGGCACAAAAAATAAAATAAAATATGTTAAGGAAGTATGTAGAATAGGTTTTGTCGTGTCTTGATTAGGTCGGTGGTATATTCAACGTGTCAATAGTATAGATAGTTCTTGTATCGTAATGTGCGTTGCATAATACTATTATAACGTGTCATTTTGACTTAATTACTTAGTGAGTCATGGTATGCTACACATCTACACACTCTACATGCATGACGTAATGCATGAATATATCCTTGACTCTATGTAATTAAGGTCAAATTTTCTGCACCTAATCCTAGGGTTAACAACCCAATTACTTTTTTTCTTCTTTTAAATCTTGTCTCTGTAGTCAATCAATCACCCTCTGGTTGCTATCATTTTCACCTTTGGTTCATTATCGACTCAAAATCTAGTTTATAAAATTGGTTGCTATCCCCATCATTGTTTGATAAATTGTCGCAAAAGGCATGGTGTAACTTCTGTTTCAGTGCTAAAACTTTTCTCCTCTCTTATTCATATGTCTTTCAATCTCCATCTCACATCGCATTTTGCTCAATAATTGCTTTGGTACCTCACTCACCCATTGAGCTTCAAAACTAATTGATGGTTGTGTTTCTTTCCCTTCTGCTACTAATCATGTACTTGTGCATTCTCCATTTTTGTTCTTTGCATTATGCTTTGATTGGTGAAACGTGTGGATCCTAGAATTCTCCTAAGTGTTTAATGGTTTGATGAGACCTCTCCCACAAAATTCATTCAAGTTTAGGCCGTATTTGGTGACTAAGATTGGATTCAAGAACATAACGAGTTGGATTAGCATAAATATGATAGGATTGGACATAATTCATTCCAACTTAATTCCAATATTTTGGTGAGATTCACACTACAAGAAATCATGAAATTAAGTACGGATTAGTTGAAACAGATGTGTGATCATGATCGTACTACATTTAGGCCTAGTAAGATTACAAATAATCCCATCCAAAATTATTTTTATGCCACTAAATATTTGACTATGATTATGAATTCTATCCAGCCATATAATCAAACTCACTGAATGAAATCCAATATTGTTGTAAGATAGGACTTTATAGCTCAAGTAATGAAGCACTTACTCCACATTTAGGCTGTGTTTGGTTCATGAAAAAGGAATCTTGGGGATGAGAAATCAATTGCTTTCCCATGTTTGGTAAGTTAGGCATGAGAAAGCGTTGCCTAGCACATGGGAAAGTAAGAGGGAAAGTGAATCATTCCTTCATCCTTGGGTTTTACTTTCCCTTCCCATGGGAAAGTAAGACTAGCATTAAATACATTTTTTTTTTGACTAATTTGTCCTTACTAACAATTCATAATTACAGTTTTTATCCAACAACTATTGGTATTTTTTTTTAATAGGGGTACAATTGGGAAACTAAACAAAATTTGTTTTCCATTATTACTCAAAATAAACATGGGAAAGGAAATAAAGTTATATTTTCGTGATCACTTTCCCTGGCATTACCAAACATGGAAAAGGAATCACCATTTCCTATCAAATTCATTTCCGTGAACCAAATGGGACCTTAGGGTGAGAATTGATCATCCATTTTTTCCTTCATAAATCTGTATTTTTCTTCAAACGAAATATTGGAAAATGAAAAAAGGAATTCAAATTCAAATTATTGCACTTAATTTGGATAATTCGATCATGAGAGTTGGGAGAGAGTCCATTCCAGCAAAATGTCTTACCCAATTAGTTTCTGCCACATCATCAACCAATGAACTTCCCTGCATCTTTTCCCCACGTGGCAGCACCAAATGAAGGTAGACCACCTTCCTCCAATGGCACCACCACCACCCGATTCCTGTGCCTTACTAGAGTTTGCATCCTCTATGTTGGGGCCGACCAAAGCAAAACTCAAAACGACAGTCCCACATGGATTTCTATACTCTCATTGGCCCAACCAGGTGGGCCCCGAAGTCGCCTTCTCTGTTAGAGCAGCAGGAGAAAGGGAGAGACCAACACGTCAGGTCAACGCTGCTTTCACTGCCACGTGTCGAGATCTCATACACGGTCCCCCCTTCCCCTTTGAAAACGAGCGGGTATTCTATGCTCCTCGCTTGTCGTACTGCATGGACTGCGGGACCCACAAATAAAGGTCCATAGTCGGTCCGTCGAATTGGCACTTTCCTCGCCGATTTGTTGGTTTTGAATTTCAACAGCTGTTACACGAGGAATTGTAGAAAATCGTCAGGACTCAGGGGCAGGGCTTGTAATTTTACTCTGTGCCAGTGATTTATCTCATGAGTGAGATTGTTTTTGAGTTCTTCAAATTGTTTTTATTCATTGATGATTGTGAGAAAAATGAACTAATTATATCTCGAAGTTGGTGTTCATGACAAGGTTTTTGGTTTTTGAAATTTTAAGTAAAAGACAAAATATCCTCACAAGATAAGGAACAAGGATATGGAATTATTATCTAACAAGGTCCTTAAATAAGGATCTAAATAAGGATCTATGATCACATCTTTTATTTTATTTTTTTCAAAATATAGGATGGATCATGACTTACATGCCCAAAGAGTGACAATCTTGTGTTCCGATATTTTAAGTAAAAATACTGCACTCTCTTCTGTAATATTAAGGTGGCCCACCTCAGTTGGAACTAGCTAATAATTTCATTCTGAATTATGTTACTATCAGTTACATGTAAACGGGTGATGTTAATATAGCCGTTGATCCATATGATACTCATTATGAAACTAACCACACGTATTTCCGTTTAACACAATATTTGCACAGATTTTAAAAGTTGTAGAAAGTTATAATCAACTTTTTACAAGTTGGTTTAGTTACTAATTAATTACAAAACCACATGCATAAACATGAACCAGCTTTTTCCGTAAGCAATTCCTCGGCTAAAGTGTGTTGGGTGGCATTGGAGTGGACATAGTGTAGTTGCTTTTGGTGCTCGACCACTTGTTTGCTTTGATTCAATCTGTCATGGAAAATGGGAAATTCATGAACAAGACAAAGCCATATGATACAGTAGCTTGCACCACTACAGCAACAACAACACCACCAAATAGAAAAAAAGAAAATTAAAAAAAGAAAAAGGCATAACCTTATCTTCTTCACCAGTGCTGCCTCTGAAAAAAGCCTTTTTCTTTTTATCTGAGACCATGAAATTCTGTCTCTGAATTTGTCTCTATCTTTTTTCTGGGTTTGTCTGCTAATGCTATGATGATTTGGTCTGGCTGATACTCTGAAAAATAAAATTTTTTTTTTTTTTATTTTTATCTTTTTTCTTTAATTCAAAACCAAAACTGTTTTTGTTTGCTATCAAAGACAATGGCCAAATAGGGAACAATCTCTGCTTCAACCTCATCTGCCCTTCCCTGCTGCCATGCCAAACCAAAGCAGCAAGCAGTTCTTGTCTTTTGACTGCTTGCGCCAAATTTCAGGATAAATTCAAATCAAACACTCAAATATAATAATGCCAAATTATTGCATGCAATTTTGTCACAATCCATTATTGAATACTTCGTAACTTTGTTCCTAAAATATATAAATCCAAAATTGGAGGTGACCATGTACATCTCTCAACATAGAGTGTCTATCAAGAATGTAGTTTATCCAAATTTTATAAATAATTTCTTAAATTAAATCTCACAACTTAAAAGGGGTTTTTTTTTATTTATGAAAGTCTTAAAAGGGTTTTTTTTTTTTAAATGTGATTAATATATGTGGGTTTAGCCTTTTGTTGGAGTCACATTTTGTGGTCACTTCGACTAGCTCGCAGAACCAGTCATGGGGCTGAATATGATAATTTATCTTTAGAAAGGTGTTTAATTATTCTTATATTAACTCAATTGCAACATAAACAATGGGAAAAGTTGGTGACCTTTGGTAGAGAGAGAGAGAGAGAGGAGTTCAGAAGAGACTCTCACTGAGTGCCGTTTTAGCCTTTAAGGCACATGAGACTTCAGTGGGCAGGATTTCTGGCTGGAATTAAGAATCAAATTCCCATGAAACGTGATAATTATTAATGCAAAAAAGAAAAGGAAAAAAAAAAAAAGAGCTTCGTTGAAACAGGAACTGTTTTTGTACATGGTTATGCATATTAATTCAACAACCGCTAAAAACTTCAAAAAAGTAGGGAAAAAAAAAAGGATGAACATGAAAGCATAAAGGTTAACCTAAAATGGGTAGTAGTTGTTACTTTTCCCTAAAGATGATCACAAAAACAGTTCTTGTGAACCTCCATGAAAGCAGCTACAACAAATCAATTAAGAGGCCAGAAAAGCACATAAAGCTAGGACCCCTTCATTTATTTTCCTTCCTTCTAATCAAGGTTGCACCATTGCTTGTGGCCTGGAAACCATTTTGGGCACTTGGGGCTGAAGTAGTTTGAGACCACCCTCGAGTTCAAGAGCTCGACAATGGGTGCAAATTTGACACATCTTGGTGTCTTGTACTGGTTGATTGAAGCTCCCAAGCTAATGGCATAATCCATGAGCTTGTCAAAAGTCCCTGCCTCCACAATCTTGATCTCCAGGGGCCCAATGGATTTGTCTGAGACTCGCCCTTGCCGGTAAACACTGTTGAGGGATTCTTCAACGGCCAAGCAACAGTCCTCATAAACTGAGGGAGGGATTGGGGTTGAGCCATTAAGGCAAAGCTCCCAGAACAGCACATAGTGGCCTGGGATTGTTGATGTGTCTGCAAAACTTGTGTACTCAGAGACAGTTGCATCAAATGGCACCAAATGGCTCACAGCATTCTTCACTGCGGTTTGCAGCTCAACCTCATCAGTCTTGTCTGAATCAATGCTTAGGACCACATTTTTCCTGCATATGAAGTTGAATTGTGGAGCCTTGTTCTTGAAACCAGCGACTCTCAGCACATCTCCAACTCTATAACGATATAGCCCTGCAATGAATTAATAGTACCAAATCAATGTCGAGGACTAAAAATTAAGTCCCATCCCAAGTTGAGTTGAAGAAAAGAAAAAGAAAGTTATACCACTTACCAGCATAAGTTGTGACAACAAGCTCATACTCTTGGCCAAGCTTGACATCAACAAGATCAACCAATTCTTGTTGCTCCTTTTCATTGAGTGATTTGGGGACAGAGAGAGAATTGGAGTTGATCCCATTGTTTCTCTGAACTGGCGAGGAACTCAAAGTAGCCCATGGAGGGAATGAGGGTGTAAGAGACCTCACTGGGTTTGCACATAGGGTTGAGATTCAAACCAAAATAGCACTCAGAAGAAGCATACATGGTGCAAACCAAAGGCAGCCCATTGCTGTAATAATCCAGTGTGGGAATGTACTGTGACATAGTCCCAGTCACAATCACATCCACATACTTTGTGTTGGGCCAAAGTCTTGTTATGATCCCTTGCCAAGACTTCTGCCCACACTCAGTTTCAATGTAATTTGCAAGCTTTGGATCAGGCTTGAGGGTTTTCATCACAGCCTCACGCACTGAAGGGTCTGTGATTTGGGGGTTTAGAGTGCCAGAGGCTATGTCCTTGCAGAGATTAAGCCAATGCTTCTCAAGGAATCTGATGGCTCTGATGAACCCAGAGGCAAAAACAGCACCAACTCTGATCACCTCTTTGTTTTGGCAAAGGCCACAGAGCAGTTGGGAGTACATGCTTTGGTAAGAGTCAGGGCAGAGAATGGTCTCATTTGGGCTGGTGTAGTTTGTGTAAGGGTCATAAGGCCTTCGTTTGAAATGAGAGCTTTTGTAATAGCTTGTGAGAACTGGTCTTGCCACAAGCCCCCCTGGGGTTTTGGCCTCTGATTTTATGAACAAAAAGTACATTCCTTTGCCTTTGTCTAATTCAGGCACAGATTGGCTCATCACAGGCATCAAAAGGCTATAAAGCAGTGACCTTCTCTCAAGCTCCTCTTCAATTGTTGGCATCAATTTTCTCTCTCCACCAGATGTCCCAGAGCTACAATGAAAATACAAACAAACCCATTTAGCTAAACCAAACAAATTAATTAACTGATAATCATGATTAATCAAAATGTGTAAGATAAAAAAAACCCACCTTGTCAAAAACTCAGAAATGGGCTTAGAACAGAGGATTGGGGAGGTGTCACCATTGGCAATACGGTTGATATCAGCTTCGATATCTTCATATTTGATGACAGGGATGATTTTTTTGAAAGTGTCACGGTCAGTGTGACCATTAAGGCCATGTCGCTGCAAGTACTCAACATGAGCATTGCGAGCTAAGATTTCAGCAAGCACACGCTTCTGAACCTCATCGGCGTTTTCTGTGACTTCTTCAATGAACTGAAGGGCCTTCTCGTTTTTGTCTTGGAGATAATAGTCCACTGAGGGATTCAAAGAGTTTTTTGGTGCTTCAGGCATGGTTTTTGTAGTTTGAAATAGAGAGAAAGAGATGGGTTTGAAAGTGTGTATGAGAGAGAGGAAAAGGAGAGAGAGAGAGAGAGATTTATGGAGATAGAGATAGTTGTTGTTGTTATAAAATAAAGATGATGGCTTAGGTGTGGGGGAAAAAGAAAGGGAGAACCGGTGTTTATATAGAGCAGGGAAATGGAGGTGGCTTTGCTTAACCTGTAGGCTATAGGGATTAGAAAGTAAACAGAGCAATATTATGAAGGGCATAAGTGTAAAGATGCAACCTTGGTATCATTTTGTTTTCCTTTTCTGAACATGCTCATTTCACACATAAAAACATGGAGTTTCAATGCATTCAACGCCAATATACAAGTTTTATGCTTAGTTTTTTTTTTTTTCGGGTCATAAGTTGTATGGTTAGTAGTGCTGGATATCTTATGACATGTTACATAATTATACTGGTAATTAGCATCATACATTCAATTAAGAGCATGAATTTATAACATGTCAGTTTATCAGAAAAATTTATCAGGATTTGCTCTTTTCACAAAGCAGTATTGAGATATAATGTATATTTAAGTAAAAAAAGTTTATCACTAAATTTGAAGACACGTAATTTTTTTTAACTCAACTGTCGCGTCACACAATATTAGCACAGGAACATCCTCACATTATCATCAACATAAATAACAAGGTGAAAAAATCCAAAGAAAAGTGAAGCGACTTCCTATCAAGTAGCTCTCCAAGTCTAGACTTGTAAACCAATATCCCATACCCAATTGGCCAATTCCATTGTTTCATGGAAACCCCACTAACTAAATCTCAAAATGAATCATCTCCTTCCATATCAATTTTGACTTTTGCAAGCTCAAGGTTTTAACCCTTTTTAAAAAAAACCCCTCCTTTTATTTTTCCTTGTCTAGGGGAGAAGCGCGCAACCAAAGGTGGGCTTGCCGTACAAGGAAAAAACGGAAATAGCCGGACCTAATTACAATTAGAAGCCACCTTCTGAAGGCGTTTAAAAGCAACTGGAGTTCATAAAACTAAACCATTTTTAAACCGGCAATATCCGGTAAACCCGCGGTGAGTACATTCTTTTCATGCGCGCTTGTACTACGGATGTTTCACAAAATACCGGCAGCCAATTAAATATCTCTTCCTTGCCCGGTAAACCAAGTTGGAAAATGGCGTAACCACGAGATGAACGCGGTATTTTTAAGTCAATGAATCGCGAGTTTATTAAGGAGGGAGAAGAATAGTGTGTGGTTTTGTGTACGGTAAAAATTATTTGGGGTTACTTGTTCAAGTATCCAAGTAGGACCACCCAGCTGGCTGCCAACTTGGTTTGTCGACACGTGTTTGCTTGGACGTTCAGTGCCCGTGCCTCCACGTACTGACTCTGTGGGAGTGTGTTTGGCACCATTTCTTCGGCTGAAACTAGTCCAACGTCGCAAAATCATGCAAGAACTAAGATTGTTATTTTAGAGTTAATTAATCTCTGTTAATTTTCAGGGCCAAAAACTATAAATAAATCTATGGGGTGGTAATGAAATTTGGGTATTAATTAAGCTCAACCCAATGGATAGTTGGATGCTACAATTGGACGATCTTAAGTCATTAAGATAAGAAATTTCCTTAAATTCATTCTTATTTCATTGGATAATCTTAATTTGGTAAAAATACATTCGTACAGGTATCTGCAGAGACGTAATGTTTGTCATAATGTTCAAGGATTAGGAGCATTGCAACATATTGGATGATTCAGGATCGTTAGACAATTGTGTTTCGACATGTGTGAAAGCGTGATGAATACAAACAAAAATCTAAAAAAAAAAGCAAACTTAACCTAATCCTTAGAAGAGTGGGTAGGAAAAACACTCTCATTCAAGATACATTCATACCAATTAGTGCTAAAGTAGAATGATATAATGGAAGTTCATATATGTAAGTATAAAAACAAAACACCTTAGTGGGCATGAGATGGCAAAGCCAGAAAAGGCTCATCTCCCCTTGCAAATTTGGGGAGAATTTACATTGGCATTTTGGCATACATGATTTCTTTGCTCCTATAAAGGGAAAAAGAAGAGGATGCACGCACCCACAGACATCAAGGACGACTTAACTTTTTCCAATGCCATATGTAGTGAGAAAATAATTTCATCTCATGTACTTTAATTACATGTTTTCTTTCAGGTTTTGGTAATCTTTTGTTTTTTTGTCTACTTTTGTTTAAACAAGATAAGGATGAAACCAAATTAAGCTGCCTATAATTATTTAAACGAAAAGAAAGAAAGAAAAATAAAAAATAAAAAATAAAAGGTTGTTTGGAACATTATACAAAATATCTTCTTTTCTTTTTTTTTTTGACCGGTCTTAAAAGAAAATATATGGGTTCCACTTGTTGCTTGCAAATTAAAATAACAGTGATAATGATTTCTAAGTAGATATTATTAGGAAGGCACAAAAACACAAAGAAAAAATACATGGAACTTGAGGGTATAGTAGCAATCAGCCATAACATTCTATACCTAACAAATCCAAAATTACAAGGCAAATCTCAAGGTCAAAGATAATACTTCATACCACACGCAATGCCATGCCTAGGGGACCATTTTGACAATATTGCTTTCATTTGACTTTAACTCATTCCCTTTATACTTCAAACAAGCAAGGGTCGAAGACGTTTTTATTTATTTTTCATCAAAGTTTGGAAGGGGGAGGGGGAGGCGTCATTGAAGTTAGAACATGAAGCCACTGATCTCGAGGCAAATGTCCTTACCATTGAATTATGGAGCCTTTAGTGATGTTACAATGTTTTATTTATTCAAATGTTTGTCGTTTTGAACTTCATTTATTCTCAAGAAGTAAGATATTGAGCTTTAAGGCTAAAGAATAACTCACTACTTTTTGGAAAAACACATATCCAAGTGCTTCCATATGAATATATATATAAAGCACTTACGCCTTGCATAAATTTTCTTATGTGATTCTAAAAAAAGCCAACAAAAGCGATTCTTAAAATTGTCCCACACACAGCCACGTAAGGGCTTATAGTTTTGTTTGTTATATCATATAGGGGCATATAGTTTTTTTTTAATGCGACAAAAAATAGAGGGGCTTATTGTTAAAGTTGTAGAACATTTCTATAAGAAGAAAATAAATGAAGTTAAACCCTTTCTATGAAAAAAAAAAAAAAAAAAGGTTATATATTAAGAGCATCACCACGACCACGTAAAGTGCAAAATCAAATAGTTTTGTCATTTGTTGCATTCTAACCAAGCTGCCAAATTATTTGTGAAGCACTTTCTAAAGAGTCCCATCCCATACAAAAGTATGAAGTTTGTTTACAGCTCAAGTTGAGCACATATATTTTCATACTTATGGTAGAAGTTAAACTCTTGTGTATCTTCATTGAAATATAAAGAAAAAAGGGTAAAATATGAAACCTTTTACTAGAAAGAAGAAGAAATCCCATATAAAAATAAATAGTAAATTTGGCTTACCCTCTCCAAATTAAAATTTTCTTAACTGCAATCCATTACTTTTTGTTCTTATTAATAAACTCCATTTTTCATAAGTAAAAACCCATTACTAGGATCCACCTCATCAAGTTATCTTATCAAGCTCAAAATTTGATTTATTGTAATTTCCAAAGTCTCAACATACCCCTACGTATTTGCAATTGTTGTTTTCTCCATTGATTATGCTGAATATACTTTGAACATATTTGTTGCAATTCAATGTCATTAATATTCAAATTGTGTTTTTTTTTAGATAGGAAAATGGTGTTTTAAATTGGCTTAAATTTAGGAATTTTTAGGGTAAGTTTTTCTTCAAAAAAACAAATAATATTCAGTATCTAAAAAAGTCATGGTTTAGGGCCTATTGAATGTTTGAAGAAACATTTAATATACCTATCAAGTTTTTGCATAAAATAATGTACCTATTATTTGTACCTATTTTTTCCACCCCTTTTTTAATGAATAATATACCTATTTTTTTATATATCTTTTGTAAATAAACCTATTTTGTGTACCTATAAATAACACACCTATTTTTTTTATAATAAAGACGTACCTATTTTTAATTTATGAAAAATGTGTAGAAATTTCAATTACACAATGTACTTATTTTTTTACCAAAAAAAAATATTTGTAAATAATGTACCTATTTTTAATTCATAAAAACATTTACATAAATTTCACTTACAAAGTGACAATTCCACTTTTTTTTTTGTGTGTAAATAAAGTACCTATATTATATACATATTTATAGTTTTTATAGGTATATTGGATATGTAATTTAGGGATTTTTTGTTTATTTGAAATTTTTCGTGGCGATAATGCTGGAGGGAATGCCAACCAAAATAGATGGGGTGATTCATATGCTATTAATAGGAAGTATTAATTATAATTAAGGTAGTTAATGACATATTTGAAAAGAAATTATAAATAAAATATGAAGCTAGGTGGCATATAATGCAATTTAGTTAATAATATTAGGATAAATCTATCTCACATGGCAACTTATTTTAAATTTGGGTTTTCAGTAAAGATTTGAAAGTAGGTGGGTATATGACTGGTATAAACCTACAAAGACCGGCTCGTTGCTATGGGAATTTGAATATAAAATTACTAATTTTTGAGTCAAGGTTAGACCTCGTTGGGAGAAAAAAATCCTAAGACTTCAGAAAATGAAAAGGAAAAATGAAAAAAAAAGAAGAGAAGGTCTGTGGAGCTGACGTGAGCGCCATGTCAGCAGAATAGAGTCCAGCGAGAATGTCTGGAGGTGACCACGTGTCAACGCCCCGCCTGAGTCGTCGCCTGTCCACTATTTTGGGCCTAATCTAAGACTAACGTGTCGCACGCAACGGCACATTGACTGGTCAAGCCCCCGACCGGTAATATGATCGGACGGCCAGGAACGAAGAAAGATCAAAAAATAATGGTGGGAAAATGTGATGAAGATTTGAAGCCATTGAGGAGGTGGGACCCAGCGGGGGCATTTGGTGGAGAGGAGAAATTGAGGGGAGGCGAGTGCACCGAGGAAGCAGGTAGGCCCGCGGCCAAGTGGGACGCATAGTGCTTGGTGTGTGAAGAGTTTTGGGGGATGTTATTAATGTTTTATACCAACGGACGTGAGTGTGTGTAAATAAAATAAATACGTGCAAGCTATGGAGTGGTGCCTGTGTGGGAGACAAAGACAGTAATGCAAATCTTTGACCGTTGACTTCTTTGCCATCCACAGATATTTATATATTATATTTTACTTTAAAACAGGAAAACAAAAAAAAACAAATCTAACTGTTTTTCATTTAACATCTCGAGGAAAATTGTGAGGTTATTTACATGGTTTAAACATTCTATATAAGAATATTGTTTTGGTGTATTGTAATAATAATAATAAAAAAAAAAAATAATAATAATAATAATAATAATAATCAAAAGACGTGAATGTGCAAAGTATATTAATATAACGGAGGTCAATAATCGAACCCATGTCAACTAATCTTTGGTCTAGTAGGGCTCATATGCACTTAATTCAATTTGATATTATGTGCGATTCACATCAATTCAAAATCGATGTTTATTTGTGGTGGTTCTTTGGAAGTGTGTCATCTCTTTATAAATTAATCCTAACTATGTTAGGTCATTTGCAACGGTAGGTTAAAATTAAATTCATCGATTTAGCATTTTCACACCCAAAAGTTATACCCAATAAGTAGGCTAAATGTGCCATATAACTAGACCACAATTAGTCGGCAAGCCAAGGGTTCAGGCTTGATTCTTGGGTGGGTTGTATCCTTTTATTATTATTATTTTTCCAAAAACATGCAACGACCTCCTGCAAAACTCCAACATCTCTTGACGTCAGCTAGCCATTATTATATTTTTTCAAAAAATCTAAAAAATTGGTTTTTTCTTTATGAAAAAAAAAACTACCTAAATTTTGCCTATAAATACCAACCTCATTTCTACATAATTTCTCACATTCCTTTTATCATTCTATCTAATTTCCCACATTATTTTCATCCTTCATTGTCATCTTTTTTAAGTTTATATTGTTTTTAAATTAATGCATTGTTATTGTTTTTAAAGTAATGTTTTAGTTATTGTTTTTCGATTGATGTTTAATTGTCAATTTTATTACAAATTCAAAAAACAAGCCACAAAACACCATACATGAAAAGAAAAACTCTAAAATAATTTATTACAAATTCAAAAAACAAGCATGACTCAATTTTTCTAAAACACCACAAACATGACTCAATTTATTACAAATTCAGAAACAAGCCACAAAACACCATGCATGAAAAGAAAGACTCTAAAACAATTTCATTCTAGTGCTGGTTCGGCCAAAAAATGTGCAACAAGATCTCGTTGTAGGTTGTTGTTTCCGGTACAAGAGTGTACCGACCTATGACGACACATGTTTAATTAAATTAACCAATATATTTAAAGAATATACTAAAAATTAATAAAATATTAAGGGAGCTATGATTTAGCCCAACATTGCTAGAGACGATAAAAATATAACCCAACACTATTCCTTAAAAAACCATAAATAATGGGAGCTATATTTAGCTCTCCATTACTGGAGATGGCCTTAATACCCTAAACCCTAAATTACTGGAGATGGCCTTAATACCCTAAACCCTAAATCTTAATTAATGTTGGAGTTATAAGAGTGCTTTACCAATGAAGTTAAAATTATCACTTGCATGATCTTGTTTTGATTTATAGCTATGTAATTATGAGATCATTGAACATGAAAAATTGTTGGACCATCAATTTTAAACCGTTGGTCAACTTATTATGGTACTTTGTTTTACCTTTTGTTGCGAAGCAACTTAAAAGACACTGCCAAATTGGAAATTGGGATAGGCTTTGTGAAACCAAGATGGATACAATTGGAATATGTGATAGCTAGCATGTCCTTATTGTTTATTGGTTTGAATCGTTACTCACATAAATCATTGGGATTTGTTGTTGTGATCTACAATTACTTCACCTTCGTTTTTCACAACATGCTTTAGTTTCAATTCTCATAAGAGATAAAAAGGCAACACCAACCAGAAGCTTCATAGCTGAATTGTGGGTGATATTCAAGGGGCAACATTTCTTGATTCAAGGAGTAATATGGAGTATTAACTCGATGAAGTCCTCAATATCGATGCCTTGAAAATGTACAGTACTTGGAAAATGAGAACTGCTCTTTATTTAGAAGTCAATAAGGAATTAAAATACATTAGATAAAACTAATGAAAGGACTAACCCAGTGAAAAATGATCTTTGTTTGCAAGATCAGATGGTTTCAGGTACTCTCATAGCACCTTGGTAGTGTGAGTGTGTGAAAACCCATCTCCATCTATAATTTAGATTATCACTTGTATTCAAAAAAAGACTAATCCTTATCTTTTGCTCTCTACATACACGAATTGCATGGCTAACAAAAGGATCACAAATAATAAAAATTCAATAATTAAGGTAGATGATTGAGGCAATTGGTATTTAGGGCAACAAAGCATAAGATAGTTTAGTTTTGTGTGAGACATTAGTTGGTCGGTTTATATTCATTCTTTCATGCACATGTACCTCAACGTAGTGCAAATTAAAAATGTGCATGCACAGCCATACACATTGATCAATGATGGTAGTATATTTACAATTTGTGGGGGCATATATATATTTTATATGTTTACATGATGAAGATCTCTTGTTTGCCAAGCCAGAAATATATACTAAGTATAAAAAACCAAATTTCCAGCAAAGATAACATAGAAAGCCTAAATCTTTGGTTTAACAGCTTTTTAAGAAATGATTAACTTTAAGAGACCCATATTGTGGTCCCTAATATCATGCTGCCCTTTGGGTGTAACATGGAAAAAATTGTCACTGACAGCACAAACATACACAAAAGGAATAATTACCGTATCGTTAAGCCAGGATCCTGCTGCCTTAATGTGACAATTTATATAGTACTTTGGGTTTAACTTATTAACTAGCTATATAGCTACCTTGATTATTCAAATAAAGTACACCAGCAAGCTAATTGACTTTATGTTCATTGGCCACCACTGATTCAAATTTTGATGCAAAATCTGAGTAAACTATTACTTAATCACATGCAAAACTTTTGGGTTCGGATTAATATGCCATGGTAGATCACTCGAGGTAACTTTTTATGTTACATTTTACACTAGTTGAAAGTTGAAAAGGGGTTGGGGGGGCATTGGAGATTGTGCATGCATGATTTTAGCATTTTATGCGCACATCCATCTTTGAATGATCATTACACGGTGGCAGTGGCATGGGTTGGAGAAAAACTTGAGTGTCACGGATACAGAATATAATTGGTTAGAGATGAAAAAATAGTGCTATTTCCATAACACGTAAATTCTTCTCCATCGGTTGGGTAGTTTTTCTTGGCTCTTGAACCCTGCCCACAGGAAACTAAGAATCAAAACCTCAGCAAGATTTTCCTATTGGTGTAATGATGGGGTGAGGACCCTAATGCTTATGGGTTTGATGAGCAGCAGCCCTACCTTGTTGAATTATTGGTGAGATTGGAATCTTTTTATCTTCTTCAGGTGAAAAAGTAATCAAGTAACAAAATGATGAGGCTTGTGAAACATGTTTGAAACAGGAAAAATATGTGGCACATTGAAAGTTTGTAGAACAAGTCTTCAAACTGAATTTCCTCCACTCCTATTGTCTGTCTCCAATCTCTAATATATATATACACCCCAACTGATATGCACCGCACCCTGAGCTTTTCTGACCCTACTTGGGCCCAATATTATTAGCCTAAAAACCCTAATTGCATCTGTAGGAAATGGTATGAGATATTTCTGATAAAACAGATGTCATATAGTTTCTCTCATATATTTTTACTTGGAAAGCAATTAAAGAGGAGAACTGAAGAAGAAGAAGAAGAAGAAGAAGAGGGGAATGATTTTCTTCTCCCACATTATCATTAGTTATTTTTGTTGGTGATGCCATCACATCAAACGTGTTTGTGTCATGTCATGCTTGACTTTGTGTGTATTGTTGTCTTAATTATGAGAGGGATATTTAAAGCATGTCCATGTCATCCATAATGAAAGCATAGGAATACAAGTTGTGTGATTCAAATTGTGTAGGCCTAGGCTAGGGCTGCAATAAAATCTTGGGGTTATGGAGGACAATGAGCAAATTAAGGTTTAACTGTCAAATGTCAATTGCACGGTGGGAGCTTGATTTTGTACATATTAGGGTACAATTTATTTTCCCTTCTTTTTTCCTTTCGACTTTTTGGGGATCTCGATTAGACAAAACTAGGTTAAAAGATTTGTGCTTCATTATCTAGACAAAAATAGGTTAAAAGTATTGTGATACTAAGAGCATCTCCAATAGTAGTAGCAACAAATTAAACTCTTTAAATTAAAGTTTGTTGACCTATGTTGCAATTTGAAAAAGGTTTATTTGCCACTTAAATAATTTTTGATCCAACAGACTCTTCAATTCAATTAATGCAATATCATGAAAAATAATGAAAAATATTAATAAATGTGAAAATGGTCTATGTATTTATTATCTGAAAAATAGAAAATGCATGTGTTTCAACATTTTCAAGGTAGGTTTTGTTTTTTTCAAAATAAAATTAAATCTTTGAAGAGGCAAGGTCAACTTACTAGTCTTGAAGAGAGAGAAATAAGTTGCAGCTTTGATCATGACTGAGTTTGACAAAGCTGTTGGGGAGGCTTTTTATGATGTGGTTCACCTGTTTAAACATCCTAAAATTATTGAAGAAGTTATTGAAGATGCTCTAACTATGCAAATCAAAAATTACTCGGGTTATAGAAAACTCAAAATTAGTTTGAAATTGTAGAGATTGTATTATTTACACATGAAGATAATGAGAGCAAAATAGCAATGACAAATAGAGTTAATGGGAGATGTATGATGACAAATTTTCATAGTGCATGAACAAAGAATTGAGATTTATAATTTCTCGTATTCATATCCATGCAACATAGGTGCTAATCGATCTACCAAAACTTGCTAACAAGAACAAGTTACACAACAGTAGACACTCCAAATATTTTGATATTATCTAATTCTTACCACAATCTCAACATGTTTCTGATACGATCAGTTTCTTGTTTTGACTTGCATTTTCTGGTTTATCCTAATTTTATAGAAAGAAGATTAACATCTGATTTTATGTTCTTGTATATATATTTTTAGTAGTGATCTTATCTCCTTTTCTCGCCGACACAGGAAGTAATTTGCTAAATTGGCCGACAACAGGATCATTCATGATCATATGCAGAAAGGTAAAATGGAAGGGACATCGATCGAGTAGCTCAACTCCAGTACTTGGCCTGTACCAGCATGCCCTTCATTTCATTCAATCACATGCATAAAAAGGAAACAAAGAACATCGAAACCAGAGCAAAATAGAGATCATTTAAAGGAGAAAATGAAATCTGCACCCTATAGCTAATTACCTTTATACAGAAGACATGATGCAATGCCCTCCACGTCATGCATGACCCAAACCAAGTTTTGACAACACACTGCACAACAACAGTGCACCATGTGTCCACTTTCACAAAGAACTAATCGACACCCTTTGACAATTCTTTTTTGAAGGAAAAACGATAAAATATTAATAAGAAAATGATGGTTAGCGAGCATGTCTATACATAAGGGTTTATGTCGGTCTAACTAAGTAGCCTATCTTCTTTTCGCATCCAGACACTCTTTGACATTTTTGAATTAGATATATGTGATCGCATTATCCATGACCTTGGTTTTGAAACGATTGCATGACATAACAAGAAATGTTGGCCGAACTTTGGCTTTTTTGCTTTATCCCTATCAATCTCTCACTTTCATCTGATAGAGAGAGTGATTTTACCGGTTAGAGAAATGGGAGCTTCACCTTGATGGTCTACGGATGATGGATGGATGGTGGTTATGGGGCTTGTTGCAATAGGCTAGGCTTGTAAAGAGTCTTTATCCACAAGGGCTAAAGCTAGCTGTTTGTGCACTCCTGTCGGTCAAGTGCCCAAAAATAAGGGGACACTGTTCATGATGCTGATGTGAGCAAGTCAATCCCACCTGGTAGAACAATCCAAAATAAGTGAAAGTTGAGAAAACCTGATTGCAACGAAGATGACACTATTTTGTTACTTTCAATTAATAATCGTTATGTAATGTGAAAAAGTTATCATGTATATTATATTTTGTTTTAATTTTATCCTTTGGTTAGATACATTATTATGAATATACACGTAGATATGATATTATAGGTGTATATATTATTCGTAGGTACATTGTTTGTACTGCGTATATATTCATAATAATGTACCTAATACAAAGAACTCGAATCATAATCATATCTTGTTAGCAGACTATTACCATTACCTGCAGCCTTAGAAACCATTCTTTTATGTTGGGAGAAAATTTTATGTTATTACCGTACGGATGCTATATATTTTTCTACTATCTCTCCTTACTTTTCTCATTGTTTATAATAACATTCATTCAATAATAACGTATGAATATCCGGATAAGAAAATAACTATATATATATTATTAGAGAATCACTTGTATCTTAATTCCCAGTGAGACATAGAGAATAAATATAGGGAGAGTTTGCTTAATAGTTTCCAACTTTCTAGTAATTAAGTTATTAACCCCGTGATTCTGTTGATAATTTGATATCACGTCATATTGTCTAGAATTTTGCTTAATTTTTCGAGGCCAGCTAGCCATCTTTAATGGTAAGATAAGATATCATTGCCCTGGGAACAGTAGACCTACCTACCTAGCTATCTAGCTATCACCTAAGCTGAGAGATATCTAGTTGACTGGAATTTCATGAAATCTATGCATGAACAGTGCTACTATTCAATAATTCAGCTACCTGTGTGTAGTGCTCAGGAAAAAAGCAGTCTGGAAAAAGCTGAAATGAAGAAAATTTCCAATTAAACTGGATTCTAGCTGGACTCAGCTTTTGTAGACCTTGGCGTCAACCGGTGACATAATCTTGGCTTTAGCTTTTCAAGATATCATTGCCACTAGAAAAATAGAAATTCTTGTCTAATTAGTGAGAGGTTTAGGTTAAAATTAATCATGTTTGTCACGTCTGTTTGGGGCATTCTACGACATGAAGAAAGAGACTTTTATTTTTTTATTATTTTTTCAAATGAAGAAGGAGACTTAATCATTTTAATTACATAAAAATGAACTAAAAGCCATCATCACTAGATAAATAGCTGCTACAACACAAGGCCTAATAAGGAATACTTCCTAATTGGGAAGAACACGACATTTAACAAAATCATGATTGGTTCGTTTTTTTTCAAATATATTACAATTCTTCATCCAACTGTGAGCACAAAAGAAAAGAAAAAAAGAAAAGAAAAAGAAGAACCAACCAAATTGGTTGAGGCCACAAATCACATGGCCAATAAATATGAGTCTGTCGGCAACTTTTCAAGGCCAGGATTGGAAGAGGGGTTGGTGATATCGATATATGTTACACTTTGTGTCGAAAATAAAACATTTTGATTATGGTCTAGCATGTAGGAGAAGATAAACATTTATCTAAAGTTGAAAACAGAAACAAGAACTTGACAAGATAGATCACAAATATCCATAAAAGAAATGCAACAAAAAGATAACGAATGAAACGAGATTTAGTCCAATGAAAAAAAAAAAACAGATTAGTAATTTTTGCTATAAATTCTCATGATTCTTTGATAATATGTATGTGAGAAAACCCTATCTTCTTTACTGGTAGAACCACACTAAGGACTACAGTGGGATGTAACCTAGTGAAGAGAATGGAGGAAGAACAATGGCTTCCTCTCTCTCAAATTAAAAACGGCTTTAGGAGTGTTTTTTGGGAAAGAAGGGGCTAGGGTTTCTCTCCATCAAACCTATATATTTAATTTGTTTTAAATATTAGCCAAGTATATATTAACTTAATAAAATCCAAAAAAATTAATTAATTTTTTTTTAATGAATTTAGTTGCAGGCAAGCAATAAAAATACACACTAAAATAGGCACACTTACAATTCTATTGTTGAACATATTTTTATTTTGATAATATGTGTTTTTTGATTGTATTTAATATGTATTTTTTTATATGATAAAGCTTGTTGGAATTTAGACAATGGAGCTATGAATATCGAGGTTTATATGATTTAATGTTTACTTTTGCTTATAAAAAGACTAAAAATTGTAAGTACAAAAAAATATCATTAAATTTTAAGCTAATAATTTTAACTAGACTACCCATTAAAAAGTTCATAGTTCTACTCTCCTTGTAAAATTCAGATGTATTAACATCAAATAATAATAACAATGAAGGAGAGTGAAAAATGTGTGTGGGGGTGATTCTAAAGCAACGATTATGCATCGTTAAGCATGAGCTTAGATTCCCTATAATTTTGTTTTTGGTTCCCTAATCAAAAGCAAAAGCATCAATTTGATTAGGACCATGAAGTTCATGTCCAATCCTAAAGATCAATTGGCTTAGGTAAAACCTTTCAGCCCATCGTTTCATGTCCCTATAGAGGCAGGCTGGTGGGGGCGTCATGGTGCGAAGACCCGCTTGACCACAAAGTACAGATATATTTTTTTAAAAATTATTTATATACTTTTTATCAAAAAGAAGTATCTCTTTTAGATAATGATTGCAGTCATATGGACTTGTGGAAGAGCAGGGGCAAAAAAGTACTTGAGCTTCCCATTTTCAGCTTCTAACTTTTTATCTATAGCTGTAGCTTTTCCCATATGCTTATGGATTAATGGTGTGACAATTAATAAAAAGAGAGAAATAAGATTGTAGAGAGAGAAAATTGGGTGCTTGAGACCAGGTAAGGTGGGGAGCATATTCATATGAAGGTTGAAAAAAAACAATGCAGATAGGCAAGTAGGCTGTATGAATGTGTTCCTCTGCTTTAAATGGGATTAGGGTTAGCTGCCATATTTTCCAATAGAAACAGTTTTAAGAGGGGGTTGCATGTGGACCATGAATGTTTTCAAGAATTGCAGGTGTGTCTAGATAGTGCTATGGAAAATGGAGATATAAGCATGCTTTTGATTTTGTTTAATAATTTTATATTGAATTTGAGGAGAATTGTTGGTTGGTTTTTTCTTATGGGTTTGTGCTTCTTCTGTCTGTCTCTGTGTATGTGTATGTGTGTGTTTGTGTTTATGAGGTGGTGTTGAAAGATAGGAGTTTATAGGGGTTTGGTCCCATTTGCAAATGCATCTAAAAAGGGAGAGAAGTGGTGTGTTATGTCCCCCTGCAAATTGACCCCCCATAAAGAATGAAAAAGGAAATGGCATAATTGTGTCTTTTTGGCCCCCCCTTCTCTTCTCTTCTCCCCCTCATTTCATGAAAGGGAGGTGGATGATGAGGAAAAGCACAGTTTTGAGTTTGCCCCCACACAGCCCCCCTTAATTGAATCATATTTCTGTTCTTTGATGGTAGGTGTAAGTTAGAAGCATCTAGACATTGCTATCAACTGCACCACTGCCAGATTGCCCCATACCTAACAGCAATGAACCCCCTTCAACACCCTCATTTATTTTATTCAAAATCCTTCTCAACATTCATCCTAGATTAACCAAAGTTTCTTGTTTATTATATATAGACTTTGTTTCTTCTCTCAAACTTAATTAATGTCTATGCACTTACCTTGACAGTTCTGTTAAGAGGAAAACTTTCTTTTTTTTGGTCGAAATAAGAGGAAAATTTTCATGTAACAGATGAATGAAACATCTTATCTTACAACACTCATCAATTAAAAACCTTACACACGCATCGTCACTATTGGGTACATAAGTTTTTCTTCATGTTGAGGGCCAATGATGACAGAATCAAATTTCATGAAATCGCAACCCTAAAAAAAAGGAGTCAAAACTTTCACGTAACGGAGAAATGAAACATATGTGTCTACAACACTCATCAAGTAAAAAACTCACACGCCTCGTCACTATAGGGTATGTACATTTTTCTTCATGGTGAGGGCCGGTCTTCCCGGTGAGGGCCAGTGATGACAGAAGCAAAGTTCATGAAATCCCAACCCTAGAAAAAAGGAGGCTCAAAAAAGCATACTCAATGAGTTGTGCCACAAGGTGAAGGTGGTGTCAAATGGGTTCATTGATTTGCATTGACAGGCATGCCACAAGGTGAAAGTGATAGTTTAACTGATATGTAGACCAAATCGCTGCTGAGTTTGCTTGCTAGTGCGTAACACGGCATCTTGCAACAATGAGGATGATATTTGTCATGAATTGGCAATTTTTACATTAATTGTGATTTATGATGGCCTCTTTGATTGAACAATACATGATGTTAATTCATTGGTGTCAACTCAGACATGATAAAATTTTCAGCACTTTCACAAATCATATCCTTAAAGTTTTAAAGAAAAGTAGAACTTTGCGGAGCTCCAAATCCACATTTATATCACACTAATAAATGTCTGATGTGAAATGTGTAGTGTGACATGGCCTATTTTGGAGCCTAATTTATAGGATAAAAGATCTACAATAGGTTAAATGAACCCACAATCCCTAGAAGAAAGAAGGAACAATACAATAATTCAAATCCTAGACAACAAGTTTAGAAGTACAAAATAAAATCAATAGGAGAAAAAAGCAAAATTATTCTCTCATCCTGACGTTCGCATGTTATTATCATGTGGAGGCTGTTGTAAACAGGGAGAAAATGGAGGAGGGATAGTAGAAAAATACATGGCGTGCGCATAGGAGAATTTCTGGAAAAAAACGCAAAAAAGCAGAAAATTCAATTCCACATTTTTCTCCCTTTTAATTTTTCATTCAATTTTTCAGCGCCAATTCCTCTTGGCTATTACATGTAGGAAATTGCTTGCAACATCACTGATATCTTTCTTAGACAATCAAAGACTGCCTTGTAATGAAGAAAGTTTACATAGACCATCTTACTCAAACACTGAAACCTCTCCATTCCAACTGCATGAAGCAATCACATTAGGTATGCTGGGGTGGATAGCAATGTCAATGCAAGCCTGCTCATATGCCTTGATTTTTCTGACAAGCTCAGAAGACCTATAGTCGTAGAAGTATATAGAACCATCGGAGGAGCCTGAGACTAGCTTTTCCCCATCCACACTAAACACGCATTTAATGGGAAACCCTGATACCCCATGGCTTTCATACCTCTTGTACTTGTTCAGCTTGAAGGGGGGGATTGAAGAGAAGATTGCAATATAATTACCATTTGACTGGGCAACGAAAAATGGTTCAAATGTGTGGCATCTCACACAGGGACATGTGTAGGCTTCCACATAAACCTGATACAGAGGGAATATCAGTTTTATAGGACCTCAACCTAAGGGAATGGAACATGCATGAAGCTATGTGATTAATGATCGAACATGTCGCAGAAAAATGGATTAATGATCACAAATGTGGATACAGTAAACACAGCATAAAAACAATACATCAACAAAAAAAGGGAGCAGCATGGAGCAATGTCTCAATTGATATTGCATAGCAAATTTAATCTCATAATAGCTACTATGCAATTGCCTATGATTAGGTTCTATGGTTTCGATTACAAATATTGCTTTTGAATTTTGATCATACGTTTCTTTCACTAGAAGCAATGTTAGCACCCCACTGTTGAAACCAATTTCTCTCAAAGGTAAATGAAAATGGTACATGGACCTGCATGATTTACAATATTGGCTAACAAAAACTTTTTAATCCCACTCTAGAAAGATTATCATCTGAAGGACAATAAAGCATTATAATATACTACCCTCAACCATTGCTCTTTTGAGAGAAAAATTCAAAAGCCAATGTACAACAATTCTAGTTTGAGCTTACTCTGAAATATTGAACATTTACTGTTTCTTACTATCAACAATTTATCATCAATATCCCTGACGTGATGGAACCCACATTTGAGAAGACTAATAAAAATGAGAGCTGACTAAAAGTTGCCAAAACATGTTTTCTATGACATAATGAATTAAAACTGAGTCGTATGAATATTACCTATTTGAATGAAGTCAATTAATATTCTATACATTATTCAAATTATAAATGATGACACACAAAATTTACATTATATTTTATAGACTAAAAGGCTTCAGAACCCTTCACTTCTGTACTCCATAGGTATTGCCATCAGAATAAAAATCCACTGGATGCTTAAAACTGAAAAGTTTGTTTTTCAAATTGTGAATCGTTTATATCAGACATGTGTCCAAGAATATTCTTATTCAATTGTTTGGTAATGTGCCAAAAGGAAAATTGATGAGGGCCCGAGTCCAACATGAGTACATCAGATTAAAACTGTCCATGCAAGAACAATTATCAAGTGATGAAAGCAGAGCAACTGAGCAACAAGAAATATCCGAGTTGAACCTTAAGCATTTTATCAAACAAACCTAATCATTATGTAGTGAATAGTATTATAAAATAAATTAAGATCTCACTAATGCTTCAGTATCAGCCTAAAAAATACGGCTCCTATGATATGTATGGTACTACCAAATCCTGCATAACAAAATTAATTAAACCTATCCTGCGGAATCTTTCTTTGAAAAAAAAAGAAAGAAGTAATTTACATTCAGTGTGAATCAGTTAAAATTAACTTCATTTTCATGTCTGAATATTTCATAAGAATACATCTTCTTTCTGATCCAATGAGCTTGATGTATTTAAAAGATACTGAAATATATGTTTGCCAACAACCATGGTTTTTTTGCTGCCTAAAGAGAATTATCACCTTCTGAGCATTAAACAAGCACATATCATGATGTTTAATTACTTTACTTATTTGAAATCAAAAGGAGAAGGAATCAGAATAGGAATCATAATGATGCATTGTCAGTTTTCTAACTACCAGGAATTGGAAGCAGAATCATGATGATTTCAATTTAAATGTTTATTAACTTTCAGGAATCAAAATCAAAATGAGTCTGATCGCTAATCTAGTACAAAATAAAATATTTTAACTACTGACTAATAAATATTTCAAATGTCAAAAAGCACGTGTTATGACTCCAAAGAAGTAAGAGATCCTAACATAGGAAATTTCTATAGTTATGACACGACCCTTGAACAGATTATGTGCAACATATTCAACATGAATCGTGTCACGTATATGAGCTGATGCAGCCAACATCTTAAGTATACAATGCATGCTAACCAAATTAACTATTATAGGCAGGTAAAAGTCTCACAAGCGTTGAACAGAAGACTAGATGATAACATATAATGAAATCTAGAAAGGTCAAATAGAAAAGGATTTCCAAAAAGACCATAAAACAACGTTACAAGGATGAATGCAAGTTCTTACAGGATAATGCAGAATTAATGTACATACAAGTTCTGCTCAATTTATAAACAGGATATGCAGGGGCAACCATATCTGTAATCAATTGCGTAAGGATGTAATTTTTATAAATACATGAAACACACTGCATTTGCAACACATATTGAAGTAAGAACTGGAAGAAGTCTCTTACCTGATTAGAGAGTGGAACTTGTCGTGAAACATCCCAAACAACAATAGAATTTTCACTAAGGTTGCGTCCAGATACATCACTGGACGATATAATCTGCTTGCCATTCGTGGTGAATTCAACATCAAGGATGGGATCGTGACCTCGAACGTATTCATGGACCACCTTGCCATTTCTAACATCCCACAACCTCAGACCGCCTTTGGACCCCCCAGAAACGAAGAGGTTGAAATTATCAGGATGGAATTTAACAACACTAGCAACTTGATCCTCCTTAAAAACCTGAGTCTCTATCCCTCTTTCAACATCCACTAGCTTTGATGAGGAGTCATATCCACAAGAAAGCACAAACAACCCTTGCCCCGACCATTTCACATCTTTGATAGCAGCATTGTGAAAATTCAAAACACGGGCTACCTTCTGATCACTGCTCCACACATTCCATATGCAGATTGTTTGATCCATCGAAGCAGAGGCAAGAAGGTGAGCTGTAGACTAACTCCAATGAACAGATCAATAAGGCAAGTGAGCTTTAAATGCAACAGGCATATACAAAATAGAATATTGCTTGTTTAAGGATTTAATCTAAACAACAGACAAAACAACCTTCTAATCAAATTAATAAAACAATAAATTCAATCGTCAGAAGTATTATAAGGGCATCCAAGAACCAATTTTTATAGCAAAATTTAGTGCCACAAGACCACTAATCCAAAAGGGTAAGTGTCAATACAAGAGTTGGTGAACAAGCAGAGCTTACCATGAGTTGGTGACCAATGTAAAGCATTAACAGCTTTGGTATGTCTGCTTAGAGGTACAGACATTCTTTGAGGCATCTGGCCAAGCTGTGCACGACCCTTTTTTGCTTTGTTTCTCAACAATGACTTAATATCACGAGGAACATCAGAATCCGAAATACTCCCAAAAGCTGCCAGCAACAACAACATGACTGACTACATCAGTATACCATACACATATGCTATGCACATATGCACATGAATGTGACATTGTCAGCTTCAGTGAACCCGTCATGAGCATTTCTTTTCCTTCCAAATTTAGTAATTTACATTCTTAAGTTTCTACAAATAAATAATAAAAAACGTGAGTTTATGAATATTTCCAAATGGAAAGAACAAAGTACCAGGCGAGGTCGTCAGCAGCAAAGCATCCGGGTTCGGGTCGGGGGCGGTAGGTTGGGAACCCAAGAGAGCGCGCTCTCTCTTGGATACGTATCTACCAGGAACCGGAGCTTCTATATGGAGGGCCGGGAACTGGGTTGAGCCCGACAGAGGATTCTGAGTTTTAGTATGTGTAAATGGGTTATCGGGTTTGAGCCGCTTCGAATTCGGGGGCGTGAAGTTTTCGGGTCTGGGTTGCTTAGCTGATTCTTCTTCTTCTTCTTCGTTGTCTGAGGCGTTTGAGTATGCGTTGCAGAGAAGATCCATGTCTCAAGTCTCAAATCCAGGAGCTTTGCTGCTTCTCAAATTCTCATTGCCTTTTATCCTCTGCCATCGAGGTGGAAGCTGCGGCCGCTCTTGCCAGAACCTTGTGCAGGCAATTGGAGACTTTACCAGCTCAATCAATTGGTCTTGGATTCGTCGCGAAGCTAACGCCGCCGCCAAATGGACCAATTGGGCTCTTTTTAGGTGTTTGTTAAGATTGTTCAGTGTTTCAAGGGAGACCCACTTATGCATTGGGCTCGTAAGCATCTTGAAGACTCGTTTATGGTTCATAATACAACGGAGTTGGCCCGTGATTTTCTTCTTTATACAAGTGATAGTTGGCCCGTGATTAATTCTTCTCTTCGAATACATGGATAAATACTTTTATCACTGAGTCCAGATCTTTTGTCCCTATTTTGTTCGTCCCCTCCTGTCCCTTATCTAACTTTTTGACACATGGGTATTAGATTTTAATAAAATAAAACTAAGGCTTAAATGTCAAAATGGTTCATGTGTTTTATTTGTTGGCCAATTTAGTCCATATATTTTCAATTTAAACACTGTGTTTAGAACCATTAGCCAATGTAGTCCGATCCATTAAATTTTCCGTTAAATAAACAATATCCACTTTTTTGTCTTTTAAAAACCTATAAATTTTTCTAAGATTAATAAAATTTTGAATTAACTTAAAAATTCCCAATTAACAGCACTTGATGGATATGACCTTAGAGAAACTAAATTAGCATCATCTCAATTGACCCTAACACAAGTAGGGATGGCATTTTGTACCAAAACACCGCAATACCGCAAAAACCAACTGAAGTTTTACCGCACAAAGCCGACATCTTACGAAAACCGACCGCAACGCGTCTGCGGTTTTAAGACCGACCGCAATTTGCCGTTGCGGTCGCGGTTCTAGAAATTCAAATTTTGCGGTATACCGCACCGACCGCAATATATTTAAATAAATAAATAAAATTATTTTATATAAACTCAGCTTTCAGATGAATCCTCAGCCTCCAAAACTCAGCCTTTCTTTGTTTCTCAACTCAATCTTAACTCAAAAAAAAAAAATGTAGAAAGAGGAGAGCGAGAGAGAAGGGAAGAAGGGAGAGAGACGGAGAGATAGAAGAAGAAAAAAAAAAAAAAGCAGATAGTGGAGAGCGAGAGAGAGAGAAGGGAATAAGAGGGAACAAAAAAGTTTGGAGTGGGTCTTTATGTTTTACTGTCTTGGATTGTGATGGAGCGAGAGAGAAGAGGGAAGAGGAAGAAGGGAAAGAGATGGAGAGACGGAGAGTTAGAAGAATAAAGGGAAAGAGAGAGAGAGTGAGTAAAACGGAAGAGGAAGAAGAGGAATAAAAAAAAAAAATAAAAAAGGAGAGATGGGTGAATGCCCAAAAGAGAGAGAGAAGGCAGGTTGCGTGTATTTTGGGAAGTTCTGTAAAAAAAAAGGAAAAAAACCTTGGGAAGTGGGAGAGGGAGGCAGGGAAACGTGAAAGAATTTGGAAAGTGGGAAATGTAAATGATAATGCCGTATAAATGTTTGGTTTTTGCGGTTTTGCCGAACACGACCGCATTTTCTCGATCCACCGCATTGCGGTTAACCGCAATTTTCTCGGACGGATGCGGTATCAAATATGTCAATACCGCTTGCGGTATGGTAATCGCAACCACCCCTAAACACAAGTACCAGTCGTAATTGAGTTTAAAAGACAATGTCTTTGAAAACCCATATATATGGGCAATCAAAAACTATAAGAAATTTCTAGGGGGGCGCGGTCAAAATTGAAATCTAGTTTGGACCTCATATTGGAATCAAAATAGGTACTATTTAATCGGTTTGGTTCGATTCCATTTTTAGGAAAAATAGGAGGAAAATCGCACCAAGCTAAACTGCCTATTCCCGATGCAGTTTTCCATTTTGGACCGGTTTCCTTTTTTGTTTTTGTTTTGTGGGTTCCCTTTGTTTTTGTTGGACTAAAGTAGCATATAAGGCCCTGTTTCACATTTGAATAACAATTGGGCCTAAACTTTAATAATTTCAACATGCCATGCAATCTAATTCAATCTAATTTCACATTTCAATGGGGCCTAAACTTTAATTAAAGCCTATCTTTCACATTCAATACAATCTAACAAAGCAAACAACATATACATGATACATATGCATATGCATTTTAACTTCCAAACACAAAACATGCATGCTGCCATGTGCCATCCAATCCAAACATACAATCTTAAGAATTACAAGCCAATATAAAAATTGATTATTAAATTGCAAACCAAATTAGAAATTCTAAACATAAGCTATAAATTAAAACATAACACCACCAATGGAAGCTTCACATATTAAGTGATCATTGAAAAGAAGCAGGGCTTGAATTGGTAGGTGCGGGTAAACTCGTAAGATCTATAAATAGAAACATAAACACATTAAAACATTAGGCAAGCATGCAAAATATAAAAATATATATATAGTATACATCATTAAATCACATAAAACTAGAAACAAATACTTTACTCAATGGATTCATAAAACTCAATCTCTTGAATGGTTGGCTCATATTGTACAAAGGAGATGTCATCGAACCTTAACCAATTTTGAGAACAAATTAAGGTCTCCACAATCTTAGGATTTAAAGAAGCACGTAATGAATTAACCACCCGACCAACCGTGTTAAAGCACGATTCTGAAGCCGTTGTTGATACGGGAATAGGCAAGCACATCATTTGCAATAAGAGACAAACCCAGATATTTAACCCCATTCAAAATATCGAAGTTAGGAACCACTTTTTCAATTGGGTTGGTTAAGTACCTATCAATTTCATGCTCCAATATCACGGTATTACTTGCTTGATATTCTTTTATCAAACTTTCCTTCATTTCCCAAAGGTGCTTCCTCCTCCTCTTTTTTTAAAAGAACTTGTCATGGTGGTACTAATATTAGAACTAGTACCTTGAGTAGTAGGAGGTGGTGGGATAGCATATTCTTCATAAAGTTTCATTAAAAGCTATTTCACTTAATTCTTCTTCTTAGTAGCATCTTGCGAGTTTTCAAATGTCCTCTTTAATACAAAATCCAAGTTCCCCAACTTGTACCAAGGATCAAGAATAAGTGCTACCATCAAAAGTTAGTTCACTTTACCAAGGTCACCCTAATACTTTTTAAATTTCATCTTCATGCTACATACCATATATTTCAAAACCATTGAGATGTGAGTTTGACTTGGTAATTGCTCTCCAAAGAACAAATCACCAATTTCACCCTCCATTGCAATCAAATTATGAAAGGTGGTGTGGGAATCGGGATGCAAAGAAACACTCATATTCAATATCATATCATAAAAGACCTTTAAAAAATTGACAAAGGTAAAAGCATTTCTCCAATCTTCCTTAGTTGGTGGCCCTACCCTCTTATTAGGCCTTGATGCAACCACCCCCGTATCTTCCCTAACCGTTTCATCTTCACCAAACCAAGATGCAAATGGAGCATCATCATATTCTCCCATTCTCACAAAGGTTTTTTCAAATCTTAAAGCGGCATTGAACAATATATATGTTTAATTCCACCTAGTTGGAACATCCAACACCACAAGCCCTTTGCATACAATTCGCTCTTTCAAAACACAAGTTTTAAATTCCTATAATCTTTGTGGAGAGGATCTTACATACTTAACCGCATTGGCAATATGTTTTTCTCTATTTTTTTCGAGCCATCACGAACAATCAAATAAACAATATGAGCACAACACCTCACATGCATGTACTTTCCTTCCAACACAAAACTACCATTCTTCTATTGACCCATCTCCAACTTCAAGTAATCTATTGTTTTCGTGTTTGAAGAAGCATTATCGACTGTGATTGCAAGTATCTTTTTCAAATCCCAATGAAGCAAAGAAGTCTTAAGGAGTTTACCAATTGAGTTCCCCTTGTGGTTAGCAATGACACAAAAGTTCAAAACTCTTTTGTGCAAATTCCATTCACAATCTATAAAGTATGTCCTGATCACCATGTAATTTATGTTTTGAACACTTGTCCAAGTGTCCGTTGTGAGACACACTCTATGTGATGCTAATTATCCTTTCAACTTTTGTTTTATCTCATCATACATAACCATAAAATGCCTTACAAGTGTCTTATGAGATGACACTTGGAAATGAGAGTTCAATGATTAACAAAATCTCCTAAACCCTTTACCTTCAACCACACTAAAAGGCAACTCATCCATCACTACTATTTCTACACAGGACCTTAACCAATCTTCTTTAGTATGTCTGGTTGTTGAAAAACCACAAAGTGCTGGGTCAAAAGACAAGGTCTTTTGTCTTTTATCATTGTCAACCTTTCCGGGGAATTTCTTACATAGAGACTCAATATGTTTTCTCAAACTTGATGTTCCATTCAAATTGGGGTACGTGTCTTAAGTAATAGAGCAATACTTGCGCATAGCTCTCGTTTTACATATCAAAGATTTTCTCTCATCCTTCTTCACACTCTCAACCACATCATCATATTTTTCAAAGTGATCTCATACCTCCGATTTTTCTCTTGATGATTTTCTAGTCTCGGAATGAGGTAATGGTGGAAGACCACTCGATTTTTCTCCCATCCTTCTTCACACTTGCACGTAGCTCTCTTTTTACATATCGAAGATTTGCTCCCATCCTTATTCACACTCTCAACCACATCATCATATTTTTCAAAGTGATCCCATACCTCTAATTTTTCTCTTGATGATTTTCTAGTCTCGGAATGAGGTAATGGTGGATAACCACTCGATTAGGGAGGTGTTTGGGCTTAAGGTTGGGTTCCTGGTAGGCTAGGTGATGGTGATGATGCGGATGCGGAAGAAGAGCATACTTCATTACTATTACTAGGCAATTGTTCAAATTGGTCAATCCCTCCTTTAATAAGAACCTAATATCAAAACAAAACCAACATAGCAGCAGCATACCCTAATTAATAATTATGCAAGACTTGTAGAACCTAAAAACATACCTAAAAAGCAATTAAATAAAAATCATAACATAATTTAACAATCCAAAAAACCAAAAGTCAGAACCAAAAATTAGATTTAGAACACAAAAATATACTAATTTACACAACCTACTTTTGAAAAAATAAATTTCATAAAAACAAAAACCAAACTAATAGAAACAAATTTCAATTCCAATTCAGCAAAAACAAAAACAAAATTCAGTATGAAACAAATTCAAATCATCATCCATTAATCAACATCATTATATAAAGAAATCGATTAAAACAGATTTCATTATCAAAAAAATTCAAATCATCAACGTTTTCATCAATTCATCATCAATTTATTCGTCAATTCTCATCCAATCAAATCATCAATTCTCAATATACCAATTCATCATCATCATCATCATCATCATCATTTCTTGCCATCTTATTTCATGATAAAACATATTTGATTATAGACTACAAATCATCATGAATTCATGAATTCTCAATTCAAATCATCACATGAAAATATCAATCCATCAAACAATCATCAAATGAAAATATCAACAGCAGCAACACAAGCATGCCAATCAATTGCCAAAAAAAATAAACCAAATTAAATTAAATCACAACGAAAAAAAAAAAAAAAAAACCTTCGGGAACAACAACACAAACAGTTGCAAGTCTAATTCCAAGCAACATCAACAACAATTCGAAGCTCCCGTAATAAATGGAACAAATATTAGAATCAACATGCCCGAATTGAAACCCTAAAGAACAAATCCCTAATTTGATACCCTAACCCAAAATTCATAATTGAAAGCCCAAATTGAAACCTGTCAATCAATTCAAACCCTTAATTATAAACCCTAATTGAAACCCCCAATCTGAAATTAAAAGAAGATAGCTATTCCAGTTTTTTTTTTTTTTTAAAAGGATAAGAAGGAGAGGAAGAAGTTCTTACTTGAGCCGTGTCGTCGTTGTCGTCGTCGGCAAATGAGCAGCTAGGGAACGAAGAGCGAGAAGCTATTTCATCGACATTGTTGTCCTGTCTCTGTCTGTGCGTTGCGTTTCGTATCGAAGAGGAAGAGGAAGAGAAGAGACAGAGAGAGAAATGAAAAAAAATGAAAAAATAAAAAAATACCTAAGTCAATTTAGGCTTAGCAACGCTTAGGGAGAAAACGTTACATGCAACCAGTTTTATTGTAACATAATGGAATTGGCCGAAATATAATATATATAATACAGTAACCAGTTTGATTCGATTTGGTGCTATGAGTTGTGAAATCGAGATCAAGACCGGCAACCGGTCTGGTTCGGTTTGGTTGCGATTTGTTGACTTTTAGTCAACTCAATTTTTGACCTTTTTTCCCATTTGGTTCTGCTCGATTTTTCGGTTTTGCAATTTTGCAGTCTTGATGCACACCCCTACTTTTGGCTTCCATTGACTTTCTGGGAAATTAGCAGGGTTTTAAAGTGAAAACATGGGAAATTAAGGTGAACCCATTAAAAAATTGGACTAAAACAACCCAAGTGAAATAGAAACATGAGGTTTGACCTTAGCTCTGTGAGGATGATGTTGAAGCTGAAGCAAGTAATGTTGCAACCCCTTCTTTGTAAAATTGAAATTGGCACAATGCTTTCATTAAAACACAACATTCAAAAAAAGAAAGAAACATGAAATATAAAAAAACAACATGAGGTAGTAAGGAGGTGAGGGGATGCTTCAGAGACTGTAGAAATGGGAAGGGGTTTAGTTCTCTTGAGAAAGGGAGATTTGGGGTGGGGTGGATGGAGTAAAGGTAGTGGCTGTGGGTTGGGGAATTGGGGCATTGAGGTGTGGGTGGGGAAAGTGGTTGGGAGGTGGAAGTGGCATGGTTGTGGGTTGTTGTTGAAGAGAAAGAGAGAAGATAAAAGAGTGGCGGCGGCTGGTATTGGTGGGAGGGGGGTGGCTGGGATTGGATAGCGGTGCCTTGTTTTTTGATTTTTTTTAATATCATTTTGATTTCTTTAGTTATTATTTATTTATTTATAAATTGAATCCAATCATTTATATTATGTTTTAAAACATTTTTAACATCAAATTAACGGATTGCACTATATTGGCTAACAGTTTTAAACACGTAAATTAAATTGGTCAAATTAAAAAAATAGAGACTAAATTGGCCAATAAGGTAAAATACATGACCCTTTTAACATTTATGCCTAAAACTAAATAAAAACTAGTATTGGAGGAAAATCAAAAGACCCAGACCCAATAGCCACCAAAACTCTCACCCATCCAATCTCGTCAGCCACCCCACCTCACCCGCGACGACCCCTCTCCTTCCCACCATCCACCCAATCCCATCAACCACCCCTACCGACAACCCTATAAAACCCATCTCCCATCTCCCTTCTCACCATCAACCAAAAATTAAAACAAAAAATCACATTTCTCGCAACACGACAAATGCCATCAGAAAGTTTCGTTTTATTTTTCAAGTCCAAAGTCTCCATTTTTCTTTTGTTTCTAGTGTTTCTGAGTGTGATCAAAGTCACTCAACAATCCATCGGAGTGCTTTAAGTTAGCAAGCCTGCAAGCAATGAAGTGGGCATCTTCTACTAAACAGCGCCGCTATGGTAACTCCACCGCTATCAACTCATCCGAGGCCACTCTAGGTCGCCACTTTGTTCGCCGACCCGCCCAAATCGGCGTCACCGATGTCTTCACTGTGCCCGGTGACTTTAACTTGACCCTCCTCGACCACCTCATAGTAGAGCCCGGGCTTACGAACATTGCCTATTGCAACGAGCTCAATGCCGGCTACGCTCACTCTCGTGGCGTCGACGCGTGTGTTGTTACTTTCATTGTGGGCGGGATCAGTATTCTCAAGCGGTCGCTGGAGCCTATAGTGAGAACTTGCCTATGATTTGTGTAGTTGGAGGCACTTGTGGATCAATGAATTTTTCAGAAGGTGCAACATTCAAAAGGCTAAAAGCTCATTAAAAAAAATGTAAACAATAAAATCCCTTATAATTTAACCTATAAATTAATATGATGAAAATAAAATTCAATTAAATCTAATAAAAATGCATATCAAATTATCAATTAAACAAATAAATCAAAATGCATACCTCAAGTCGTGTGCCGTGTAGTCTCTTTGAATTTGCCAAATTAGAAAAAATATATATATTATTAAAAAAATGAAGAAAAAAAAATCAAAACAGCAAGCAATGCTGCAGTGGCGTGAGAGCCTCTTCACCTCTTCACTTCGGATTGGGTTTGCAGTATTATGATTCACTGTTGATATCTTGCAAGTTGCAAGAACTTGGACTCCTTTGTATACTGAATGATTTCCGTGGAGTGGAGGGTAAGGCTTAAGCATGTTTCGTCTTTCATTTATTTTTTAAAATTTTAAATTTTGCCCCGGTCCAAAAGTGTGTATTTGGTTGAATTGGAATTCATCCCTTTGATTTTAATGGGAAAGTTGGGTTCAAGTCTATATTGTGTCATTCAGTAGTTGCGAAACAAAAAAAGTTCATGTCTTCTTCCTCTTCCATTTTCTCAAATTGAAACATTAAAACTTTTATGAATGTTATTTATGATTGCTATTGCATGCTAATTGATGATGAATTTTAGTTATTAAAAAAATTGTTTTATGGTGTTAAGTAATGGAAATTTTTTTTATAAATTTTTTCATATTAGATCGAGGGTTCCCGTTTAAGTTTCACATAGGGCCCTCAAAATCTCAAAACCAGCCCTGAGCTTAAGTGCCAGACAAAAAAAAAAGAAAAAAGAAAAGAAAAAAGGAGACATAGAGAATGAAGCTTTGTTAGTCGTGGGGAGGAGAGGGGGTCGCCGCCGACGGGGTGGGGTGGCTGACGGTACTAGGGTGGGTGGGAGTTTTGGTGGCTGTTGAGTCTGGGTCTTTTGATTTTCCTTAAATAGTTTTTATTAGTTTTAATTTTATTAAAATTTAACATTGTTATCTTATGGTTAATTCAAAGGACATGTGTCAAAAGTTAGATAAGGGGCAGATATGAGACAAACCAACTGGGGATAGAAGATCCTGAACCCCTTGAAGTTTGAACTATAAGCCCACTGAGTATGTGAATAGGATAGGACTTAGATGGGTTGATGTGATATTGCAAAAGTTTCAATCACATTGTAAAGATAAGATGGGTTAACTCTATGTTCAGATAATTGGCTTGTTGACTTCCTTTAATAAATAAATGAAAACTAAAAATTAAAAATAAAATGGTTATCAAACTGACCTAAAAGGTTAGCCAAACAAGTCCTTCAATTATAAATTTTAAAAGATTTTAACAGGCAAAAACGAAAGAAAGAAAAAAAAAAAACTATTTTCATGAATTTATAAATTTTATGTAGTAAGTTACTTTTCTTTTTCTTTTTCATTTGTTAATAGGTCGAGAAATGGTATTTGCATATCAATCCTTGAATGTGCTAGTGGCTGCCATTTGGGTCTTGCGCTCATAATGATCCAGAAGATACAACTTTGTAGCCATGGCCATGGGTGTGAAGCTTCTCCTAAACTCAATCTGGGAAGTGGGTATATTTTACAGCCCATGGCAAGCCCAAAGGAAGGGATGAGGGCGACGTTTAGACATTAAAGTGAAAAAGATAAAGAGAAAATAATGATGGTCATGTGATTTTGCTGGGAAAATTTAGACGACAACAAGTTGGAGTATGAAAACTAGTTTGAACAGAAATCAAAGATAAGGCAGAAGGGAAGAGCGCCCCTTCATCAGTATCCATCATGACAGCTGAAGAAAGGGTCCATATCGAAAGCCCTTCTCTTCGTATTTTCATCATGATGAGGCCTTTAAAATTATATCTGAAAGCTCCCATACAGTTTCCCTCATCGCTTTTGCAAGCCAAAAACGTCTCCTAAAATTAAGGGCCAGCCCAAGAAATATCCTATATATTTCAATGACGCCAATCTGAGGTCATGCTGTGTGCACCTGATTATCGGGTAATTAGGAGCTGATTGAGTCTATGATACAAATACTTTTATTAATATAAATTGTTGGTTCTAACCATGTACTTTTGTGTATAATTTTAACTTAAAGCATATATAAGCTCGTTTAAGAGTGCATGTCTCAGCAGTTAACACAAATCTTTATAGGATTTGACCAAACATCTCACGACACAGAGAGCTGACGACAACCATACAACACTTGTATGAAAGTAATTTTGAGGAGAAACACCTCTCACTATTCACTTTTTAAAAAAAAGTTGTTCCTCCCAGTCATTAATGTATATCACTGGACATATACTAACCCACTCAAGAGAGTTTAAGAACATTAAGTGAGTTTCTTTTTTCTGGGTGAAACTTGATTTCTTCCACATTTATATATAGCAATGCTTAGTTGGTAGACATATGACAAAACATGTGTTACATATAAAAGTGGTATTATTGGAAAGTAGACTTGGATTTAATATTAATATTCCACAGACCAGATGAGAAACTAGACTCCTGATAACATAATTTGCAGAATTTTTCTCTTTCTTTTTGAGTGAGATGCATGTCATCACTTCCTACTATTCACTTAAAGTTATCAAGAATAAGAAATTTCCGTAGAGCATCAACCACAACCAGAGGACAAGAGAGAAATAATAGAATGGTTGAAGGTTTTTTTTTTTTTTTTTCTGCCAAAGAAAAGCATAAGAGGACAAGCTATAAATCAGCACTCCAACTTTCAACCCATGTCCTCAAATATTGTAGGATTATAAGAAGAAGGCTCGCAAATACAGATGGGGGACCAATAATGACCAAGGGAATGTTTCATCGAAGAGGGTCAAGATCCTTGTCAACCCCACCAGGTGGGGGAAGACTCGTTTTGGTGACAAAGCATCATCAGCCCACTAGTCAAATTATTAATTCATGATCATCAACCCATTGAATTACCAACAACAAACTCTTTTTCTTTCTTTCATTCTTTCTTTCTTTATGTTTCAAATGCCACTGAAATTTTCAAACCCCACAAAATTCAAAAACAAAGTCAATGAAAAGAGAGATGGTCGCATAAGGCGCACAAGTAAAAACCTACAACCCTCCCCTTGCTCTAGCATAAGGAGTTTAGGGAAGGTTGGTGAGGATGACAAGAACTTAGACAAGTTTAAAAGGAGGGGATATTTTCACATTTGCTAAATACCACACGTTTAAAACTTAATCAAACTACTAATGATCATTATGACAATGCACTTAATTTATATTATTTTCCACTAAGGCATTTTTGTATCTTACTTGAATAAGAAAGTTTGGTCTACCGGCTGCCTCGAATTCTTTTTTAGTTGTTATATGTATAATATATGTTATATTTACAAATATCCATAAAACTTTGTCCTTTGGAGAGCCAACTTTTAGAAAGTTGGCAAGCAGTCTTTCGGCTAGTATTATACAAATTGTACAGTCTTGATGAACAAAGTGGAAGTCTTAGTTGGTCTCTTTTGAGAAGATTATGTGTGATGGGTGGGTCGTCATAGTGGCTGAGAAAGCGGAAAATAGAATAGGAAAATGGATAACATATGTTTTCTATCTTGCTCGAGTTTGAAGGATGTTAAGGTTACTCCAAAATCAATTGGCTATGGGGAAAGTAGTTCAATTCTTTATAAGTTATTGCAAGGTTTTCTAACTTTCAAATATGGAACATTTTACCTTTAGAATCTTGGTTCCTTTTACCGTTATTATGAATTCACCAACATTTTTTTAAAATTAAAAAGAAACAACATATATTGATGTAGCTCAAGAAGAGTTACAATCTTTAAAGAGAACATTGATCCTAAATGAAGTTAGGGGAATCCTCAAATCATAACACATCAGCGTTGAGAGACAATTAATCCATATCTAGCTAGGCTATGGCCACCCCACAATTAATATAGGAGGAGGAGGAGGAGCCATTTCCGTTGACATTATTTAAAATATCTCTGACATACCCCCAATGATAAAGAAAAAGACGGATATGGCATCATTGAGGCACCTTTGCCCACCGTCGTGGCTAGTTGGCTATGATCCACCAGAAGGAGATGAGAGAAAGGGGAATGGAAAGATTTTATCAAATTAATTTTTGTTCTTTTATAGCTTTTTAACAAAGATGAATAGTGTAATTTAAAATTTACAAAAATTTTGAAGGATGACTGAGTTCGGATTCAAATAGAATCATCTTACAAATTTCATCTCCTTATTACTCCATTTTTATTTTTGTGCGTAAGTGTTCACATGTAGAGAACTAGTTTGAAGTTGTTAGCTAGCTAAAAAGAAAATATATACACTCCCCTTTTTTCAGGGATTTTTCAAATAATTTTATTTGAGGGACATCCTTTAGGGTCCCCTATAAATTTTTTTCCAATGATTCAAACAATCTATTTTTTAAGTCTACATTCATATATCATCCTTGCAAAAAATTAGACAAATTGGAAACCATTTCTACATCTGATTATGTTCTACAAAATCAATGAATACGGTGCTTCAAGAAAGTACTAAAATTTCAATAATTCAATTGAGTGATCAAATGATATCGGATTCAAGTGATTTTTGTAGAGATGATTTTTTTTTTTTGGGCAAGTTGTAGAGATGATCTTTGAATGAATGTCTACAAAATAGATGGTTTGGATTAGTGAAATACAATGCGAAATGAGCCATACAAGAGTATCCCTCAAATAAACTTATTTGAAAAATCCCTCGACAAAAACTCTCTCTCTATATATATAAAATCACAGAAAGTATAATATGAAAAGGGTTATCTTTTCTTACATGCAAATCCGTTAAATCAAAAGTCAGAACCCATTAATCTGAACCATCCAAATTGCTCCTGATCCTGAAAGTTTGTCCACCCCCTTAGTCAACCTCCAAAATCATGCCCGTTGACTTGTGAAATGGTTAAATAACATATTGACTTGTGACTTAGCAAAACGCATGGCCCCATTGGATCGATGATCACTACTAGAATACATCACATCAAAAAACTGAAGTTGCATTAACATTTAGCTAGCTGATTAATTAGTGAATTAAGCTGAGCTCCAATCACTTAATCTAGTTAGGAATAAAAAGAAGACTGATTATAAGTTTGGTGAGTGTCTTCCACAAACTAGACCTACCCATTGAGAATGGAGGGCGTGTACGCGGTGCGTGCATCACTCTATTAACTTGTGTGGTTGACTTAAAAGCTTAATATAAAATATTAGTAAAAAAGTATGAAAGATGAGAAAATTAGTCAGATTAAAGCAGCTTTAGATTGACAAAAATTCATGGACCTAAAATAAAGTTACAAAGGCGACGCAGCATAGTTTAAATTTGCGCAAAGTTTTCTTGTATTTGCATGCTGCTCAAAGCTCAATGCTCATGTCATGTGCTTTGTATTTGCTCTCTCTGTCAATCAAATGTGACCCGAAACCAAAAGACCCCACATAAATGGTCAGCTCATCATCCTGCATCTTCAACTTCACGGTCTCTCTCTCTCTCTCTCTCTCTCTCTCTCTCATACGAGGGATGTCACTACTTTGTGTCTCAATACCCTGAGTAAGCATCTTTCAATTTGTCAGCTTGCACACCTCAAGCTTACTGCGATATGACATCATTTTCTTTTATTTTCACATTGGACAACCAATGAGCTCCTCCGAACATCAAATTGCACCAAGCTAGGCTATCTGTATCTAATAAAATATTCTAATTGGCGAAAAAAAATTATGTTGGCATGTTCACTAACTTGAAATCAGAGTAAGTATGAATTAGAATGATTGTTGAAGACTCCTAATTATCAGGAATCACAATACCATTATCCTTTTACTATGGAGTCTCACTCATAATCAGGATTGTGATTGTGAATTTTATGCGGATCTCACTTTTGTTTTTTAGTCTCAAAGTGTTAGTAAACATGTCATTAGTTCCTTACCTTGATCTTCCTTCTTATTATCGAACATGTGTCAAACTGTGATATGTTAAGAAGGATGAATGGTTTCTTTCCAAACAAGGCGACAAATATGTTCCTATAAGAAATGAAATTGTCCTAGCTACTTCTTCAACTCTAATGAGAGGAGAGGAGTTCTTTCACTTGCTGTCTCCAAATCGCATATATGACTAAACTTTCAAATTGGTTCTACTGAAGTAAAGGTTAATATCAAATGACGATTATTTGTAATTATCATGCTTTAAAGTGAAGGAAGTTGTGCAATTATAATAACCATCTGATCTGAAGACATTTCTTATAGAAAGTCTTGAGTTGGACAAAATTTATTGTTTAAAGAAAAGTTTCTCCAAAAATCAATTGATATCTTCATACTAAATAAAATTTTACAAAAACAAGAGCATAGGATTTGGTAACAAAATATTCTTTCAAAGAAAAGGAGGGAATCACACATATTTACATATGTCTTGGGATTAGATATTGTACGTTCGTGTACACGATGCTATTACTAACCTAGTTTGGGGCGTGATAAAAAAAGTTAATAGGAGATAGTGCGTCAGTATTCCATTTGTTCATATCAGGTCCTGTCAATTAGTAATTAAAATTTAGATAATAGTGTAAAAAAAAAATATATATTTAGTGCCTCTAGTATTATTGTTTAAAATCCCCAATACATAATTGCTTTAATGAGATCTCAATCTCATGATTGATTAATTTTTTATCCGATGCAGTTTTCATTATACTTACATTGTAGCCTAAAGACCCTCGCATTAAGTAGACATATTCATTATCATCGCGAATATTTTTGGTATGTCTCTTTTTAAAGATTCAAGCATTCAAACCCAAACTCGAATTTTCGTGGAGTTGCATGGATTGCAAAGTGATCACACCAGAGTTTTTTTTTTTCCTTTTTTTTTTTCTAGATATCTCATCACCTACAAATTTGAAAATAATTGTACTGGAGTAGCTAGCATATTTAAGTAGAAAGCTGTTTTAGAGAGATAAGCCAGGAGGTCCCTACTAATAACACCGATATTGTCCCCAACTTAACCACCTACAAAGCCCAGTAGGTGTGGAGTTTTATCACAAAAAGCCTCGGTGATATTAATAGCAGAATAATTTATTATATATTATATTTTATTTAGGAGAGAGAGAGAGAGAGAGAGAGAGAGAGAGAGAGAGAGAGAGAGAGAGAGAGAGAGAGAGAGAGAGAGAGAGAGAGAGAGAGAGAGAGAGAGAGAGAGAGAGAGAGAGAGAGAGAGAGAGAGAGAGAGAGAGTTTTGTCCGTCAGCATAGCAATGAACACTAGGGGCTCGTGTTGAGCACGAAATTGACAAATGTGTAATGGAAGAAATTCACAAAGGGTTGACTACAATGTGAAAATACATTAAATATTAATTGATCAAATTGGGAAAAGTCGTGAATAATCTATTGAAATTTGACTAAGTTAAAAGTAAGAGTCCAAAAGGTTATTCATCCTTCCCTTTTTATACTTATGTAAATGATTGATAACATAAATTTGAGCGTCTAAAGGCCGCATTGGGGACTTTCTAACGAGAATTAGGTTGGGAGAAGGAGAGGATATTTTGGAGTTTTATGATAGAATAGATTTTAGTCCAACTTGGATGAATTATGTAAATTCTTCGTTTTAGTAATCCAGCTAGCTAAAATTAAGAATTTCTAAAAAACGGGTCATGTGTGATTAGTTAACCGAAGCTCTTCAATTAAATTGTAAATATGACCAATATTGTCCATCAATTCAACAAACTTTCACGAATTTGGTCTTTACAAGCCCCCCTCATTGGATAAACGTAAGATTTCATCAAGAGAGCAAGTAGTTCAAGTCCCTTCATATTTCTTCTGGTGATTTGTAAAGTTTCTCTCGTGCCATTCGAAAACCACTAAAATTGCACCACTTGTTTGATGACCATGTTGATATGTACAGTTGAATTTTGTCTCTCTTTCACATACAAACACACAGACAAAAACAAAATGAAGGGTGAGTTTAATGTGATGATTAAGATTAGGGGGATATTTTTTTGGTGATGAAGACGAGAAAGATGGGAGATGGGATATGGTGGGTGCATATTATGTGTCATGTGTGTGTTTGGGTAGGCCAAATCATTAGGGTGGGAGAAGAATATACAATCCGGTCATTTTCACGGCTCTGACTCTTAGGGTGGCTGGAATTTTGAAAAAGTGGGTCCCATGTGTCTTCGCACGCTTGCACGCCTTCTGGGGCCCACTCGTTGACTCTAGTTCCAGAAAGTCATAATAGTATTAAAAATCTAATCTAATCCCCACCCCCTGCCGCCTCTTCATCCCCGCGGCCCCCCTTTGTTTTTAGTCAAAATGTAACATGTTTTCATCATATGTGCAGTACACGTCAATTTTTGAAATAATTATCTAATTCACTAACTTTTTTATTATTTTTTTATATACAGAAATCTAATTCACTAACTTGGAAAATACAATTATAATATGCGAATAAATTAAATACTACTACAAGTAAAAATATTACAAAGCAAATTGATAGTTTATTACCAATATTGGAAGATTTGTGAGGTTTAAATCGATTTAATTTTGTTTAATTAAAAATAAATAAAAATATTTTAACGAAGACTTAATTAATATATTGGATTATTAGTGTGTAATTATGCACATAATTAATATCACTAGCACTCTCAATATTAAGACTTCCTCCCAAATATATTGAAAATTAATTACAATAATTTTAAAATTCTATTTCGAAAAAATAAATTTCACAAAATATGAATGTTTGAATTCTATATAACTATTAAATTAAATCCCAATAAAAAAGAAAAAAAAAACAAGCAATGATAGCTCAAGTGGTTAAAAACAATTTCCCATGCACCTAAGGTCGTAGGTTTGAATTCCCCGACTCCCAATATTGCTTGACATTATGAAGAAAATACCGCATATACTTATTTAATTAAAATATTATATTTTTTATGAAGAAAAAACATGGAAAAAACATATTGAGGATAGAAATTTAACTACACAAATCAATTTCCAAATTTCATTGGCCAATATTTATATGGAAGTCAGCTTGCATGATCTTACGCTTGACTATAGTTAAAATAATCAACTTAAAACACACGCAAACATTCTATTCCAGTTCCAACGGAATTAATAAAATAATGGTAAATAATTCTACAAAAGTAATTCCACGAGAAGAAATGGAATTCGTCATATTAAATGAGTCAGTTTTCCACAAAATAACTTACTTAATCAGCAATCACTAGGTAAACTGTGGAGTTGTCAAGCCATAATCTTCAGGTGATGCGACAGTTTGACCCTGCTGCTAACAAATTTGGTTGTCAATCCTTCGTCAGTAGAAAATACAAAATTAATTAAAAAGTCAGACGTGTTTTTTGGGTTGAATTGAAAATTCCTTTTTACAAAACAAATATAGATATATAACAAGTTATGTAAAACTTATGTATAGACAAAGTATCACCTTTGCTCATATCTTCCGGGTGGCGATGGACACCGCACACCTTCAAGACAGATATGAATGGACCTGGATCATCACCCTCCGGCTGCTTCTGGGACAGTTTTTTGGGACTCCTTATATGTGGGTTGCCCTCGCTATTTTGCTTTGTGAACTCTTTATTTCCATATCAAAAAATAAGGGTCACTCTCACTCCTCTTCTTTTTCTCTCTACATAGAGAGAGAGAGAGGTATTGATCCTGAGTTCTTTCTGAGAATTAGGACTTATTTGATAATGTTTGCAATTTTCTATTTCTAGTTAAAAACGAGAAAGAAGTGAGAAGAGGAAAAATATGGACAACACAAGACTAAAAAGTAAGAAGAAAAGAAAAAGTATCTCGTAATTCTCCTATCGTTTGTGTTAAAAAAAAAAAGTTATTATTATTCTTGATTATTAAGTTTTAATTCTCACTATTTTTCCTTCTTCTCTTTAATTAAAAGGGGAAAAAAAGTATAATCAAACAGGGAAAAATAAGTTGCATCTTACTTTTTGTTTACATAGTTGAAAGAGGTGATTAGGATGATTGTAAGTTAAAAGTGGCATGGATCCGTCCAAACCCAGAAGGCCTTTCTTTATTTCAGCAAAAGCAAGCACTCTCTAGGTGAAGCTTTATAGCTCAGAGGGGTTTTGCTTAAATAATTATGGACCATCAAATCCTAGAAGGCTGGAATGGAACTATTTGCTCATTAGCCAATGGTGCATCAGGACGAGGTGGTCGATCAATATGTACCTATGAATGTACGGGCTAGTACATAAGAAAAAAGCTTCATTTTTTTTTATATGATTGATATATGGGTAAAAATCATTACCCACCACTATTAGTTCTAACTTAATATGGTACATATATGTAGTGGTACTTCGGTTTTGTGCAATTATACTGATGCTGTTACCTCTTTTTGTGGTACCACTATTGTGGATGATAATAACAAGGCCTTGCGAGAACAATTCATGCTTATTTATTTGTCTCTTAGTGTTAAAGTACGGGTTAATATGAAGTGATATTGAGGGAGAGTTGATTCGAACACAAAACTTCAGTTGCATGCAAGAGTAATAGCTCTTAATCATTTGAGCTACAAGTTTATTCATACGATACTATTTTGTTGCACAATATGTCTCATAATTATCATTGGATGTAAGAACAATAATAATTTCGATGGATATATGAAAACTTTTTAGTACCAAAAAAGAAAAAAAAAGAAAGTTTAAAAAATTTAAATACATAAAGCAATAAAAGACAAAAGAAAATAATGAAAAAGAAATTGAAATTGATATTGTCCTTTCATTTGTCTAATCACCCCCTGAAATGTCAACCACATTCCGGTTACTTCTTTCATTCCTTCACCCAAACGGTTGAACTTCACCTAATATGAATATATATAAATACTGAGATGCAGCGGGCCGCTTTTCATCATCATTTTATGAGACCACAGCAGCACAGATTTGTAGATTCCACAGAGAGCAGTAGAGTCCAAGAGGTTGAAGACAACGAGCCCAAAAGAACAGTCTAGCAGTCTACCCACTGTTTAATTAATTTGTCTGCACCAAGCTTAAGAGCTATGGCAGATGAATTTCAGACCACTGGGAACTGGTGGGATTCATCAACAAGAACCCGGTTCGAGACCGGGACATCACCGCCATCTTCAACCCTCAATAGTTTGGGAAGCTTTGGATGGCAACCAGACATGGTTGACATCAAGGCAAGGTCTTCTATGGATTCCGGGTCTGTTTCGGGTACTTCTTCAATGGTCTTCCATGGTGCTCACAAGCTGGAAGAAGGCCCTGACTCAGCCACGGGAAGCGGCGGAGACCCCAGCTTGCATATGATGGGTTTAGGGCTTTCCTCCCAGGCGACAGATTGGAACCATGCCTTATTGTAAGTCCAAGATTATTTCTATTTTATTTTTTCGGATATGAACAATTATATATATACAACTTGATCATGGTCATGAATATATACAAGTTAAAACCCTATAAGGGAATTAACCTTTCACTTTTTTTTTTCAATTATAAATCTTTCTATATATGTTTTCATGAAATTTAAATGTGAAATTGTATGATTTGATGTGTATAAACAGTCGTGGGGAGAAGGCGGAGACCAATTTCCGTTCTATACTACAAGAAAACATGAATTCTAACACAAACTTTCATCAAGAAAATGACCAACAGCTCCAATGGAGGGACAAGTTGTTTGCTGGTGGTTGTGGAGACTCTTCTAACAACGAGTTTAAGCAAATGAACCGGGGTTTCTCTTTAGATCAAACGCAGTTTAGTCCTCAGTACAGCTCCGGCGACAGCACGGTGACGTGCCAAGGCTTGCCCTCTAGCTTTCAGATGGATTCAGGAGCAGCTTTGTACGGAAGCCCCTCAACCATATTGCAAGGACTATTGGGGCCTCATCATGATAATCAGCAGCCTAACTCAGCCCCTATGAATTTTCCTTATCAAGCAAATTATGGGGTTAACTCTAGTGATCAGCTATTGCCTTCTTGGTCTAAAGTGCCTCAATTTCTAAGAACATCACCTCCCAAACAACCTCCTCAAAGCCATTTACAATTTTCTAATAATGCTACCTTTTGGAATGCACCTCATGAGGCCGCCATGAAAGATGTCCGCCCGAGCTTTTTCCCATCATTGCAGCAGCAGTTTCCCACGGCACGATTCGAAGAAAAACCCAAGGTAATTATATTGTTAGAGAAAACCACTGGATCCTTAAAGTTTAAGCTGTTAAGGAATGAGCCAACATTGTATATCGTAGCTTACAATTCTAGGATTACCAAGTTTCTTCTTCATGATCATGATTAGGGTTTTGATTACCACGATTGAAGTTTATTTAACAATATCTAAATATTGGGTTGAACAGAATATATCTGAAGTTCAGGAATCGGGTGCAGTGGGGAAAAAAGTGGGAGTGAAACAGCATCCAAAAGGCCTCGGAATGAAACCTCATCACCCTTGCCAGCTTTTAAGGTACAATAAGACCAATAAGCCTTTCTCTTTCCATTTATTTTTTTCTGGTGACAAGAGAATGAGTTGTGTTTATAAGCTTTTTCTTTTATCATAGACATAGATGAGAACTTGTAGCTTTGGTTGTAGGTGAGGAAAGAGAAGATGGGGGACAGAATCACTGCCCTCCAACAATTGGTTTCACCTTTCGGAAAGGTAAATTTAGCTCCTAAACGCTATCTATCTCCTTTACTTTCACAAAGAGCTAGCTATATGCCTATTGCTATTAGAGTGAGATACCATTCTCTTTCTCAATTCAAAAAGAGCACTTTCCTCTTTCTTTTATTTTATTATTATTTTTTTTTGAAAGGAAACAAAATTGCCTGTGTTATATGATGGTTTTAAATAATCATGTTTTGTTGTGTCAGACTGATACAGCCTCAGTGCTCTCTGAAGCCATTGAATATATCAAGTTTCTCCATGAACAAGTTAATGTAAGTGCCATAAACAATGCAAGCCATTTCCTATGGCACAAACAAATATATGCTAATTTATGTCTTCCCTTATAATATCAGGTTTTAAGCACCCCATACATGAAAAGTGGAGCTGCCATACAACACCAGCAGGTGTGTAACATATTCTCCTTCCTCTGTAATTCAAAAAAATAATATACGTATGCTGATTCCAATGCCTGCGATTGGTACTACTACTTAATTTTTTTTGTTTATAAATAATAAATTTGCTGATTTTTTATTTTGTTTATGCAGAATTTTGATAAATCTAAGGACCCGGATCAAGGTCCGAAGCAAGATCTTAGAAGCCGAGGACTGTGTTTGGTACCGGTTTCGAGCACATTCCCGGTGACACATGGGACAACAGTTGATTTTTGGACGCCTACATTTGGAGGAACTTTCAGATAGAGCAAAGTGGAAATGGTGGAAGTATATGTGTATGTATCTTGTCAAAACCCTAGCCAAGTTGGGAACGATAAGATGAATGAAAAAAAGGCAGAGAGGAAACAGAGATATGCCCACATATGTGATCTGGTCCGGGATGGAAAAGAAGTAATAACTGGTGAGGGGGCATAGAAAAGGCAGTGAGGACCCTCTAAAGAACATGACATTGTTGGGTCAGCTACAGGCAAATGATGCAGGTTTGGCCATATTGGGACCAATTGGGAGCATATTAATTGTTGTAATAATTGAAGAATTATATGATTAGAGGTGGATTAAGAATAAGAACAGATGCTGATTAGAGGGAAAGTTTCTGATTAGTTTTAGAGCAAAACTAATTTGTTGTTAATTATAACATCTGATTTTAATAGAAAGATAAAGGAGCTTTTATTCCTTGCTGCTGGCACTACCTTTATTAGTTTAACACCAAAAGAAAGATGGAGAAAATTTGGAAGGAATAATTGGATTTTAGAATAGGAGTGAGTGAGTGAGTGAGTTTGTGTGGGGATGACATTTGATTGGAGATCTCACTTTTGGATTTGTTTATGTGCTGGGAATATGTTAGTGGAAGTCAGAAGATGGCCCACACCTCCTCCTTTTTCAAGTTTATTTCATTTTTTTAAATTGGATTTTTCTTTTTTAAATTAGGAAATTGTAATATATATATTTATTTTTATTTTAAAGATGCTATATGATCTGTGCTTTTCGAATGGTCACATTGAGGGGCTTCCATTGGAAGGTAAAGGGAGGCCAAAGCTTTCTTCTTTCTCCATCCATAGACATATTTTCTATACTGGCTATGGTCTTCTGTAAATTATGAATGGTCCCCTCCTTCTCCTTGCATCTTCTTATGTAGTGGGCTTTAAAATTATTATTATTATTCCTTTTTTTGAGATTGTCATCGGCTTATATGTGTCATGATGTTTTATAAGTATATATTTCTAAATGGAATAAGTAAACATATTTAGACGTAAGCAAACATAATAATAATCTTTTAATTAAGATTATGCTTTTGTTCTTGATCGTCACGTTTGGATTGACTATTCCAGCTATTCATCGTACTACACATCTGATTAGTTATCTTTTCCAATCAAAAAAATCTTATAAGTTTAACTCGTGGGAACAATAGCAGTTGTAGAGTTTCGATTATTTCTCCTCATTTGAATGAAGTGAGCAATGTTAGGTTCACTACATGGCACAAATCCCAAAATGAGACAATCTTCTAGCATGAGTAGTTAACTAATCTCGTGTTAACGTAGTAACTTGCTTTTGACACAAGAAACCTATTTAAATGATATATGAAGTAAATATCGTTTTTATTTTTTTTAAAAAAATTCTTGGCTTTGATATTTATGAATATATCGTTATAGAATTAGAGGTTTTTCCTCTTAGTTTTGCTACCATTTGGTCAGGTAAACTGTTATTGTTGTTGTTTTAAGTGTGTAACACGACAGTAATGATTGGACTAACTAGGCATGATTGATTGAATTTTTTTTTTCGGCTAAAATCTAGCCATGATTCAATATCTTATTTTTTTTATTTGAGAGAAAAAAAATGAAATAAGGTTGAGGATAAATAGCCATCAAACTTTGGTAAGAAACTAGTAGAAATTTATTATTATAATTTTCTTTGTAAGAAATGAGTACAAAGATGATCAGTTCAGCACAGCTTACCAGAAGACAAGAGGAAGAATTTTTACAGGGAACTTTTACGAATAACCCAAGTTCTGAAAAGAAAAATGGCCCCGGCCCATTACACATAACATAATAATGTAGAAATGATAAGAAATTATCCAAAGAATTCACAAAAGTATAAAATATAATACTTGGTTTTGCTGAAAGATTGCAATGCTAATATCGATGATAAGAATAATTTGTGAGTAATTTGTCACAATGGAAGTGGGATCAAAGGAATAACTTTTGTATATGACCTTTTCAGACATCTGATTAGTTATCAAAACTTTATGTGATTATATCCTTGGCAGCAAAAAGTTTAAATAAAAAAAAAGAGAAGAAGAAGTGAGATTCACAATCCTACAGTAAAATTTTAAAAAATAAAGAAGATAAAAGTGGTTGTTTTTAATATTAGATCTACTTGATTGGGATAATCTTGGCACCTACTTTACATTGGGATTGGCACCTTGTGATTGAGTACTCTAGGAAATTGAATTACAAAATAACCATCGAATAATATAGGTTAAAGTCTAAATTGAAACTTAGATAATGTCGTCAATAGAGTCTAGCATAGTGAAAAATAACATTGACTTGCAGATTAATAATATGAGATTTGAATCTTATGGCACCTTGATAGTGTGTGTGAGAAACCTCTCTCCTCTTTGAAGTTTAGACTATCCCAAAACTTTAAGAAAAACCGTATCTTTTAAAAATTCATCTAGTAACATCAACTTTAGTGAGAATCATAAACAAACAAACGTGATCATCGCATAAAAAAAAAATCTAAGCAATGATCATTATCATTCTTGCTACTATAGCCTATGTGATGATGTGAGATATTGTAAATCTTATAGCTTACTTTACCAGCTACTTAATTTTGTCTTCTCTTAGAAGTTAATTACCAATTCTTAAATTTTGTTGGTTTCCATTGTCCTATTACTAAAGCCAGCGGTGAGAGTTTCTTTCTTGGTAACTACTTTTATCCCATAATTAACAATCATTTCTCTGTTAGAACTTAGCAGTCATTGTTTATTAGCATTGAAGCTTTACTTCTTCTTCAAAAGTAAGAAATGCATCAGCAGTGATGCATGCTCTCCACGTCGTGCTTACGTACATTAGAGGGGGACGGAGATATTGCTGCTCAAGTTTCTAATCTTCTAATCCGCGAACCAAACGAACTCTTGATACCAACATAGTTAGATTCTTTCTACTTGGGCTAAACACAATTCTTACAGTTGCAAAAGGTCCTCACTAAACGATATTATCATATAATTAAGATATTATACCTATTAATTAATTGGCCAAATAAATTGGCATGCTGTGATTAGAAATGAAAATATTTGCTCCCACAACGGGTGCAAAATGTCCTCACTAAACGAGTAGGAGGACAAAAGGTCTAAGAGATTGAGTCTTTACCAGCCAAATGTGAGGTTATCCCAGTAGCTGCAGAAGCCAATATGAATGAATGGCCACAATTACAAGGCTTTCCTATGGATATTATACAAGTTCACCAACCAACTAATCTTGTTTCAACATGAACATGCAATGGATGAGAAAGGTTTGGGATATATTTGGAATAAGAAGCAAGCATCTGGCGATTGGGCTAAAAACTTTATAAAAAAAACCCAGACCGATAGGATTGGTTTGGTCGTGGAAAATACCAAACCCAAGATAGCCCAACATGAAGAAACCCTGTTGAATATGATCATGTAACATTTTGGTAATCTTCATTTGTCACTATATCTAAGAATTTTTTATTTTTTATTTTGGTTTGAATATATCTAAGCTTTTAGGTTGTATTGATTGCAGGTCATTTTTCTGTTAGCCGTTGTTGGCTGGATGATCTGTTAGGTCTGGTTTCTGGGCCTGTTTTGTCGGTTTAGTCTGATTTCCTTTGTTTTGGCTCTTCTGTTGATCTTTGCCCTTTGTATTTTTCTGTAGGGCTTTGCCTTTTGTATCCTTCTTCGGTTAATATATTCTTCACTCTCTGTGTGTTTTTCTTAATACTGTTTTGCTGGGCCATATCTTCCTCTACCATTTTCGAAAAGAAAACGGAAACCAAATTCAGAAACTCAATAACTGACAAACTCACACATGAAAGGACTAGGCAACTGCAAAGCGTGCAAGTTATTTGATAGCAGAGGGCCCAAAATCCTCTAATATATATCAATGTTGCCACTAGAATGAGATGTCCCAGAACAAGGTACAAGAAAAAAAAACAGAAAGAGAAGTTGCAGATGTCGTCCACCATCGAGATCAACCGTAAATAACACAACCAGAACACTATATGAGGAAACTTGAAAAACCAATCAAATAACATGGTCCTGATCTTATTGCGCATATCCTGCCCAAATTTGAAGCATTCCATCCCTTTTACATTGTTGAGAGTAGTAATTACACAGATTGATTAATGATGAGAAAAAGTAAAGCAAAAGGCAAGCGTTCACAGGCTAGTATCATGAGCAAACTAAAGTTTTTCATTGTGAAAAATAATTTTATTGCAAAAAAACACATAGAAAACATATACCAGATAAAGCAAGAATTACACTTGCAGAGAAATAGAAATGGAAACTGAAATTGTAGGGAGAAAGAATTGATCAGGCTTTCCATTTGAGTATCTTTGTGCACGTAGTATTAAGCAGCTCCCTTGAGCTTCTTTGTGATGGTGGCAATATACTTCCCTTGGTGGAATGCTTGCTCCAGCTCAAGCGGAGTTGGCTGTCTTGATCCATCCCCGGCAAAAGTTCCGGCACCATAGGGACTTCCACCTTTGATATTCTCCATTTCAAACATGCCAGCTCCAAATGTGTATCCAATGGGTACAAAGATCATTCCATGATGAACCAGCTGAGTGATGGCCGTCAATCTATAAAAGTCACAATATCATTACTATCTCCAACTAAGATACAGACACATTTTTTAAAGTTCTTTTAGTTGATTAGATGTGACATCAAAACTTACGCAGTAGTCTCTTGTCCACCACCTTGAGATCCAGTGCTGTAAAAGATCCCAGCAGGTTTGCCAGCAAGCTGTTGTGTTCTCCATAGACCGCCAGTTGCGTCCAAAAATGCTTTAAATTGAGCAGCCATCATACCAAATCTTGTTGGAAAGCCAAAAATGAATCCATCTGCATCAGCAAGTTCATTTGGCGAGATGATTGCTACATCACTCTTTGGAGGTGCACTCATTTTCCCAAGCACGTCCTCTGACAGTGTCTCAGGGACCTGTTTCATAAGTCCATTTTACTCAGTCTTATTGTTCATTCAAGTTCACCAGATTTAGAAGACCAGTTAATCATGAAATAGAACAGAATCAGCTCTAATTGAACCCCCCAACAAAAAAGGAAAACTCTCCTGTACTAAGAACCAGGATCTTCATATCTATACAAACAAATGAGCAAACTAAAATCATGATTTCTCAGAGGCACGAACAAAATTAAAAATAAAACTAGAGAAGACTACACAGTACACACAAGTATTGCCAATCCTGAAGCTATAATATAATAATTAGCATACCTGGCACGGTGTTATTGAGGCAGAATGAACAAAGAGAGAGAGTGAGGAAGAAAAATACAAAGCACATGATGGTGAACAATATACAAGTTCATCAAATATAGACAAGCAACCCTGAAACTCGGACAATCAGTCAGGGAGAAGCAATCCACTTTTCAACAGAACAGAAGGACACAGATCTGACAATTCAAAGAGAGCATATGAAAGCTCTAGCACTGATGGTAAATGGGGGATTTAAATGATGGTCCGCTTTAAAGTTCAAAACTAGGCCTCAAATGTTGAGGCATGCCTTGGGAAATAATTGTCATGACTATTGAGCGCTAATTAACTATCAAGCAAGGTGACAACCTTGAAACCTTAGTAATAGGGCTAGGTTTAACGTTTTCAATCATCTCATGTTTGTACTCCCTTATGCAAAAAGATAAGTTTGATGTTTTTCTACAATGGCTTGTTGCTCAAAATAAACATTCTCACATTTAATGCTCAAGCTCGAATTAAACACAGGCTGAAATTTCATGAAATGTTACAGATCACAATACATGGATCAAAGAAAATGCACTCACCTGCCATAGGGTGGCTTCTACACCTTCAACAGATGAAGCTCCTTTTTTAATTTCTTCTGCTAGTCTCCCTACATGTCCGTACATGGAGTAGTACCTGTAAAATCAATAAAGGATTTTGATAAAGAGGGTTGTTTTTACGGAGAAGAAATATAACAGCATCCTTGAGAATCAATTGAATGTAAAGCTTACTGTTTTTCTTTTTAAAAATGCTTTCTATGGGATAAGAAAAGAGAGAGATCAAGTGAAAACATATCAATGCATGAATGTGCAACTGTGACCGACTTACATTCAGTCACCAACTCACCATCCTTCTTTACAAATTACTGGGACTAATATTTTTCACAAAAGCAACCTCTAATTGAACTGCTGGATTCTGTCAGCATTTCCATAGCCAATTATTTCATTATTTCACTAAACAGAAATTCTTCCAAATTTTCAGATATATTGTCACAATTTTGAGAATCTTAATATGCATTCATATCCATCCATATTCAGATTTGAAGCTTGATCCTCTGTAATGAGGAATTTGTCGTAAAACTATTCAACCAACTCCAACAGTAGTCTAAAACCATTATGTGCCGCCACTAGTTACTAAATTATGATACTACTACCTCCAAGATCAACTATCTTGGACGCACTAAGACAAAAGAAACTAAATGTGTAAAGAAAAATCAATTGAGTCCAGAAATCATTCAGGAAGAGAATGATGTAGCCAATCAAGCACACCACAAAATGAGAGAAAGTAGCTTCATAAGTTCCATTAGGAATTCTGTACTACACCTATCATTGCACTCCATATACAACCATCAAAACAGATTAAAGCAGTTTTGTACAATCATGGAAATGACACCAACTGAAGTGACTTTACTTCTCTTCTTACTAAAAGCCCAAGTGGTTTCCAGACTTACAAATTCCACAACAGGATGAACACAATAAACATTTTTTTTTTCTCCATTAATATACTCAACATCGTTATAAAACCACACCATGGCCATAAGCAAAACACAATCATCATAGTTTTCTACAGCACAAAATCAGATCTAGGGGGTTGTCCAACCCTCTTCTACATGGATTAATGGATGAAAACCAACAGTCATTATGTTATATCTCACTTATATGTGATGCAAGATTGTAATTCACATAAAGAAATAATCTAAAAACAGAAAATTATCAGAGATGCATAAATTTCCGAATTCTAAACACAGAAAGCCACAGCCTCTGCCTCACCATCACAAACATCTTTCCTAAAAATATAATTTTCAGAAACAAAAATATAAAGATTCAATCTTTAAACCTTTGCCAACTATCAAGAAATACCCAATTGAATAAAAATTGCAAAACACAAAGATCCAACAAAGATAAATCAAATTCTTGCCTTCTACTTCAAAATTTGGACCAACCATATTCAGATAAAGCAGCAACTAACTTAAACTTTTAATAGCTTGAAGCTCTAACAGACTACAAATGATCACTACCCAAGTAATAAAAAAATCAAAACAAAAGGCCCGATCATAGAAGAACACATTCACTGTTCATAGTAAATTAGAACTGAAAACAAAAGTAGAAGCAAAGAATTGGTACGTACACAATATACACTTTGGTAGCCATGAATGCAGTCCTCCGGAGTCGGTGATTTTACTATTTGCTGTGGTTTGTGAGCTAAATGTAGGGAACGTCGAAGATTTTGATTGCAGCACTGGCGGAAGAGCCAGAGCCCATTTTATAGTTGAATATCGGATTAGTTTTAAGTTTTTTTTAATCTCTTAGCGGTGGCTGATTGGTTTGATCTATTTGCTGACCTGGATAAACGGTGCCGTTTCTATCTGATTTTTTTTTTAAAAGAATCAAACTTGTGATCCTTCGGGGATATTGGGCTCAAGAAAATTTGCTTTCTATTTTTCGTTTTTGTTTTTTCCTTTTATTTTCCTTGTTATCACTAGAAGAAAAAAAAGAAAAAAAGAATAATGATGCTAGAGTGGTGTCATGCTCATCATCATGATCGTTTCAAGCAAAGGCTCTAGAAAAGGCTCTAGAAGGATGTCATTTTCTTAAGGATTTTAATTAGTATTCCACTTATTTATTGACTTTTGTAATTAGTTTTGGCTTATTGGAGGGAATATATAAGAGGACAAGACAAAGGGAAAATGTTGATACGTGAGGGGAAGTGATATGTGGGGTGAGCTCAAGCATTAGAGGTTGATTTCAATAATGCAAGAGACCAAGAAAAAAGAAGAAGAAAAAAGAAGCTTTTATTCTAATTTTAATTATTAGTACCTTTTATGAACTAATTTTGATTATTAAATAACATGACCAAGTGAACGAAGTCGTTAACATATGAAGAAAAAAAAAATAAACCGATGATATATATTTTATAGACTCAAATTTAAAGATAAAAATGCAAATTTAGTGCCTGACCAACTAATTTAACCTGCATTTTCGATTACATTTTTACCTTATTTTAGTATTATATGGAAAAGGAAGTTAATGGCCTAAAAAAGACAAAGGAAGTTGATGGCATATGACTTTTACAAAAATAATGGGGACAAAAAGGATGATGACGTATCAGACGCTGCATGCTGACCCAAACTAGCGAAATCACTGAAATTACAGAAGTAACCTGCCTACCTACCTACCTAGACCTGGCAAACGGGTTGTATTAACGGGTTTCGGGTCGTGTTCTTGTAACCGGTTAAGTTAACGGGTTAACACGACACGACCCGTTAAGTTAACGGGTGACAAATACTAGGCCCAAACACGACCCGTTACAATTCACGAATATCCAACACGACCCGTTAACCCGTTAAGAATAAACCAAAAAAAAAAAAAAAAAGGTCACAACTTCTCTACCCAGCCAGCCAGACGCCTTCTCCGTCTTTTTTCACCCATACCCCAACCCTAACTCTTTAAGTAAAATATTATCAAAGCCAAGACCCTACCAGGCATTAATCCAATGTAGAAGTGCCAAAACCTCTGAATATGCCAAGGATGTCATCACTCTTTAATATATGTATAAATACTGATATTCCACCCATGTGAGAGAATCCATAACCAGCTACCTGCATTCTAGTCTTTACAATTGATGTTGGATGTAGTAAGGCTGACTGGGCTATGAAGAGAATAGCCCCAATAATATGAAAGTACGAGAGAAGAAGAGTAGAAGAAAAGAAGAGAAGAACGAGAGGAAGAAGAAAATGAAAAGGGGAAAGAAGAAAAAGACAAAAAGGAAAGAAGAAAAAGACACGGAGAAGAAGAAAGAAAAGGGGAAGAAAAAAAGAAAAAAATAATATTTTGCAAAATTACAAATTTAACCTCCTTAACGGGTGGCTAACGGGTTAACTCGTTTTCGACCCAACACGACCCGTTATCTTAACGGGTAGCTAATGGGTTCACCCGTTTTCAACCCGACCCAATAAGCTCAACCCAAATACCTGATAATTTCGTGCGAATTCGTGTCGTGTTAACGGGTCGTGTGCAATATTGCCGGGTCTATACCTACCTACCCACTCATATCTGTTAATTAATTATTAATTAATTAATTAATTTGTTCAAGGTTACATACAGTACAGGTCATACCAAGCTGGCATGCCTTTGACCGGAAAAAAAAATTTGGCATGCCTTTGACTGTATAAAAAAAAAAAAAAAGTTGGTAAGCCAGATAATTAAAAAAGAAAATCTTATTATTAAGATTTGTCAAAATTGGAAGGAAGGTCCTTAAATTTATATGTGGAAGTCTGTGCCCCAAAATTCTAGATTCAATGGTTGTAATTGAGTTTGTAACTTCAATGATGAAATAATGACTCACTCATTTGTCATCTTTGTTAAGATAAGAGCTAGTTTCATTTTCCTCTAATAAAGCTTAAAAGACTTATAATGAAGGTTAAGTATCTAATAAAATCACTCATTGAATCTCTCAACATTATTAACCCTTTTATATTCACCAAAAATCGCATTTTAGCACCACTTTTATTTATTTTTCAAATAAGTTAATGTGAATTGAGAGACATATTTGTTGAGTAGACTTATGCTGTCTATTTTTCAAGTTTTTATCAATAAATTACTCTTGAAAATATTAGACATACCATTAATCAAATTTTTATTTTTTTAGAAGAAAAGAGATTTTATTTATAATCCAATAGTTTCATACAAAGGTTAGCATGAGAGCAATAGTTTCATTCATAATCAATTTTTTATGTGAAAGTTTGTGCACCAAAATTCTAAATTCAATGGCGGCAATGGAGTTTGTAACTTGAATGATGAAATAATGACTCACTCATTTGTCATCTTTGTTAAGAACTAGTTTTATATTAAAATATTTTAAAAGGGGGTTGATCTCTCGTTCACGCAAGGAAAGCCTTGACTCCTAGAGTTAGGGTTTCTCTAGTTTTCTTTACTCATTCTCTGCACCGTCTCTCTTAGTCTTATATGATTGTCTCTCCGGATTCTTCTTGGTGTATTAGGTATGACTTTTTTGGCTCTTTTGTTCTCGGTGAGGTAGCTGCACCGGCTTCCTTTTTGGGTTCCCAATGAGGCAGTCACTGGTGTGGGGTCTACATCTTAAGGCTATGGAGGTGACCACCGCCTCTTCTACTCAGGGGGATGACAAGCATGTGGGAATCAGAAGCGTACGGAAACTGGTGTTAGGCATCTGATTGTTAATGGCATGGCTTTTTCTAGTAAGTGTAGTTTTTGTATCGAGGATTTTATTGACAAGGCGGAGGAGACTGGCCTCGAGGGGTCTCCAAGGTCTCCCTAATAATTATCCTATGGAGCGTTTGTGGGCTTGGCAACTGATGAACGTTCTTACTCTAAAGATCTTTCTTCAGAAATTTCTTCAGGCTAAGAGGCTGATCTTGGTCTCCCTTGATTGTCAACTGGGTTCTAGATCAAGAAAATTGGAGTTGGCCTTTGGGGTTTGGTTGGATATGTTATGATGCTCACAATGCATTTTTTACTCTAGACGAAGAATTATGATGCTTTCTTTAGATCATAGGAGGCTTTCTTTGACATTATATGCGTAGTGATGTGATCTGTTTCAACGGTTTTGCAGTTGGGTGATTGGATGGATCTATTATGATACTTATAGTACGTTTTTGACTCTCTACGAATAACTATGATGCTTTCTCTAGATCATAGGAGGACTTCTTTGACAGTATCTACATAGTGATGAGATGTTATTTTAAGGGTTTTGTAGTTGGATTTTAGGTTTGTATGTTTCATATAAGTTGTTTGACTTTTCTGTTTAGTCAATTGCATGAGTGGTACTCTTTCCTACCCTTGGGTTTTGTTTTCTTTGGAAATGTTTTAACGAGGCCGCCGTTAACATGCTAGTTCTTATAATGTAATGTTCCTTTCGGTTTAATAAAATACAATATTTTCTTAAGAAAAAAAAAAACCAGTTTCATATTGGTTGAGCTAATAAAGCTTAATAGACTTATACTGAAGGTTAAGTATCTAATAAAATCATGGCTAAAATGTGGTTTGCCCTCTAAACTATACCATAATTATCAATCTATTCTCTAAATTGTTTTGTGTGTGGCTAAATTAAGGACTTAAACTATATATAAAAAATGGTCAATTAGGGACTTACCTTCAATTTTTTGGATGTCCATCCAAATTTCCGTATATTTAAGGGGTAAATTCATAAATTTAAAGAAAAATAATAATAAATATTTATTAAAATTCAGAAAATAAAAACCCCCACCTCCATCAACCATACGACCATTGATGCCCACCCTCCCCACCCAGCCACCTCTTCCCCCGACCACGACCCATCAGCCACCTCCAGTACAACCCTACCCCCTCTCTCTGATGCACCGTGCCCACCAACCTAGCCCCACCCTCAATCCACCTCCCCTATCCCCGCCCCTTTATCTCTCTCGACATTATTAAACTTTTTATATTCACCAAAAGTCACATTTTTACACCAATTCTATTTATTTCTCTAATAAGTTTATTCGAGGGACACATATTTGTTGGGTAGGCCTACGTTATTTATTTTTTAAGTCTTTATCAATAAACCACTCTTGAAAAAAATTAGACAAACCCTTAATTATTAAACATATAAATGTGATAGAAAATAAATAAACAAAAAATTTTGTAGAAGAAAAAAAAATCCTAAAATGAAATAGTTTTCTATTTTAGGTAATTTTGTCTAAAAATAATATTTGAGATAAAATTTAAAACACCAATTATTTTAATCATTAAATTATATTACATAGTGGGTCCCAGAAAGAACTCCTCAAATATGAAGCTCCTTATTTTTATTATCATCTAAGTCCATGATAGAGGGTGTTGTAGGAAATATATTTTGGTCAAGAAAATCCAACTTCCAGCTGTTTTTTTTAAAATGTCAAAATTGCATATTTCCAAATCCCAATTGGTTCAAAGCCATGACCTGGCAGTCTGCCAAAGAGGTGGAATAATCTGATCAGGTCAAAGCAGGCTTCACATGAATTTTAGTGCCTCCCCTCCTTGTGCTGTGCTGAAGATGATGTATGGCTGCTCTTTGAAGTGGAATTAAATAATGAATTTCCTTAAATTCCTCCTATAGAATAAATCAAGTGAAAGCAAGTTGTATATAAAACAGAAAGCCAGCAGTTGATTAAGACCAATTCACAACTTCTTTTGCTTTTGTTTTGTGCCAATCTTTTCCCCTCGATTTTTGAAGGTTTAAATGTTAAAATAATCCTGTGTTTTAATTCGTTGGTTAATTTATAATTTAATCCTTGTATTTTCAATTTGGCTAATTTAGCCAATCCGTTAAATTTCTGTTTAAAAATTTATAAAAAAATAGAAATATTTGATTTCAATTTAAAAAATGATTAATTAAGAAATTAAAAGCTACAAGAAATAAAAATAATTAATCTCAACTGCGACATCCTTTCTCTGTTCTCTCTTTCCCTAGCAACAACCCACCCCAGTTACTTTCCCCACCCACACCCAAAAGCCCCAGCTCCCCAAGCCACAACCACCTCTGAACTATCCACCCTACCCCCCTCTCTCTCTCTCTCTCTCTCTCTCTCTCACGAACAATCCCTACCTCCCAACCATCTCTCAGTAGGATCTTCCCCAACCCAATCATTCCCTGGCCATTTGTCTCATCCCAACTGCGCTGTCCAGATCTTCAAGTGCACTTTGCCACTCGTTGGTCGCCCCACTTTATATTGCTACGTTGTAGTTCTAATGAAATTTTAGTATGTTTTTTCAATTAATTCAATTTTATAAATTAATTTTGTAAAAAAAATTTATATTTTCAAAAGAAGAAGAATAAAAGAAAAGGAAGGATTATCATGTTTATTTAATGACAATTTTAACGGATGCGCTACATTGGCTAACATTACTAAATTCAGGAGCTAAATTGAACAAATTAAAAAGACTAAATTAACCAATGTACTTGAAACACATGGAACTATTTTAGTATTTAAGCCATATTGGAACTTTATTAGATAAAAGCTCAAGCTGGAAGGAGAAATCTCAAACTTCATACCCAGTCAAGCTATTATTGGTAATTTCTTAGTCAATTAAACAGAAGAATGCAATGTAAACTTTTTATAAACATAATAGGACCTTTAAATTATTGAAATTAGAGAAAGCAACTGGGGAATTGTTCCAGTCCAAGTATTTTATTTGTAGAAAGCAGAATTTGTAGTCATCCATGAACATATCTCAACTTTGATGGGCTTCTCTTGCCCTCCAAACAAAACTAACTTTTCAAACATTGATGAGAAAAAGCAAGCATGGGTTTCCCTTAGATTATCAGAAACATTCATGCCTCTTTTTATTATCATTATTATTCATAATTCCTTGAATAGGTCCCCCAGTAAATTCAAAAAAAAGAAGAAGAAGAAATTGGCTTTTGCTTCAAGATTCTGAACCTGGTCTTGCCCATAATGTTGTAGGGGAGGGCAGCTCACCTTCCTTGTCCTCAAAGTTACATATTTTTACTCTTAAATCATTTGGGTTCAATCATCCACAGCAAATAGCAGCTTAAAAGCACTTAGAACAGGAGTTTGATAGAAGCTGTGACCACAAGTCCAAGCTACCTCAAATTGATATGACAAGCTTTTTTGGAACAAAGACGTATGAAATGATATGTATGAAAAGCTTTTGTCCATCACAATGATATCCCTTACAGCCACAGGTAAGTCCTGGATAAGCTTCTCTGCTGCACTTTTTCCAGTCTCTTGACCAACTTTTTCTGAAGCTCATGATCATTTTGCATCCATGATCCATCCAATTTCAATAGAAAGTCTATTTCTAATTAAGGGGATTAACAGCTTTAAATGAGTTAATCATTTGGAGTTACCTTAAATTGGCTTTGGAAATATGGGGTATCATATGTAACAAATCACAAGTATTTGCTATTGTCTAGCAGTAAAACAATAATTTCATGCCAACGGGGTCTAGTTCAGTGGAAAAGGGGTTTGACTTACAGACCAATGGTCTCGGATTCGAACTCCATATTTATAAAATAAAATAAAAAATAAAAAAAACACTCTTGCTTGATGAGGAATCTGCTTAGAGAGACTTTTTTCCTATCAAGAAACTAAACCAGATTATTTCAACAGTGTCCATGCCTAAACCAAGTCCCCCCCAGCAATTCCACAGATTAATTTAGACAACAACTTTAGAAGATTGACATTTTATCAAATTAAGGATTGTTAATTTCTCTAATTAGATTAAATGTTCAAGGTTTTGTGGCAATGGATCAAAGCAAATATGAAGGATTCAAGGCCTTTGTTGGGCATGTATTCATAAATCAGCATTTTATCTTCCCTTACAAGATTTTGATCCTCAAGTTTGGCTATCAGAATAAGTTCATACCTGAGCTCATTCAGTATACAAAGTCGTTTTCAGTTTGGGCTTTATTTATTGTTCTGATTTAGCATTTCAGTGGTCTCTGATAAAAGAAATGGCCCAGCTTCACATAGATTAAAATTGAGAAGAGAAGCCAACTATTTTATTTGGATCAATCACATTATTTGACCATTTCTAATGGGCACCTCTTTTAGACCATTCCTACCAGATTTATATTGATAACAGTAACCAGGGCTGTTATAACAAGTATGTATGCAAACTCTATACTTCAACAAGGGTCTCTGAAATATATGTTTTGCAGAGGCATTCAGTTCAGAGTGGTAACTTTTTAGACCAAACTTATTAATAAGTTCACTCAACATTTTTTTATACAAACAATATTCTACTATAATATAATCTAAACTATGAGGAGGGGATTCGAATTCAGGTGCAGAGTGGGAAACACATCCACTCTAACCAACTCTGGTTAAGCCGATGTCTGGGTAAACTCAACATTTTGATGAATAATGAAAGCGTATATGATTCATGATAGCATAGGTTGGTGTTCTTGGGCTTTAACAAAAAGGCTCAATTCCAATCCAGTTGAGGCCGGTCCCGCAACCTTGTTCAAGCCCGAAAGAGTTAAGGCCCAAGCTTGACTCGAAAACGAAAATTACGGGGCCCAAAGTAATCTAAATGGAGGACCAACACTTGAGTAGAGTGTTCTCTAATCTTTCAATGCATGACAAAAGAACACTCAGAGAAATTTCAACTCAAACACCTCAAACTCTAACACATACCAATTTCTTAAATTCATCAGCAAAGAGCAGCAGAGATGAGGCTTTTGCTTTCATGGTATATCATTGAACTTCAAATGTACATGTCCATTCAACCAATAATGTGTACTAGCATCTAGCAATTTCAAGCCAACAAATTTGAGAAACACATCTATATCTCTGTCTTGGCAGCTCAACGATTTAAGTCCCAGCTCAATTTCCTAGTAACAATGTATCAGAAAGATAGTCAAATTAAGCTGTGCCACAAATACCTGTCTGAATTGTCATATTTTTCATCTCTTAGTACTAGATTTCCAGAATCTAAAAGCTGCAGAATTGGAGTTTGGACAACTTTGATTGGGTTTGCTGGCCAAACAACAGTGTTTTTTTGGGCAATAACATCAGTTGCACTCAGTGGCGGTTTTAGGATCAAATGTGGACTGGGCAAAACTTACATATTAAACTCGATGGTATGAGTGAATTTCATTAATAAATATAAAAAGATACACCTAATTAGGGGACGTAATGGGTTTTACCTTCAAATGCATATCTATTTATAAATAAAAGTTAAACAAATACAAGAACTAAAACTAGACGACGTAATACTAAATCACGTTAAAAAAAAAACTAATTCTCATAATATCATCAATCCGTTTAATCAAATATCTCAACAATACCAAAAATAAATCAAACATCTCAACCGAATTCCTAAAATCAAAACCCTAATTTAATTTCAATAAAATTTTCAAATTATAATTCATTCCTAATTAAACCTAAGATACTCAATTTCAAATTAAAAGGAGAGAATTAGAAGAATAATTGTTGCAAAGAAGAGAGAAAAACAAGAAAATAGGAAGAAGAAATAACTGCGGAGGAAAAGAAGAAAATAAAAATAAGAGAGAAAAGAGATGAGAAGGAAAGAAAGGGAAGAGAGAGAGAAGCGTGAACTTGAGCGGAAGAATAAAAAATAAGAAAAAAGAAAGGGAAAAGAGAGAAGAAAAAAAAAAGTCGAGAAAAAGTGAGGAGCCGAGGGCGTTTTTAAAGAAAAGAGTAGGCCTTTTTTTTTTTTTTTTGGTGGGGAAAGAGAAAAGAGCAGGCCTTATTTGCCTTAAAGTAATATATCCCATATCTATATATATATATGAGATAAAAAATAGTGAGTGTAGGCCATGACCCATACTACTATACTAGTCCTACGCTGGGGAGAAGAGAAGTTGATGTCACAAGGAAGAAAACAGAAAGAAGTTGCTGTAGACGTAGACAAGAGGTGAGAACTGCCAAGGCAATATTGTTTTTGGAGAAATTTGGGATGGGCAGCAAGCAGCCCAGCCTGCCCTTAACGTAGAAACGCCCCTGGTTGCACCTTGCACTCGAGAGTTGAGGCAAGAAAGATCTCCATTGCTTTCTTGTTTTTTGGGGGGTATTTTCTGCTTAGAAGTCAATTAAAGACATGATGAATGAAACATCTAAAAGGGCATGTAAAGAAACCCTGATGCACGAGTTGTTGACTTGTGCGGCCATTCTATAAATGAAAATTTGGTTAGGTGTTGGAAATAACAAATGACTGAATGATGGATCAACTGCTTTACATGAGCTTTAAAGAAGAATTTATTGCACATGCTTATTTCCTATCTTTTTATTCTTGAGACGAAACACAGAAACGGGTACGTTAAGTTATCCACACTTAAATACATTAAACATTGTTATCAAGATATTAAATTCAGATAGACGGGACGGCACCCCCACTACTAACAATACTAATATTGTCTCCTATTTAATTATCATAAAAGACATTAGTTATTTTTAAAACACACTAGTTAAAACATCCCCAAGAAGCGGTAAACCACAAGAGCCAGTACCAAAAAAAAAAAAAAACTATATATATATTTTTGGTTTATCTACAAACCATGCTTTGATAACATAATATATGAGAGCATTCAACTCAAAACTAATTGGCGATGAATGGAAATGTGATATTGATGAATGTTGACTATTAAGTTCCTTTTTATTGAACAACACAATATACTGGTCATCGATGAGATATGAATCTAAGAACTCCTCTAACAAAGTAAAGACAATATGTCACCAGGGCTAGCAATGACTTCCTATATGCATAATTAATGACACAAAATCTGGTTATTAGAAATTTTGAGGGCAAACCTCAACAAGAGTACAAACACAAGGCATGCAATTTCCAACAAAACATAAGAAACAAAAGCCAAAGACCCCAAACAACTTACACAAGAGGCAATGTTGACCTGTGTGGTGGGTGTGTTTCCCCTCCTTTGCGGTTATGATGGTGTGGTCTCTGTTCCATTTACATTGACGATGACTTTATGTTGTATTTTGTTTTGATTTTGTGACGGGAAAGATTATTATATTAGACAATGCTGGTTCTAGTCTAATCTTCTTGTGTCTGTGATACTTTGTTCTTGTATTTGGTCTTTTCATTCTTGTATTATCTGTTTGTTTCTCTCATACTTTTTGAATTTGAATGAACATTGATTAATTAAGACAAAAAAAGAAGAAGAAGGCAACAAAGCCAAACCAATCACTAAAACATCAGAACAGAACATAGTAATTGATGATTGATTTCATGGGAATGACTGATAAAATCTTTCCACAAGCCAGTTGGCAAAAGTTACAACTACCACCACAAAATATATATATTTTGTGCCCAATCTTCAAAGAAATGAAGAGATTTTCTTTGAATTGGATAAAAAGCCAGTGGAAACACTATGACATTCATGTTTCATAGACGTATATGACAGCAACATGTCACCTAATTTTCTTAAGATAATTGAACACATTAGACTATTCTCAAAAAATTTAACAAAGACAAATCTTTAGAATTGATCCCAAATGACGTATTTTCAATGGACCACGTATATTTGGAAGCCTCATGATCATCGAATCCTGATGAACCACAGCCGTCGGATACCGACCATCAAAAGCCTATCATTTTCCTCCTGTCCTGACACGTGCAACTGACAAAATTTAATTTAAGGTGACAAGGGCACCTACCCTTTGTTTCATCTTAAATTCAAAGGACAACTATAATAATTACACTCGTCACATGCTTTGCTGCCCCAAATCCAACTTCAGCTCAAATAGTGGGCCCAAAAATGGACTACAAAGGTCACCTGGCTTATGGTTCATGGTCTCGGGTTCATTCCATCAAAATCTAATCTAATATTTTTATTTTTGGTTCGACAAAATGTAATCGAATCTGGAACTTTGTATAATTTGCATAGTAGTAGTTAGAAGTTAGTGGTAGGCATAAAACAATGACCATTCCTTGTTTCATGTTCATTGGAATTTATCTGTCTGTCTGTTTCTTCACAACCTTAAATGCAGCTGATGCCATAACTCAATCCCAAACCCTTAGAGATGGCAAAACCTTGGTTTCCGAACATGGCAGCTTTCAGTTGGGTTTTTTCAGTCCAACAGCTGGTGACACCAAGAACCGCTTCTTGGGGATTTGGTGCAAGAATTCATCAGTCTCATCAGCCACAACTGTTACTTGGGTTGCAAATCAGCACAACCCCATCAATGGTTCATCAGGCGTTCTGATGATTAGCAGCTCCGGAAATGTTGTCCTTCTAAGTCAAAATAGCACTGTTGTTTGGTCAATAGCTTTGTCCAAGCAACCCCGGAATCCGATTTTGCAGCTCTTGGATTCTGGCAATCTTGTCCTAAGAGAAGCCGGAGATGAGAATTCAAGGAACTACTTGTGGCAAATCTTGCAGTGGGACGAAAAGTCCGGTCTTCACCGGAGTCTATTGGCTTCAAGTTCAAGTGACATCTGTGACAATTATGGCCGTTGTGGCCCCTATGGAATGTGTGACATTAGCAACTCAGTAGTTTGCAGCTGTTTAAAAGGGTTTCAACCCAAAGATCCTGGAAATTGGAACTTAGGAGACAACTCAGGAGGTTGTGAGCGTATTACACCCTTCGTGTGCCAAAATGGAGATGGGTTTAAGAAATATGGTGGGGTGAAGCTGCCAGATACAACACATTCTTGGGTTAACCAAAGTATGAGCCTCAAAGAATGCAGGGCAAGTTGCTTGAACAACTGTTCTTGTACGGCTTATGCAATCTCTAATGTCAAAGGAGGCAGTAGCTGCACTATCTGGTTTGGTGATCTTATCAGCCTTAGGCAGCTTCCTGATGAAGGGCAGGATCTGTATGTTCGAATGCCTGCTTCGGAATCAGGTGTGTGATTTAATCTTTTAACTTTATGTGTGCCATTTTAGTAATCATTTTTTTTCAGCCTAGGGCCTAAATAATTATGTGAACTTCTCTTGTTTTGCTAGTTCTTGTATCAGTTGTTTTGTATTGCCTGATGAATCCATTAGTTGCTCTAAAAACTTTGATTATGTCCCTTGCTTTATAGTTCCCGTATTTTTAGTTGAAGCTGTGATATAACTCTAGTTGCTTTGCCCTTTTGAAATAACCTATGAAGACACAGACCGTCCGCCTAAGACGAAGATAATAGTGATAGTTGTAGCCGCAGTATCCATTGTTTCCGGGACGTTCTTAGCTGTCTATTGTATTCTCAGAAGGAGGAGAAAGCTCAAAGGTAATATTCTTCTCTAAAACATATTCCCATTAGTCCATGTCATCTTTTTGTTCCCAATGGGTACAGTAAAGAGACTCTGCCTACATTCTGCAATGGAATATCCCGAACAAGAGGTGCTTTGATGTGTTCTCATTTAATCTCAACTTCCAACGCTTTAGCAAAAGTACTAATAAATATTGTCACCAGCCGAAGAAAATTTGGCACTTTGATGGCATGTCAAGTCAAAGTCACTGTCTCAGTTTAAAATATTGCATTGTGAACTGGTAGGGTACTCTATGGATTACATTGCACATAATGATATAAAAAGTCCTCAGGAATGCTATGAGATAGAGCTTAATTCAAGTCTGGAAGTTCCATTGCAATACTAGAATGAATTCAACAAACGTTGCAAAGTAGGATGAGGAGAAAGCTCAAAGGTATTGTTTAACACTAGAATGAATTCAACAAAAGTTGCAAAGTTAAAGGGAACATCTGTCGACGTGAGTATATTAACTTAATCTGCACTAAAACCAGAACAAGAATAAGACTTAAGGAAATAAAGAACATTGATGAAAGTAAATGAGCAGCACAGGCCCTAGTATATATTTCATATTGATAGAGCTGAGAAAAATCATTATCTACCAGTTGAGGAAGATGCTTGATGTAGGGTAAGAAGAAGGCAAAAGATTCACTGGATCTGTATTTTCATTAAGGGTCAATTGAGATGTAATAAGTTTACATGCATCAAGTCAATTCCTTCAACGCTTTTCAATTTTCTTTAAGAGTTTATTTCTGATTTATTGTACCTGATGAGAAGCTGATCTTCTTTGTTTTTATTCTTTGTGTTAGAGAAACTGCGGAAAGATGGAATGATGGGTCAGAACAATGAAGGACAGAAGGAAGACCTGGAGCTACCATCCTTTAGCTTGCCAACATTAATCACAGCCACTGATAACTTTTCGTTCAACATGAAGCTTGGAGAAGGTGGTTTTGGATCCGTGTACAAGGTAAATTTCTAATTTTGTGATCCTGTAAACATCAATGAAACAGTTTTGTTCAAAACTTTATAAAGCTTTTCCTAAAGAGAATTTTCAGGGTAGACTAGTAGATGGGCAAGAGATTGCGGTGAAGAGGCTCTCCCAAAGTTCTAGGCAAGGAATCGCCGAATTCAAAAATGAAGTTATACTAATAGCCAAGCTTCAGCACCGAAATCTTGTAAAGCTTCTTGGCTACTGCATTCAGGGAGAAGAAAGATTGCTCATTTATGAATATATGCCCAACAAAAGCTTGGACTTCTACATTTTTGGTATGGATCCTTTGAAACTTACTAATATTGTTGGAATTAGATATTGCACTACAAACATCGTACTTTTGGTTCTAAGACGCTTGAATTTGTACTTCTGAGAATTCAAATTAGAGTGACATGAATTAAAACTTGCTAGATCAAACTCAAGGTAGACTGTTAGATTGGTCTCAGCGCTTCCACATTATCTGTGGGATTGCTAGGGGTCTTCTCTATCTGCATCAAGATTCCAGACTGAGGATTATTCATAGAGATCTTAAAGCAAGCAATGTGTTACTTGATAAAGAGGTGAACCCAAAAATCTCAGACTTTGGCATGGCTAGAATATTTGGAGGAGATCAGACTGAAGGAGTTACAAAGAAAGTTGTTGGAACCTAGTAAGTATCCTATGCATCTCTGCCTATTATCTACTACTTTCTGAATCATTAAAGTTTTTGTTCCTTGTGACATACTGCAGTGGTTATATGGCACCAGAATACGCCATTGATGGTCAATTCTCTGTAAAATCCGATGTTTTTAGCTTTGGTGTTTTATTGTTGGAGACACTAAGTGGAAAGAGAAGTAGAGGGTTTTATGATCACAATCAGAACCTCAACCTCATTGGACATGTAAGTATCAACTATTGAGTTTCTCATTTTACTTGTGTTTCATTTTTTGACTGTCAAACATGTTATATGTGCCTTTAGGCATGGCGATTATGGAAAGAGGGAAGGTCCTTAGAGATGATTGATAAATGCTTAAGTGATTCATGCACTCTCTCGGAAGTCTTGCATTGCGTACATGTTAGTCTTTTATGTGTGCAACAGCTTCCTGAAGACAGGCCAACCATGTCAACTGTGGTTCTGATGTTAGGTGGTGAGAGCGCCTTGCCTCAACCCAAAAAGCCAGCTTTCTTTTTAGGAAAACAGCCATCCTCTGAAGCAGGTTCTTCTTCAAGTAAGAACCAAACGTCTTCAATTTTCGGTGTGAGAAACGAAACATCTTCAACTAATGAATCTTCGATAACAGTGTTGGAGCCTCGATAAGATTCACTAATTGTACATCTAGTACCATGCTAATTTTGTTTGATCTGAAGGAACTATCTGATTTATACAAGGTATTATTCAATTCATATACTCATTTTGTACTCCATAAGTATAAGCAAAGAATTTGAACTCAAAGTGACAATGTAACCTGATTTTCAAACAGGCAGCCTGATTTTTTGTTGACAGACAGCTTCAAGATAGAAAGATGGGAATTCAGGGAACTATTTGTGACAGAGCTTTGACTATCCTTCTGATACATTTTTACCAGGAAATTGAATGAAGCTTGGCAGCTGGAGTTTAAAAAGACAGGTCTTGACTCTTGACCAATTACTTCCTTGAGCTGTACACAAGAAATGTGGCAAACTCAAACTTGAAATGTCTTTGCTTTGCTTCAGTGCCAAGAGTGCTATGACCATTATGGCCCTTTAGGTGCATTTGGAAATTGTATCATGGGCTTCTTCAAGCATGTACCCAAACATTTCTTTTGTTTTGTTTTTGTTTTAATTTGCCACAACGTAGTTTGATTTTATTCCCATGATGATTCCAATGCTTCATTACATAGATCATGATGTATGTCATGTTATATAACAATCATAAACTCTTAAGACACAAGAAAAAATAATTATTTCCACTTTGTCAAGGTGTTTTCTATAATTTTTATAGCAGCAAAACTTTTTTTTTTGTTGTTGCAAAAGTTAGAAAGAGAGGAGGGGAAAATTCACACACACACACACGTGGGAATTGAACCCCGCATCACCTAAAAGAACGCCAAAGACCTGACGAATCTAACTAACAACCAATTGGTTGATAGCAACTAAACTTTACGAAGCTGAAGTTGCAGCATGCATAAATATTTGGTTGAAAACTTACCCAGATAATATTTTAAAAAAAAAAATCAGAAAAGGAAACAAATAAAATTTAATAGTAAAGATTATAATATGGTAGACTATATAGTTGATATACTAAATAAAGAAATGAAAAATAAATATGAGATTAGTGGGATGACTAATCATAACACTTGATATTAAAGAGATGAAATTTAAAAATGATTAGTGGGTCAACCAAACCAAGCCACGTAATAAATCCAGATATTCCATGTCTTCATTTCATATGAGGCAAATACAAGACTTGGTCAATTTCTTTGTCACATTCCAAATTTCAAAGCTTCAAAGCCTTCATTCTTTCATCCAATAACTTCTCAAAATCACACTCCAATTCAAAAATCATTTTACATCTCTGCCCTAATTCCCAAATACACAACAGAAGCAGGCAGGCAGGCAGAGGCAGGGCACAAGTTGCAGCAGTAAAATAACAGAAATAAAATGAAATGAAGTGAGGAAGAAGACCAGAAAGCCCCAAATCCCTCTCCAAAAGAAGAAAAGAGCAGCGAGAAAATGGAGAACGGTCACGATTGGAAAATTGCTGAGAAATTCTCAGGTTTGACGATTGCAGGCGCTGACCCAATTCGTTCTTCAAACAACAGCACCAGCAATCAAGACGGAAACTTGCTTCAGGTCATGAAAGCCATGGAAGCTGCAGAGGCCACAATCAAGCAACAGGTTGAAGAGAACATCCGATTGAGGACCCAGCTCGAACACAAGATGCTCGAGCTCCACAGATACAAGCTCCACGAATCCATGCCCACCCAAATGACGCCTTCTGTTGATCCGTGGGCCCAGCGCCTCCATGGATCTCATGATCAAGCTCATCAACCAGTTGCCCATGTCGACAATCAAATCGATAGGATTGCAAATCCCGCGCAGACTCATAGAGAATCAGAAACCCGAGAAACCCAATTGGGTAGCAGCGAGATCAATGGAGCCATGAAGGTCGTTCGAGTTTCTGGTAATCAGGCAGCTGCAGAAAACGCCAGCAGTGGCATCTCTCGGTTGTCTTCACCGTCCACAACGACGTCGCTTTCTCCGGGAAGGTCTAGCACCGAAGGGGAATATGATCCTCAGCGTGTCAATTTTTCTGGACATGGGTTGATGCCATTGACTGAAAGAAACAACCCCAGCAACAGCCTGTGGAAGAAGGATCTGGTTGTTAAGGTTCATGAACATGAACAAGAGATTATGCAATTGCGAAAGCATTTGGCGGATTATTCGATCAAAGAAGCGCAAATTCAAAACGAAAAGTATGTGCTGGAGAAGCGCATTGCTTATATGCGTTTGGCATTTGATCAGCAGCAGCAGGACCTTGCTGATGCTGCATCAAAGGCTTTGTCTTACAGACAGGACATTATTGAGGAAAACATTCGGCTTGCTTATGCCGTGCAGGATGCACAGCAGGAGAGATCGACGTTTGTTTCCTCTTTGCTGCCAATTCTGGCTGAGTACTCATTGCAGCCTCCGGTTCCTGATGCACAGTCCATTGTTGGTAATGTCAAGGTTCTGTTTAGGCATTTGCAGGAGAAGTTGCTTCTTACTGAGTCCAAATTGAAGGAGTTGCAGTATCAGTTAACGCCTTGGCGATCAGATTCGAATCAGCAGCCTAATAAACATTAGCATTGCTGCGCCTCCTTCACCACCACCTCAGTCCATTGGTGGTGGAGCATTGCTAAATGTGAGCAGAAATGGGCTTGAAATGGTTCCTCAGAATCAGCCAACATATTCTTCCAATGGTGGAAGAGTGCCAGCTTCTGCTTCTGATACTCAGACAACCGCGGAGTGGGATCATCATCCTCAGAGTGGTTTCGGTGGTGGTGCCCCCAACAATGTGGAAACCAATGACTTGGGATTGGGGAGGTATTCACCTGTTCCAAGCAGGACATCAGCAGGCCAAGATCAAGATGTTCCTGTTAATCTTGCTGTTACTCAAGGTGATACACAGCGAGTAAATCATTATAGTGGAGGGACAAGCAATAGACAGGTCACCTTTCGTGATCCGGTTGGGAACACACACAGAGAGATGGATGATCAATATGCAGAGGGAAACCAGAATGACAGAGAAACCTCATCCAATTGGAGAGCAGGGAACTCTCCTTACACATCCCCACTTAACGATTCCAGCTCCCCGTATCCTCATTATCTACCGCCGGTTCTCGAAGAGGGTGGTTCATCTTCATTTTCAGAGGCTGCAGATGATGATCCATTACCAGCTATAGAGGGCCTCCAAATTTCAGGTGAAGGCTTTTCCGGGGCATGAACTTCAAGTCAGCGGGTACTCTATCAATGGAACAACCAGTTGCAACTTTGAGTGGGTGCGCCACATGCAAGATGGATCTGTCAATTACATTGATGGAGCAAAGCAACCAAACTATCTTGTAACTGCTGATGATGTCGATACATACCTTGCTATCGAAGTCCAGCCCCTGGATAACAGGAAGCGTAAGGGAGAGCTTGTAAAGGTGTTTGCCAATGAGCACAAGAAGATCACTTGTGATACTGAAATGCAAGGCCAGATAGAGAAGATTCTTTCTAAGGGTCAGGCTTCATTTAAAATATTTCAGTTCGCTGGATATCTTGACATTTGGGAACCTGCTACATTGGCCATTAAGAGGGGAGCTTACAGCATTAAGGGCAGTGGAGGACCTAGTGGAAGTGGTGTTGTAGTTACTGAGAAGTTTTCGCCGAACACATTTGTCACAATTCCTTATGGAGGTCCTGCAGAATTCATAATAGTTAGTGGCTCGGATGGTGGTGGTGGTGGTAATGAGTATATCTTAAGAGCAGACAATGAAAGCTGTTCTAGAGATACAGTTGTGCTCACATTAAGATTATTTATCCATAGGGCTGATGTGAGAAAAAACTCGAGGAGAGGGAAAAAGATGTTATTTTTTTAACGAGTAGCTGTTCCTGTTAGGCTCAGCATTCAGCAAGACTCTCTGTTGTTATTTGTTTTAGAGTCTGGGTGTCCATTACATATTTGGGGTGTTGGGTGTGCAGTTGAAATCTCAATTTGAGTAGCGTTGTAAGAAATTTTTGACTGAAATTGATGGCCTCATCTTTGCTCATTATTCTTTGTGGATGCCAATGACAAGCTCTGAGAAACCCACCATTGAAGGCCCAATGTTCTGTTTAATGGTCCCAAAATTTAAACATGATCCATTCCTGCCAAAAGAATTTAAAAAATTCCAAAGCATCTAGTATTAGTACTTATTTGACCATGCTTGCAGAAACTTCAAAACATTCGAGCCTGCATTAGACCATCATCATCCTGGAAGCTATTTTGGTGTAACAGTATCACATATACAATCACTGGCCACTTATCTTTTCCCTACTTTTACTCTAGTAGCTACAAGTTTTCCAATGTTCATTGAAAAACTATTTCAATTTTTATATAATCTGGTTTCTGTGGTAAAATTGCACGCCAACACAGCTATGAATAATACCTCGAATAAATTACATGGTGCAAGATTTGCAATTAATTGCATCTCATCGAGCCTCAGGCAATGTTATGATAGAGTCGTAGGTTGAAGATGGTTCGTTCTTACTTGAAGATGTTATTTTCTTACTTGAAGAAGAATCTGCTTCAGACGAATATTTTCCGCCAAAGAAACCTGGTTTTTTGGGTTGAGGCAAGGGGCACTCATCACCTAACATCAGAATCACGGATGACATGGTTGGCCTGTCTACAGGAAGCTGTTGCACACATAAAAGACTAACATGTATGCAACGCAAGAGTTCGGATAGAGTGCATGAGTCCCTTAAGCTTTCATCAATCAACTCTAAAGACCTCCCTCCTTTCCACAATCTCCATGCCTAAGGCACGTAATATGTTTGTTAGTCACAAGATCAAACACACGTATATGAGGTCTTTGATGGAGACTACTCACATGTCCGATGAGGTTAAGGTTGTCATCCTGATCATAAAATCCTCTACTTCTCTTCCCGCTTACTATCTCCAACATTAAAATTCCAAAGCTAAAAACGTCTGATTTTACGGAGAATTGACCATCAATGGCATATTCTGGTGCCATATAACCACTGTGATATTAACAAGAAACAAAACACATTACTTAAGAAACTATTAGATGATAATTAAAATGCTATATGAGAAGAAACAAATCATTTGAACTTCGAAAATAGTATGTAATAAGGAGAGTTATAATGGATACTTACTAGGTCCCAACCACGTTTCTTGTAACTCCTTCAGTCTGATCTCCTCCAAATGTTCTAGCCAAGCCGAAATCAGAGATTTTTGGGTTCATGTCCTTATCAAGTAATACATTACTTGCTTTAAGATCTCTATGGATAATCCTCAGTCTGGAATCTTGATGAAGATAGAGAAGTCCCCTAGCGATCCCACGGATAATGTGGAACCGTTGCGACCAATCTAACAATCTACCTTGAGTTTTATCTGCAAGTTTTAATTGAGGTTACTCCAATTTGAAATCCCAAATGAACAAGCTTTAGAGTTTTAGAACCTAAAAATGACTAGTAAAACTATTTTTAACAGTATATAGTAAGTTTTAAGGATCCTAACCAAAAATGTAGAAGTCCAAGCTTTTGTTGGGAAGATATTCATAGATAAGCAATTTCTCTTCTCCATCAATGCAACAGCCTAGAAGCCTTACAAGATTCCGGTGCTGAAGTTTGGCTATTAGTAGTACTTCATTTTTGAACTCATTTAGCCCTTGTCCTGAACTTTGCGAGAGCCTCTTCACAGCAATTTCTTGCCATTCTTCTAGTCTACCCTGAAAATTCCCATTAGGAAAAGGATTATAAAGTTTCAGAAGAAAAAAAACTGCTTCATTGTTCTTTACAGTTCTTATGCTTACATCTAGGAAACTTACCTTGTATACAGGTCCAAAACCACCTTCTCCAAGCTTCCTGGTGAATGAAAAGTTATCAGTGGCGATGACTATTGTTGACAGACTAAATAATGGTAGCTCCAGGTCGGCTTCCTGTCCTTCATTGTCCTGACCCATCATTCCATTCTTCCTAATTTTCTCTAAAAAAATAAAGAAGATCAACTACTCCCCAAGTATGATGAATGAGAAGCAAAATATGAATACATTTATAGTAATTACAAATCAAATGACCATATAATTAAAATATAAAAGCAGTGTATCTTTTGTGTTTTCCTAGTCTGTACTCATGCATTCATTCTCTTAAAAGGGTCACTGTTCCACTCAGGTAACTGAGCCTATACAACAAATAACTGCAAACTTAAGGAATCTAAATCCACACGAGTATATGAGTTTAATCTGCCCTGAAGCAAATGTCATGGGGAGTGGATAGCGCATGATTCAGTACACCATGCTATGGTTGGAAGCTAAATACACCATCTAAAGAAAAGAGATCATTGGTAAAGTCAAATGAGCAGCACTTGATGCAGACATAGGATGGAACGCAGAAATATTATATAATTATCAATTAAGAAAAATGCTTGATTTGAAGTCAACACAAACCGGAATAACAAGAACCAACCTCTAGTCTTCTATACAAAAAGAAGTCCTGGGTGGCCTTTTTTTATTATTTGATCATTGTGTGATTGAAATTCATGAAGTGTGTATTAGTTTCATGAAGGCAGCCTCAAAATTCAGACAGTGGCTTGGTATTTTTGGCTGGTGACAACGTTCAAAAGTGGAATTCATTTCTAAAGCATTGAAAGTTGAGATTAAATGAAACCACATAAAAAAATATTCTTGCTCAGAATACTGCATTGCAGAATACCTTATTGAATAACACTAAGGTAAAATGGCAATAGTTTTACAAAGTTGAAGGTCATAGAAGAACTAGTGCCTCTGAACTTTGTCCTCTTTTTGCGAATGAAATAAACAGCTAAGAGTGTCCCAGAAACAACTGAAGCAACAGCTACAACTATCACGGCTATCTTTGTCTTAGGCCATTTCGCCTCTTCATAGTTAATTTCAACAGAGCAAGAAAACTACTGTTAAATGACAGGTAGAATGACAAATATGAGCAGAACATAAAACAAGTGAAATGATCAAAAGTTTACAGAAAATTATGGTTTTATCAGGCAATACACAACTATTGGCTTAATGATTGAGCCCATAGGAAGAAAATGATTAATAATTTAACATTAGTAGCGCACCTAATTATTTACTGAGGAGAATAAGAAAATCTGTTGCACATACTTAATCCTGAAGCAGGCATTTGAATATACAGATCCTGTCCACCATCCAAGAGCTCTCTGATGTTCATCAGATTACCAAACCAGATGGTGCAGCCACTGCCTCCTCCTTTGACACTGGAGCTTGCGTAAGCCATACAAGAACAGTTGTTCAAGCAAATCCCTGCATTCACTGAGACTCAAAGTTTGGTTGACCCAGGAATTTGTGATGTCTGGCAACTTTAACCCAGGATATTTGATAAACTCATGTTTATTTTGGCAGCTCAAAGGTTCAGTACGTACACAACCTTCTTGGTATTCTCCAAAGTTCCATTTTTCTAGTGCTTTGGGCTCGAAGCCTTTGAAGCAACTACAAACTGGGGATTTAGTAATGGTACATATTCCATTGGGTCCACAAAATCCATTACTGTCACAGAAGTCTCCTGAAGTTGATGTGTCATGCTCTACCCATGACGCCGATAGACTCCTGCAAGCCCTAGTCTTTACGTTCCATTCAATCTTCATACCCTGAAACAACTTATCAGAGTGAGAGTCAAAGCTTTGCCACAAGTAGTTTTCTGAGTTTCCATCTTTGGCTTCTCTTAGGACAAGATTGCCAGAATCCAAGAGCTGCAAAATCGGATTCCTGGGTTGTCTGGACAAATTTATTGACCAAGCAACAGTCTGATCTTGGCTTAGAAGGACAACACTGCCCGTGCTGTTTATCATCAAAATCCCAGATGAACCATTAATGGGGTTTTGCTGGTTTGCAACCCAAGTGACATTTGTGACTAATGAAACAGAACTCTTGTACCAAATTCCCAAGAAGCTGTTTTTGGAGTCAGGAGCTGGTTGACTGAAAAAACCCAATTCAAAACTGCCATGTTTGGAAATCAAGGTGTTACCATCTCTAAGGGATTGGGATTGAGTAATGGCATCAGCTGCAGTTGAGGTTTTGATGAAAAAGAGGGACACATAAATCCCAATGAACATGAATGAAAAAATACTGGCCATTGTTTACTTTCTAGTCTTGGAGTTCTACATCATCTATGCCTGCCTGCCTGCCTGCCAGCCTGCTACTAAGTAGAATCTTTACAAGTCCAAGATTCTTAGATGGGTAGATACATAGAAAGATGATGTAGTATTGTATCCAGAAGGGGGCATAATGCCATTGACCGCCATCCACAGATTTGTTGACTTTTGTGGTCCACAAAGATGAAAAAAACACGGCTTGGTCCCACAGATCGAAGTTTAGCGGCTGACGGGCCAACCCGGGAATTGGAAAAATTATATTCTTTGCAAAGATACATGCATAATACTACTTAAAATGAAACTGGAAAGAGTAAAGTAAGTACATCAGATTCTGGAGCCTCAACTCAGACAATAATAGGAAGAAAGCCGAAGTTGTAACCCAAACAAAAAAAAAACACAGAGAGAGAGAGAGAGAGAGAGAGAGAGACCTGCAATTCCTTCTTTTCCAGGAGAAGAGAAGACCCAAGAAGATTGTTGGGGTGAAGGAGACGGAGAAGTTTTGGGGGGTCATGGCGCGAAGGGTCCTATAGGGTACACACAAGTGCATTTGGACCAAAAAAGAAGAAGTGAAGTGAAGTGGCCACAGTGGACACGTGGGCCCTTTGATTTTATTGGGTAGTCACATCTCACAGAAAGTCAGAAATAAAAGGGCTGTGGGGATGAATTTTCCCTCATTTATGAACTATGTTGCACGGACACGGTTACGGCGACACGAAAATCCGACACGGCGATACGGAAAATCTCAAAAAAATAGGACACGGCGACATCGAAAATTTTAAAATAATAATTAATTCTCAATATTTCAATATCACATAATTCCATAAAACAAAATAAATAACTCATGTTCATCATCCATACATAATAATTAATACACCACAAAATAAAACATAAATGATCTAACTCTCAATCTTCTTCAATCATCTATGTCTTCATTGTTGTTATTAGAAAACAACACGCCCTATAATTCCGGTTCATCAAGTGAAAGGTTTGCAATTTCAAGCACACCCGCATTCTCCAAATTCATAGTATCAAATCCATCCCACCAACATCCCACATCTTACTCTCACCTTCGGTATAAACCGACATCTTTCTTGATAGAAGACGGAGATTATTATGCACGAACACCAAATCTTCGGCTCTTTGTGGTGCTATCTTGTTCCTCCTAAAAGAATGTACAAAATTATATGTATTCCAATTTCTTTCACAACAAGAGGAGGAACAAGGTTGACCAAGTAATTGCAAAGCCAAACGTTGAATGATTGGAGAAAAAGCTCCATAAACAATCCACCATTTCACCGGTTGCATACGACCTCTATCAATTAAAGAATTCGCATTTGAAAAATGGTCAATTCCACCCAAAAAAGCAGCATACTCTTCTCTAGCATGCATTCTATCCAAATCATTAGGAAAGAGTCGCTCAAAGCATTTTTGCCTTTGTAATGTAATGCCTTGATCTTGATGTGGAGCAACACGATTTGGAACAAGCCATTCACTAGTATAATACCTAAAAGTGGTGAAATAATATAAATTAAAACATTATAATGACTAAACCAACAAAATGAATTTACTAAAAACTTTAAAGAAAGTTACCTTGGATTCAAAGCTTACACCCTTTACTTTCCATGCATTCTTTATCGGCTCTAATTTCATCTCAATGTGACTCCTCTCTTTTTGGAGAAGTGTAGTCCTCAATGCATTATATCCCGGAGGGCGATAACCCGGAACGGTGCGAGAAGCCGCCGTAGAAAAGGCTTGGACATAGTATGGGTTCCTTGCAAGGTTGAATGACAAGCCACTTGTGTAAAACATCCTTGCTATTACACTATCCAATTGCTCCCTTGCATTGTTTTGGAAGGCTTTTTCAAGAGGTCCACTAACTCCCTTCCTTTTCTTTGGCTCCAAAACTTCTTCATTCATGCCAAAATCCAAATCAAAAGCACTAGCACTCGAAGAACCTTCTTTGCTTGATGTGGGCAAAAAAACGGTTCTTCTAGCTTGGGCATTTTTTATTTTCAACTCCACATCATCTACCAAGCGTTTCATTTCCGATACATTACTTTGTGTAACTTTGTTGCAAGGTCTAATCCCACCTCCTTTGATTTTCAACAAATGATGTTTCACCCTAGAATATGAACCTTGAAACATGCTTTGACAATAATGACACTTGAAACTAACGTTTCCTCCAGCTTTATTACTTGATTCGACCTTTGTAACATACTTCCACAGTGGAGCACTATCATCAATTGATTGAGCATGAGAGGAATCCGAATCCCCACTAGAGTTAGCATTAGAGTAACTCATCTTTCCCTAATAAACCAAATTCAAAAATACTCAACAACTAATAACAAGACTTTTATTAAAAACTAAAAAAGCTCCAAACAGATACAATCATACAAAATACCCACACACAAAAAACACATCAAAACAGAGAAATAAAATTAAAAATGTGTGAAGATAGTCATTTGCCTCAACGTAAAAGATGTAAAAACTACACTACAAGTATATATGCTCCACGTTTGGTCACACTCAGCCATGGCAATCTACTTATATATATAAATATAAGAACTTCCCTCTCAGAAAACTAAACCAAAATCAATAACACAAGACCAGCAAAAATCTTTGATATCAACCTTGACAAGCAAATGAAACCAAACCCATTGCAAATTAAATCCAACTCAAGTCAATTCCATTACCAAAACCTGTGTGTGACTTAACTTTTTCAAAACAAAACCAAGCATCATTTCACAATTATCAATCAGCCAATGAACAATAGAACACGAATCATAACAAAATTAGGATAATCATTCCATTTGGCATAAAAGAATTTGAAAACAAAGGGAAAAAAAATAGAAAAGGTACTTACCTTTGCAAAATAAGGAGAAGGGGAGAACTTGAGAAGAGCTGCGCGGAACTAACTGAAGTGGTGGCTGGGCGGAACTGATTCATTTAGGTTTAAAAATATGTTTTTTCACTTTTAACCCATCTTTTTCAAAATATTTCAAATCAGTCCACCAAAGTTTCAAAAATCACGTTTAGACCCCAACTTTTATTTTCAAATTTTCAATCTGGTCCCTGCCGTGTCTTGACCGTGTCGGAGCCGTGTCTTGACCGTGTCGGCGCCGTGTCTTGACCGTGTCCCAGCCGTTGACCGTGTCGGAGGCGTGTCGGCGTGTCGGAGTGTCCGACATTCTGACACTCCAGCAGTTTGGAGTGTCGGTGCAACATAGTTTATGAACTTAATAAAAATTCTACGGCGTTGACTGAGTGATTAAACGCCTGTGACACGTGATGGAGTTGAAGAGTGTTGTAATCATCGTATCCCTTAAAACAACTGTTGTAAGTCCACAATACATTTACAGCACAACATCAGGCTAGCTGGTTGAGACATGTTGAATTGGGTAAATATCTAGTTTTAGTAAGTACTGGAATGTATGATAAACAACACTTCATATATTTTTTCTGCATCAAATCTTTGATATGCATAGAATGTATGCCATTCATTGCAATTGGTTTAACATTCATAACAAAATGGATATTTTCTGTTTTCATTTCTTGCTGCTTTAGCTGTTTTATTAGTGATTCTATTATAAGTTATACAAGTAGGATCTCTACAGCTGTTCTTGTTAGGCTCCATTACATGTTTGGCTGTTGGGTGTGCAGATGAAATTTGTATCCCCTGACTGGGACTGAGAGCTAATATTGATGGCCCATCCTTCCTTGCTAACATTCTATGCCAATCACAAGCTTTGAGAAACACATCATTGAAGAATGTTAGGACATTGAAGGCCCAAAACTGTTTAATGCACCCAAATCTGCAACATGATCCATTCCTGCCAAGCTTTTTTAGACCGGTGCTTGCAGAAACTCCAACTATCAAGCTTCAAACAGAACATGAGCCTGGAAGTGGAAGCTATAATGTTACTTTTACTCCAAGGTGCATTCAAAAAAAATATTCCATGTGTTAATATAATTTGACTGTTTCTGCAACACTGTTATCAATAATACCTTGAAAAAGTTACATGGTACAAGATTGAATCTTATCGAGCCTCCAGCACGGTTTTTGTAGAGTCAAAGGGTGAAGATGTTTTGTTCCTACTTGACGAAGAATCTGCTTCAGATGAATATCTTCCACCAAAGAAACCTGGCTTTTTGGGTTGAGGCAAGGCTCCCCCGTCACCTAACATCAGAATCACAGATGACATGGTTGGCCTATCTTCAGGAAGCTGTTGCACGCATAAAAGACTAATGTGTATGCAGTGCAAGACTTCTGATAGAGCGCATGAGTCGCTTAAGCTTTCATCAATCAACTCTAGAGACCTCCCTCCTTTCCACAATCTCCACGCCTAAGAGGCACATGATATATATTTTTATCAGCCACAACATCAAACACAGGTAAATGAAGAATTTGATGGAGAATACTCACATGTCCAATGAGGTTAAGGTTTTCATCCGGATCATAAAATCCTCTACTTCTCTTCCCACTTACTATCTCCAACAACAAAATGCCAAAGCTAAAAACGTCTGATTTTACAGAGAATTGGCCATCAATGGCGTATTCCGGTGCCATATAACCACTGTAGTATTTATAAGAAACATAACAAATTAATTTAAAAGCTAGTAGATAATAAGGAGAGATGTAATGGAGCAAGAAGCAAAACACATTAGTTAAGAAACTAATAGATCATAAGCAGAGATGTTCTGCATACTTACTAGGTTCCAACAACATTTCTTGTAACTCCTTCATTCTGATCTCCTCCAAAAGTTTTAGCTAAGCCAAAGTCGGAGATTTTTGGGTTCATCTCCTTGTCAAGTAAAACATTACTTGCTTTAAGATCTCTATGAATAATCCTCAATCTTGAATCTTGATGCAGATAGAGAAGACCCCTGGCAATCCCACAGATAATGTGGAAGCGTTTTGACCAATACAACAGTCTACCTTGAGTTTGATCTAGCAAGTTTTAATTCATGTCACTCCAATTTGAGATCTCATAAATAAAACTGATATCAAAAGTATATAGTAAGATATAGAAAGGGTCCGAACCAAAAATGTAGAAGTCCAAGCTTTTGTTGGGCATGTACTCATAAATCAGCAACTTCTCTTCACCCTCAATGCAACAACCTAGAAGCCTCACAAGATTTCGGTGCTGAAGTTTGGCTATTAGTCGTACTTCAGTTTTGAACTCGTTTGATCCTTGCCCTGAACTCCGTGAGAGCCTCTTCACCGCAATTTCTTGCCCATCTACTAGTCTACCCTGAAAATTCTCATTAGCAAAAGGTTTACAGAGTTTTGAGAAAGAAAAAGAAAAACTGCTCCAGTGAGGCTTAAAGTTCTTTTGCTCACACATAGGAAATTTACCTTGTATACTGGTCCAAAACCACCTTCTCCAAGCTTCTTGTTGAATGAAAAGGTGTTAGTGGCAGTGGCTATTGTGGACAGACTAAATAATGGTACCTCCAGGTCTTCTTTCTGTCCTTCATAGTTCTGACTCATTGTTCCATGCTTCCCCATTTTTTCTAATAAGAAGCATGCTAGATATAAGTTACCACAAATTGGAAAGAAACTTCTTGCCCATATTAAGCTTATATCAACAACACTCCCAGATAACTTTTTTTTTTCTTTTGCCTTTTTTGTTTCTTGTAATCCTTATTTGTAATGCAAGTCATTCCATATCCATTAGTTTCACCATGCCTGCCTCTGAATTCAGAGTCACATGAGATGCTGTCAATGTGCCAAAATCTCAGAGTGTTTACTTATGGTGTTCTTAAGCGTAGAAAGTTGAAACTAAATGAGTACACATCAAAGTATTCTTGCTCAGGATATTGCATTGCAGAATGGAGAAGTAACGCCCCTCTTTACAATATCTAATTGAGAAAAGAAAAAAAGCAAAGAAGGTGGTGATAGAAGAAATATTACCTTTGAACTTTGAACTCTTACGGCGAATGCAACAAACAGCTAATAGCATCGCAGAAACAATGGAAGCAATGGATACAACTATCACTGCAATCTTTGTCTTTCGGCAATTCGCGTCTTTGTAGTTTCAACAGGGAAAAACAGTTATTGTTAAATCACAGCTAAAATGAAAAATATGTGAAGAACATAAAGCAGGGGAAATAATATAATGGATTCAGTAGGCAATATGATTAAATAAATACATAATGGAGAACCTAATTATTCATTGATGACAAAAGAAAAACCTGTTGCACATACTTAGTTCCGAAGCAGGTATTCGAATATACAGATCCTGCCCACCAGCCAAAAGCTTTCTAATGTTGATAAGATCACCAAACCAGATGGTGCAGCCACTGACTTCTCCTTTGATACCGGAGCTTGAGTAAGCCATACAAGAACAGTTGCTCAAGCAACTTGCTCTGCATTCCATGAGGCTCATACTTAGATTGACCCAAGAATTTGTGATATCTGGCAATTTCACTGCAGCATATTTCATAAACCCAACTTTAATTTGGCATTTCAAAAGTTCAGGCCGAACACAACCTTCTGTATATTCTCCTAAGTTCCATTTTTCTGGTCTTTTGGGCTTGAACCCTTTTAAACAACTGCAGACTTGTGAATTACTAATGACACACATTCCATTGGCGCCACAAAGGCCATCGTTGTCACAGTAATCTCCTGAAGTTGATGCTAATAGACGCCGGTAAACCCCAGTATTTAAGAAACCAAATTGAAAGCTGCCATGTTTGAAAATCAAGGTGTCAGCTGCAGTTGAGGTTCCGCAGAAAATGAAGAACACATAAATTCCAATGGAAATGAATGAAAGAATTTTTTCCATTGTTTTCTAGTCTTGGACTAGTATGCCTACTAATTACAATTCTTTTTTTGGGGTGAAAACCTACTAATTACAATCCACAACTGCACAGTCTTTAATGTGAACAAGTTGCAGATGAAAATGATAGCTAGATGGAGACATTATGAAGGAGCTTACGGGCATAGACCTCAACCACAAGTTAGTTGACTTTTTGACCCACAAAATGATGAAAACAGATTTCTTTGCCTGAAAAAACGACCTAGAAGTTGGTGGGGCAGTTTCTCAACATGTGATTTGATTAATGTGGTTGCTGCATGTGTAATTCCAGGGGCTATTGGACCCAAAAATTATAAAAAAATTGGAAGAGTAAAAGCAAATATTGTTTGAACTGGATGCCAAAGAAAGTCATCCAAAAAATTCAAAGGCAACTAGAACGAATGTCAAAGAAAGCAACGATGTTGAAACGTTAAGATTGGTATCCCAGCAACTGAAATGTCAAGAACATAATTTTATTCAACACAATCTGCAAGTTGCGTGGACAGTTTTAATTCTTTTTCCTTTGTTATAGTCAAGTGGCAAGTAAAGTATTGTATAATATGTGCAAGGGAGTCAAGTTTCAAATAAACCTCCCCCTCCTTCTGGCCTTCCTTAAACAAATATTTGCAGGGGTCTCATTGCTGACAAATGATGTTCTGTAATATGCTGCAAGCTGCGCCACCTGCCTGAAATCGAGGACAAAGTGCCAAGAGTTTTGGCACATCCTCTGGAGTCTTGACCTGAGTGATAAGCTACAGAAGGTGTCTTACATTTGCAATTGGAGACAAAAAGCAGAGAAACAACTTTGTATGTCCACATTACATTTGCATCACAGAACTGCTTGTAGCTGTTTGTGGCAGGGTGAATTGGGCAAAAATCCAGTTTTGGTTTGATTATGGACAAGTGGAGGGAAAAAGGCACTGATTATTTCAATATTGAGTACATTGTAACAGTTAAAATTTGACAACAAGGACTATTGTAAGTTGGGCATTGGAAGACTAAAACATATATACAATGTACGACAAACAACACTGCATAAATTTATATGATCTAATGATCCTTAACGAGGCTCGAGTTGTGTAATGGTTAAACCATTAGAAGATGGTTCGTTGTTAATTAGGGGAAACTCTCCGTTGAGTAAATCCTTTTCTGGAACAAATCCTGGTTCTTTGGGCTCAGGCAAGGCATTTTCACTACATAACATCTGAACTACAGATGACATGGTTGGCCTGTCCTCAGGCTGTAGTTGCACACATAACAGACTGACATGGATGCATCGCAGTACGTCTGATAGAGTGCACGAGTTCCCAAACCCTTCATCAATCAGCTCTAATGGCCTTCCATCTTTCCACAATCTCCATGCCTAAAACATGTTGAACATATTTGTCATTCACTCTTTTAACATACATAAGAAAAAAAAAATCTTGGGCTTGAACTTACTGGTTTAACTTACATTTCCAATAAGATTTAGGCGGTGGTTCAAATGATAGAACCCTTTACTTTTCTTTCCACTTATTATCTCCAGCAGTAAAATACCAAAGCTAAAGACATCAGATTTCACTGAAAATTGCCCTTCAGTAGCATATTCAGGTGCCATGTAACCACTATACATAGAAAAGATCATTGAAACAAATTAAGCAATGTTAAATTACAAACAAAAGGAGAATTGTATAGTATGCAAAGAAAATGCCAGAAATACTTACTATGTTCCAACCACTCTGTTTGTATTTCCTTCAGTTTGATCTCCACCAAAAGTTCTAGCAAGACCAAAATCTGAGATCTTTGGGTTCAAGTCTCTATCAAGTAAAACATTACTTGCTTTGAGATCTCTGTGTATAATCCTCAGTCTGGAATCCTGATGAAGATAGAGAAGCCCCCTAGCAATCCCACAGATAATTTGGAAGCGCTGAGGCCAATCTAACAATTTACGTCGTGTTTCATCTGGAAAGTTTTAAACTAGAACTCTCAGAGGAGTATTGTACAGTAGGCTAGTCCCACTACACTATTCAGAATTTCAAGGGATCAAACCAAAAACAAAGTCCAACTAGATTCAGAATTTTAAGGGAACAAACCAAAAAGGAAGTAGTCCAAGCTTTTGTTGGGCATGTATTCATAGATCAGCAATTTCTCCTCTCCCTGAATGCAGCAACCAAGAAGCTTTACAAGATTTCGGTGTTGAAGTTTGGCAATCAGTATTACTTCATTTTTGAACTCCTTTATTCCTTGTCCAGAACTTCTTGAAAGTCTCTTGACTGCAATTTCTTGACCATCTACTAGTCTACCCTGAAGATTATTGCAGAAAGATGGTGATGTCCCTGATGAAGCTAGTGCTTCCTCAAACTATGGTTCTTATACTAGCAGATTAAAAACTACCTTGTATACAGGTCCGAAACCGCCTTCACCAAGCTTATTGTTGACTGAAAAGAAATTAGTGGCACCCTCTATTGTTGTCAAGTCGAACAATGGTAGCTCCAGATCTTCATCTTTCTGTTCTTCAATGTCTTGACCTTATATAACCAATAAAAAGTAAAAACTATCAGTCATTATAGCTACTCTTGTTCAAGTTAATGAACTAGTGATTCTATTACAATTAGTTGGAAAATCTTCCTGCAAGTTTTTGAAGATAAATATGGCTCTAATTCTATCACCGCAACGGCGGTTAGAGTAGGTAATCTTACCTTTGACATTTTTCCTGCCTCTGGCTTTGAGAATGCAACAATAGCCAACTAAGAGCATCCCAAGAATAAGGGCAGAGGCAGATGCAATAATCACAGCCATCTTCCACTTCTGATCTTTCCCTCCTTCATGGATGATTTTGTTGGAGACAGTATGCAGACATAGTTAAAATCAAGACAAAACTTACTAATAGAAAAGGGACATTTTAGTTCATAAAGATCAAATTGGAACACCCATATACTTATAAAGAGGTTAATTAAGTTCATACCTAGTTCTGAAGCAGATACCCTGATGTATATATCCTGTTCCCCACCTGGAATTTGCTTGATATCGACAAGATCATAGAACCAGATGGCACAACCACTGCCTCCTCCTCTCACATCCAAGTTTGTATAAGCAGAACAAGAACAATTAGATAAGCATTTGGCCCTGCATTCCTTGAGATTCATGCTTTTATCTATCCAACTATGCGTAGTATCGGGCAATTTCAACCCGGGATACTTGGCGAATCCATCATTCTTGCAGCTCAATGGCTTCCTGCGCTCACAGCCTTGTGAAAACTCATTTAAGTTCCAGTTCTCCGGTGATCTAGGACTGAACCTATCCAAACATTGACAAATTGGGGATGAAGTAAGATCACAATTGCCATTATCACCACAGTGGCCATAACTATCACAAATGTCTCTTGGAAACGTTGCATAAATTGTCCAATTCCGGTCTGCTTCGGACCAAATCCACTCCTGTCGATACGGCGTCGACGTGGTTTGGTTCATGATCATCCTTCCGAGTACGGACTTATTCACCATGTGGATTGTCAGGTAAACCTCATCCTTATTGGAGATGAAACTGAAGTTCAATGCAGGAAGTGCCCTGGCTGGTTTACCACTGAACAAAACACCATTCCATGGGCCACTTCTCAAGTACTCTTTGGACCCTTTCCACATTACTGGCTCCGGATACTCATGCAGCTCCATTTCCCAGATGAAGTCCCCTGGAGAAGGGTCATCTTGACTTTTCCATGCCGTTAAACGTCGATTAAGTCCGGTCCTCAAGTCCCATCCAAGCTTCATTCCTGGCAACAAAGTATCAGATGGGTAGTCAAAACTCTGCCACAAGTAGTTTTCTGAGTTTGTATCTTTCTCATCTCTGAGGACAAGATTGCCATTATCCAGGAGCTGCAGGACAGGGCTCTGGCTCTGGGATTGTTTTGATGAATTTGTAGACCAAACAGTCTGGTTGTTGTTGTTGTTGACAAGGACAAGATTGCCTATGCTGTTGATCATCAAGCTGCCAGTGGAACCATTGATTGGAGTTTGCCTGTTTGCAACCCAAACAACAGTTGGAGTTGGGATGTTCTTGTACCAAATTCCCAAGTAGCGGCTCTTGGAAATGCCTGGACTGAAAAAACCCAGCTCAAATATTCCACCCGGAGAAGAAACCAATGACTTGCCATCACTGAGGGACTGAGATGAAGTAATGGTATCAGCAGCTGATGAAATTCTGCTCAGAGAACAGAGTAAGCAGATACTGAAAACCAAGAAACAGAGGAGCTCCATTGAAATCTATTCTAGCTTTCTCTGTATCAAGCTTACTGCTTACAAGTTGAAGTATTGATACTATTTGGTGGAGCATTAAGAAGAACCCAAAGACCCAGAACTGCACGCAGTTGACTTGTCTGTAGCAGACATTTTTGGTTCCTTCCCTACCTAGCATTAAAAGCGCACTTCATTTCTTTAACTTTTTCTTACAATGAGATGGATAGTTACAGACTATGGCTTGTATTTAAAAAAAATTCTTATTCATTTTCTTACAATGAAGATTTTGTATTGAAAAATAAAAAGGGAACGTTCCTTGAAATATATATATTTTTTAGCCGGAAGTTGAAAGGTTTTTATTTTTTGGAGTAAATACCATGAAGTGTCTCATGCTTGAAGGGTAGAATTAATCTCCGTTCAAGATTTGACTTGTCCATAACTACAAAGTATTTGCCAATCGCACCACAACTTGTTGGAAGTTGAAAGCTTTGATCAGAGCCGGTCCATTGATTTTGGAGGCCCTGTGCAAATATGGATGTCGAGGCCCTACATATATACAAGTAGGAGAAAAAAATCCATATAGAAACAAAATTTTCCGACACAAGAAGAACACCTTCGGAAAGAGCTTCCCAGAAAAATTTCTTTAGTCACTCTTCCAAATCACAGAGCTGATAAATTGATTTTCCAATTTCAATGCTCGATGAATTCTCATGTGAATGAGAGAGGGAGAAAAGAATTGTGATTTTGGGGAAAGGGCTAAAGCTTGGGTTTTTACAATCCAAAATTTGATGGAAGAGGGTGGTACACTGATACTGAAGAGAAAAGGATTTATTTTGATGGAGGAGAGTGAGAGAGACTTACTGAAAGAGAAAAGAATATTATAATGAGAAGAGGAAAACGAATTAAATTAGGGCCTCTACTCTTAAGTCGTGGAAGTTGTTGATAATTAATATTCAATTCAATTTTGGTTTTGATTTTGGGGCCTTGCATGTGGCGTTGTGAGGTGATATTTAATATTTCATTTTTATTTTCATATTTTAATTAATTGAATGCGTTGATTCGGAAAAATTTGAGGCCCTTAAATTTTGGGGACCCTGTGCGGTCGCACAGCTCGCACACCCATGGGCCGCCTCTGGCTTTGATGTAGCCCGTGGATGGCTTTCAAATTGCAGTAGTCAGGGATGTAATTGTGGACCATGCACGTTAGGAAAAAACAAGGCGTCCTCTTTTTCCACGCTAATATTGTGGACTAGAGTACTGCCCTTGGTCAAGGTTTACTTTAGATCTTGACACTTTTTAATAAGGTGGTTGGCTGATACTTCTATTTATCAACTCCAATATAGTTAGATGTAAAGTTCTTCTAACAGGATACTCATTTGTTGGTGTAGTCCTTAGTCCAAAATGTGATACTCAAAATCGAAAGTGCTGGTGGGGTTTAGCCCAATGAAAAAGACTCGCTTATATATCAAGGATTTAAGATTCGAACTCTCATAGTACTGTTATAGTGTTTTCATTAAAGGAGTTTGGACACACATATAAAAGTATGCATACCAAAATGAAATTTTGGTTAAAATTTAGGAACCATTCGTATAATTTGCCCTTCCCCTTAATCAATCATTCATTCAAGCATTGCACATCCTGCACAGTTCCAGTTCATTTTATTATGTTTTCAGGCTCACTCTCAACCTAAATAAAAAAATCAAATTAAATTGTCAGTCGAACTACTTTGTTGCTGAAGTGTCTTCAAGCTAAATAAAGGTAGGTTAATGCATCACCAAAAGCAAGTCATCAACAATTCGACCTTTTTTTTTGTTTGTATTTTATCTTTAATATCAATAACCCACTTGGATTATTCTGTGTGAATTTTCAAACCACTACATAATCTGTCATTCTAGAAGAAGAAAAACTCTTGGTCCGACGACCACGTCACTCGTGTGATCACTTTCAAGCAAACAAGAGTTCCAGCATTTGGGTGTCATCCGGGCCTAGGTTGATTTAACTCAGAAATTATTAGGATCCAACCAAACCAAGCTCTTCTAGAATGAAGGTTTTGCTGTCATCAGCCTCTTTGAAAACAACACTATACTACGTCTAACACATGTGCAAAACTATATCTTACTGTAATTTGTCTGTAAGAAAGGGGCCAAGTTGGATTGTCAATGGTTTCATTAAGCCTGTTGTTTTTTCCTTGAGTCAAAAAGCTTGTGGAAAATGCATCACATGCCTCTGTAATTTCTAGATTTCCACAGACATTTCATTACGCCGGTTATTTTTCCTTGAGTCAAAAAAGCTATGAGAACAATGACTTGTAAAAATTTATCTAAATCAAATAGACAATGGATTTTGATAATTTGTGGATTGCGATGGGTGTTTCTTTGTTTTTCTCTACAAGTCAACAACCTTCTGGAAAACACACCCCTTAATGGCGGATGGCGGTACATACGCAACCATAACCTAGAATTAGTTGACAAATTTAATTGGATCCAGTTTCTTTTCTTCAGCTTTTCAGTGAGCCAGAGACTGAAAGTCATAAATGTACGCCATGGCTGAAAAAGCAGGTCACACTCACGGGTCATTCAAAAAGAAGAGGAAGCGGAAGCCTTTCTATGCCTTATTATCACATTGACTTCAGAGTTTGGCTTTACTATGGTACCAGGGTCGTTATTCACGTTTTGGGTTCAATGGTCACATGTGCTCTTACACTCATTGTGTATTATAATTTAGTATTATAATTGATTTTAAGTTGGATACTATAAGATTCTAATTCCAATTTAAAATTTCACATAGTCATGCTTTAAGATAACCTTACTGCTTCGTTCACAAAGTGTACGTTTGAAAAATAGTTGGTAGCATGTACATTTAGTATGACATGAATAGCTAAAACGTTTTTATCACTCAACCTATATATTGTTCAATAAAGGAAACCATTTCAATCTCTAAATTAAGTTACCGCGAACTAATCAATCGTTAACGAGCCTCCAAAAGTGTAATTGATATTTCGTTTCTTGAAGATGGTTGATTACCTGAAGAAGAGCCTGCTTCACGTGATTCCTTTTCTGTAAAGAAACCAGGTTGTTTGGGCTGAGCCAATGCAATCTCACTTCCCAGCATTATAACCACAGATGACATGCTTGGTCTATCCTCGGGATGATGTTGCACACATAAGAGACTAACATGGATGCAACGTAACACTTCCGATAGAGTACATGAGCTTTCTAAACACATATCGATCAGTTCTAAAGGCCTTCCTTGAATCCACAATCTCCATGCCTGAAACATGTCAAAACTCCTTTTTGGTCAATTGCCATTCACACGTCTAATATGTATCAAGAAGAAATTATACTGCTGATTCTTACATGTCCAATAAGGTTATGACTCTGGTTTGGATGGTAGAATCCCTTATTTTTCCTTCCACTTATGACCTCCAGCACCAAAATACCAAAGCTAAATACATCCGATTTGACAGAAAACAGCCCATCAACAGCATATTCAGGTGCCATATAACCGCTGTTGAAAGTAGAAACATCAAATGCAAGTGAGAACATAATAAACCATTGATGAGGAAGAAAACTAGATCATGCAAAATATTATAAGAAAAACTTACTATGTTCCAACCACTCTGTTTGTATTTCCACCAGACTGATCTCCTCCAATTAATGTTCTAGCCAAGCCAAAGTCTGAAATTTTTGGATTCATTTCATTATCAAGTGAAACATTACTTGCTTTGAGATCTCGATGAATAATCCTTAGCCCGGAATCCTGATAGAGATAGAGGAGACCCCGAGCAACACCGCAAATAATGTGGAAACGTTTAGGCCAATCTAACAGTAGTTCTCCTCTCACACTATCTGGCAAGTTTAATCCAAAATCAACTTCAGTTCAAAACTGTTTAAAAACCTACATATGAATTATTTTAAAGCAATTAATTCTGCCTAAATTTATAAGGTACCAAAGGTCCAAACCAAATATAAAGGAGTCCAGGCTTCTGTTGGGCATGTATTCATAAATCAGAATTTTCTCCTCTCCTTGAATGCAGCATCCAAGAAGCTTTACAAGATTTCAATGCTGAAGCTTTGCAATCAGTATAACTTCATTCTTGAACTCATTCAATCCTTGGCCAGAACTTCTTGAAAGTCTCTTCACAGCAATTTCTTGTCCATCTGGTAGTGTCCCCTGGAAATTTACAGTATTTCAAAATATTGTGAAACTCTGGATGTAGTTATTTTTTCTTAGTCTGGCCCTTAAAATACAAGTTACAAATTTACCCTGTAAACGGGTCCAAATCCACCTTCTCCGAGCTTGTTATTGCTTGAAAAGTTATCTGTGGCAGTAGCTACTGTGGGCAGGTCAAAGAGCGGGAGCTCCAGATCCTCCTCTGGTTCCCCTTCATTGGTCATATTTGTTTCACCTATCTCTGTTTTCCCACACGTAGTAGACATGGGGTTGATGTCAGTGATAGCTTATAAGTAAAAGGAAACAAAAACTTATATATGCAAACGGACTATGTACTAATTTAATCATCTCTTTTCACGAAATTAAACTCCATACAACTTTAAATCTCTTTATGTCAAATATTCATCAAAATACAATCAAACAACACCCACAAATTTTTTGCAAAGATGGTCAAGGTAGTTAATGTACCTTTTAATTTTCTCCTGTTTCGGTGAAGGTAATATCCAACTAACAGCACTACAGAAAACACTACTGCTATGGAAACTGCAATTATCATTGCTGTCTTCACTTTACCACCACTTTCTTCATCATGTTTGTATGATGCAGTAGAGAAGATGAGTAAAAAATGCAGCAAACAATAAAGGAAAATTCAGGTCAATGATTTAACTTAGATAGAAGAAAAATGGATTTCTTATCAAAACAACATGGAATCAACAATCGAGCTACATGTCACATAAAAAGTATTTAACAAGCAGCCAATGTTACAAAGTTCCATACCTAATTCTGAAGCCGACATTCAAATATACAGATCCTGCCCAGCAGCTGGAAACTGCCTGATATCTATTAGATCACCAAACCAGATGGCGCAGCCAGTACCTCCTTCTCTGATATCCGAGCTTGTATAAGCCATACAGGAACAGTTGTTCAAGCATTTGGTTCTGCATTCCTCGAGATTCATATTTTTGTTCACCCAAGAATGTGTTGTATCTGGCAGTTTCAAGCCAACAAATTTGACAAAGCTATCTTTATATCTTTCCTGGCAGCTTAATGGTTTATTGCGCACACATCCTAGAGACCAGTCCATCAAATTCCATTTTTCTTGAGACATATGCTTGAATCCGTTTAGACATTGGCAGACTGGATTCTCATCAATGAGACACTTTCCATTGGCTCCACAGAGGCCATAATTATCACACAAGTCTCTTGGTACGAATGAATTGGCCCTCCAAGTTTGATCTGCTTCAATCCACGTAAGGCGATCACAAGTACTGATGGTTTGGTTCAAAACTATTCTTGAGATTACAGAAATTGGAAGGGTGTACATGTAGTACACTTCATTGTAATTATAGACAAAGTTGAAACTATAAAGTGGATTAAGCCTTAATTCTGGTAAACCACTGAATCTCAGGCCATTCCATGGGCCACTACGATAGTATTTTGCAGTGCCTTTCCGAACATATACCTCGGGATAAGTATCACGTTCCATTTCAAACCCATAAGTGAAATCTCCTGGACACGGGTCTTCTGAATTTTTCCATGCTGATAAACTCCGTTTTATACCTGTCCTCAAGTCCCATCCCATCTTCATTCCTGGTAACAACGTATCAGAAGGATAGTCAAAGCTTTGCCAGTGCCACAAATAGGTTCCTGCATCTCTTAGTACTAAATTCCCAGAATCTAAAAGCTCTACCAGTGCACCTGGGGCATGTTTAGCTGAGCCTATCCACCAAACAACACTCTTATTCTGACCTAACAGCACAAGATGTCCTGTACTGTTTATCATCAAGATGCCGGAAGAATCATTAATGGGGTTGCATCTGTTTGCAACCCAAACAACAGTTCTAACTGGGATGTTCTTGTACCAAATGGCCAAGTAACGATTCTTGGAACTACCTGGACTGAAGAAACCAAGCTCAAAGCTTCCATCACTTGAAACCAAGGTGGTTCCATCACGGATAGACTGGGAGGGACTAATGCTGTCAACTGCAACGGAAATTGTGAATAACAGAAAGAGAAAATTAGTACTGATAAGCACAAAACAAAGTTCACCCATTAAATTCTAAATTTTCCTTTTTTTTTTCCTTGATGTCCCCTGCCTAATGGTTTCCTGCAAGTCAAAGATATAATTAGAAAGAAAAGATACCTGTGGTTCAGAATTGATAGGATTATATGCATCCTCAACCAAACTTCAAAGAATTGTGGAAATGTGAAATGGTTGGTTTTTGACAAGTCAAAAGTAAATTTTCCTCTGCTAGATATACATAATCCATCAATGGTGAGGCCCTACCTGTCAACAACTGAATACAAAATACGTTTTGGAGTAAAAGTTTCCATCTTGGACGAAAATCAACCCCAGATTTTACATTGTTACTGCCTAATCTAAACGAAATTTGAGAGCTTTTTGCTCAAAATATTGGCCTATTTGAATTCGTTACTTTAAAATTTCAAAAGAGAACTAACAGAAGAGAAAATCTGGGTTCTGGGTACTTACTGTTGGCAGTTGAAGATTGTCAAAGACAGAGAAAGTGGCGGCATTGTTGTTTCGTCTGCGACGTCCAAATATCATCACTGTAATCTCTGTTTCCACATTCTCTCCTCTGCTTGTAAGGAATAACAAATAAGTACTTGGGCTCGCCAATGCCACCCTCTCCCTTTTCTACCTTAAACTTTCTGGCTTCTTCCTTTTTCACCCAGTTACCGCTCATTTAGCCATCGTTCGATCAAATAAAAGACTTCTCGAATTTCTTTATTAAAAAAAAAAAAGACTTTTCGAATTTCTCTATATAAAAGCTAATTAAGCTACGCCTGGGTGCGTTTGGTTCATGGGGGAATTGAGAATGGGAGTGTTTCTGTAGAAGTGATTTTACTCACTATTGATTTTAGCCGAAATATAAGTGCTTTTATACTGTACTTACGTGACTTTGATGTTATTTATGGTGTTTGGCTACCTAAAGAAAAGTTTTTTTTTTTTGTCAATTTTCATCATCAAACATATTAAAATTTAAAAAACAATCATATAATATTAAATTTTGAGCATTCTTAAACAAAAATAAAAAAATATATATAGGTCTAAATCATACCAAAATTTTCTTTTAAAAAAATTACATGGATAAATGTTTCTTTAGGATGAGAAAATATATTGTTAAATGACACAAATATGCCATCCAAAAAAAACATAAGTATCAAGAAGACATAAGAAGATTTGCAATTCTCTCAATCATCCATCTCTCGTGCACGAGTTAATTTTTCTTCTACAATAATCTCTGCCTCATGTGTTGGGTGAAGTAGCTCTTCATCATCATCATATGGTTAGAACTCTACATCTACATCAAATGAATTCTTATGAAGTTATGGAGAGCTATTAAAGCTACACTTGTTTTTCCAAAGGAAAATTATGAATTTGACGTACCATTCTCCATCGGTTTTTCCAAACACCAAATGTTCTTTTAATTATGCATCTTATGTTGGAAATTTTATATTATTTAATAATATTTAATTTCTATAGTGAATGAAAAATAAGTATTGTGTGTCTTAGTATTTGTTTTGCACTTGGTTATCCTTTAAAGTGCAGTTATTAATTATTAAACGATGAGATTCAAATGATCAAGTGGTCTTGTTTCCGTAGAGTTGTGTCTCTAACTTTTCAAATGAAAAGCTACTTATGTTTCAACAAGAGGTGTAATGAGTTTTATATAAACCAAACACCTTCACCTACTTGGAATATTGAATGAAGAGAGTTTTTATCTGTGAAAAGCAAAGAGTATCCCCAATATTCTATTGCTAAATTCTTCCTAGTTTTGTCTTGAGAGTACAAATATATAATTGGTTCGCCAGGATTATCCGATTGTTGAATCCTGGGAGATGGACACCTATAGAACCTCGAGCACAAGGGCAGGGGCAAAATCTATCTTTAAAGTTGTAAGTATTTCTACTTGTGTTTGTTGATTTACATTAATTTCATGTAAATTTGTTATTGTATTTGATTATTACAATTCTGTTGAGAATTATTATTATCTTCAAATTCATATTTCCTATTGTTCTGCCATCATCTTAGAGATGAGTGTATGTGATTAAAAATTTCTTTCTCCCTCTTGTTTGGTTTTCTCGTTGAAAATCAGGAAGATGATATTTACCTATACATGTGAATCAATAACAATATCAATATTATTTTCCATATTTGATAGAAGAAACATATCCAACTTGAAATAAATGGCATTTTGATTACTAACCAATAGGTGGATGCGGAATTTCAATGCTGGTATTCTTAAGGTCTCAATAAATACATGTATCATGGGCGACGCCCTCCCATCCAGCCCAAAAAAATGTAAATCACATACAACCATGATATTTTGGGTAGTGATGCCTTTTCTACCAATATAAGGTACTTGTATTTCTTTAGACACAACTAGTATATGTGTTCCATCAATTGCCCCTATGCAATCTTTAAAGTAAGGATAATATCGATTGTCATCTTTAATTTTCTTTGAAACTCTCTTGAATTCATAATTACTAGGACTTATAAGATCATAGTGAAGCCATGACCTGATGTGAGAAGAAATATTGCTAAACCTCCAGTAATGGTATTTCTCCACCTTCTTTCAAACACATGTTATTGAATGACATTATATAAAATAGGAAATTCAAGTATTGAATGACATTATAAAATGATTTAGAAGAGGATGCTTTAAGGTTGAGGTGATGGTAAGTAGGGTGAAATAACTTTTAATGCCTTTGTATGAGGCTTATGAGAAAGAAGATCCAGCATTTATGTAACATCCCGATCCAATGTTTAATAATTTATTTAATCTACATAAATTAATTAAATTATTTAATACTGAAATTACAATTTTGCCCTTGGGATAGGGTTATTTTGGTTACTTTTTAATCAGGTAGGATTTTGGGAAAATGAATTACACCATGACATAAATCGCGTCGATACGAGTTCGTAAACATATAGTGGGCTCAAATCGGAGTTATAACGAAGAAGTTACGATCAACGAAAGTGTAGTGGCACAATCGTAAATATTTCGAAGTCTGTTTTTAAAAAATCTAATCTCTCTCTCTCTCTCTCTCTCTCTCTCTCTCTCTCTCTCTCTCGCGATGACACACCCCCCTTGAACCGCTGGCCATGTTTTGGCTGGTCATTGCCACATCCGGCCACCACGGGCACAAGACATGTCCCAAAACGATCGGGTCACCACCCTCTCTCCGTCCCACCCAAGCCCCGCTGCTATCCGCCGCTCCAGCCACAGGAAATTGCTCAAAATCGCTGGATTTTTTGTAAATTTTCTGTCGTCGATTGAGACGATTCCGGCTACCAAATTTGTCGATTCATGTATGCTTTCTCATCCTTTCAATGTGCTCTAGCTGATGGTTGGGTTGATTAGGACTGATTTTGAAGTTTTGAAACTCGTTTTTTGAATAAAAGTTTTGGCCGATTTTCTGCTCGAGTTTCCGACAAGTTCCGATCACTTTTTGACCATGACCTAAGAACAAAAGTTACTTTACTTGTTGTCTTGATCATGTAGGTATATGTATTGATGGGTGTTTTGAGAATTTTTCCGTCGTCGGAATTTTCTCAAAACACCCATGCATTACCGATGCGTGGGCCACGTGTGGGTGACCCATTTGGTCCTAAAATGATCCCCATGTTGTCTCCAGTACGACGATATGCTCATATTTGAATTTGGTTATCGTTTGACAGTCGATCGGATTTAAGCATATTAGGCGTTATTCGAGTTCGATATGTTCAAACCTTTGGATCGAATCCATTTCCAAATATATTGATCTAGGCACCTCTAGGATCATATAGGAATTCGCAGATCGAGAATCGGAGTCCGGATGCTTTGATTTAACGCAATTGAAAGATTAGGTAAAACAGTGATCGTCCGATCGTGCGATCGCGAGCGATCCAAACCGTTCGAATTGGACCAAACTTGCAAGACATGTATAATAAACCTTGTTGAACCCATAGGAACTTTCGGATCAGAAATAGGAGGTCGTGAGGCCCATGGGCCTAATTGACCAAATTTGGGAAGTTTGGCCACTCGTTGACCGAGCGTCTTCCGAGGTTATTCCACCATTCGAAACACGTAGTTGGACCTTAGGAACTTCTTGTTCATCGTTCACACACTTGGAATCCCGGGAAAAACTAGGAAATTATTTTAAAGTCTCGTTCGAAGTATTTTATTTTAATCTAGCCTCGTATTCTTAAATAGGTACTCCGGGCCAGTGTACCCACCAGGGTCAAACATCGTTTGATTATCTGTGAGTGGATTTTGTTTTTAAATAATATTTATTATTTTCAAGGATGAAAAAATATGCATAATGAGTTCTTTGATTTTTGAGTTATTATATATTTAGAAGTTGAAATATAATATGATTATGAAAAGTATTGGAATTATATTAGAATATTTGCGGATTGTGATTATCTTGAATGGATATATGCTATTTTTGAGAATTATTATATATATTTGGATATGTATTGGGTACATGGGGTTATTGGTAATGAGATTATGGAATGAGAATAAGTTGTGGTTTATGTCAGTTTAGAGTGCTATTAGCACTACCTTATGTACCTCACCGGATTTGAAATACATGGATTATATACTTGGAAACTTTTGAGATACTTGGATATGTCAGAACCCTGGCACCCTTGACAGGGTGTTTCGTAGACCCTTAGCGGGGTAAGTCTGCGCGTGTAAGACTTGTCACAGGCGTAAGAGTATTGAGGATTTTGTTGTACGTGCTGGTGAGCTAGTCCCCAGGTTGGACGGCTCGTTCCCTAGCCACATGATTAATTGCAGATTCTTCCATGTGATGTAGCCAAATAATCCCTCGGTTGGATTGTTTCCCTGGTACAAGTTTGGTAGTGGTCTAGCCAAACAATCCCCCAACATTAGTTGACCTGAGCTTGGCAGGCAGCGCCAAGCCCTGAACTTCGAGCCCGACTTCCTGGAGGGAAATCTTTATCTATTTTTACTTATGTTTAACTTCGTTTTGTTTGTAAACTGAATTCCGTTAGATATGCTCTTTTATTACCCATGTTAGGTTGAATTTAAGGCCGGAGGCCTAATATGTAAATTGCATGTTATTACTGTGTGCATGCTGCGGTTGATGTTTATAATTGTGTTAACAGGTTGAAATTTTGGGAAATGTCCATTTTTCAGGAGAGACTCTGCCGAATGTCTCGAATTCTTCTCCTTGATTTGGAAAAAGAGGCTATGACGTTATTAAATGGGCCTGACATCAACTTGATGTCGGAAAAATTACAAGATTCATTGCGGGTTCTGAGGAAATTCGAGGCGGGTCCTGTCAATTTAGCCAATCTAATGTGGAGGTTAATGCCGAGGGTGGGGGAAGTAAGTTGTTGGGAGTGATCCAAGACTTAAAAGGTTTTTAAGAACAAGAAATGACAAAGATATGGTTCAAATAAAGAATGAGGTTGATAAGTACTTATTGGAGGCAGCTCAAGATCCAAAAGCACCAGTAGGATTTGATTTGTTAACTTGGTGGAGAGAAAACTCTCCAAGGTTCCAATTTTGTCTAAGGTTGTAAGGGATGTATTTACTAACCCTGTTTCCAGTGTGCCTTCAGAATTTGCATTTAGTTCTGGGAAGAAGGTTGTGTATATTGTTCGAGCTTGTTTGACCCCGATAACAGTTGAGGCCCTTATTTGCACTAATGATTGGCTTAAGTGTGAGGCTTTTTACTTCAACAAGAAGCCCACCAAAGATGATCTTGAGTTTTATTAGACTTTGGAGAAAATGGAATCTGGTAAGTGTGCATTTGTAGAGATTATAACTTGTTCCTGTAATGTTTTTTTTCCTTTTTTAAAGTTGTTCAATAACCTCTTCCTTTTTATCTCACATTATGTATGTTTTGTTGGGATTACATCACTGCCACGTAGTGCAAATGATTCCACAAGTGATGTTGCTGCCTTTCACGACTTTGAGTAAGTAGCCCATTTATATTTCTGTTATGTTTTTATTATTTTGGCTTGTAAGCCTAAGTGAAGGTAATAACTTGGGGATGCCTCTGTTGCACACTAGGGTGAATAAGGCCACCTACTGCAAGCTTGTGGAAAAAGTGCAAGCTAAACTTGCTTCCTGGAAGAGTAAAGTACTTTCTACTGCAGGAAGAGCAACCCTGATCCAAGCTGTCACCTCTGCTATACCTATTTATGCTATGCAAACTGTCAAATTGCCTATGAGTATTTGTGGGGATCTTGATAGATTAAATCAGAATTTTTTCTGGGGTGGCAGTGACAAGAAACAGAAAATTCATCTTTGCCAATGGGATATTGTGAGTAGACCTAAAAGCCATGGTGGTCTTGGCTTCAAGAAAACTCACCATATGAATCAAGCTCTTCTAGCGAAAAGTGCCTGGAGATTATGGAAGAAGGAAGAGGGCTTGTGGTCTCAGATTTTTGAGAAAAAATACTTAAAGGGCCACTCTTTTTGTGATCCTCATATGATTCCTAAGAATAACTGCCTCTCCCACGTGGAAGGGGATTTTATTTGGGGCTCAAATTCTTGATAAAGGGTTGATCTGGAGGCTTGGAAAAGGTGATAGTGTCAACTTTTGGAATGATAAATGGGTTAGCGATGTAGCTATTATCCACCATGTGGATGCTAATCATGATCGAGATTTGAATGTTGTTGTCTCTGATTTTTTTAAGCATGGCTGGTGGGATGTTGAAAAACTAAAAAGTGTGCTTTCTGTCGAGTCAGCGTTTAAAGGATTGCCAAATCTGGCAACCTACTTCTAATGGTTTGTTTTCTGTCAAGTCAGCGTACAACTTACTTTTCAAGGGGACAGAGTGGTTACATCCTTGGTGGAAAGTGCTATGGAAACTCAGAATCCCTCCCAAGATTCAAATTTTCTTCTGGTTGGTTTTTCAGGAAAAAATTTTGTCTAATGATCAGCGTGCTCCAGGCATTTAACTGCAAATCCGGATTGTAACATCTGTGAGTGGCCTATTGAATCTACCATGCATATCATGCGGGACTGTCCTAGAGCAAGAAGAGTGTGGAGTTTATTTCTAGATAATAATCATGACTCCTCCTTCTACCATGCTGAGTTACACCCTTGGCTTCTAAACAACATGTGCTCTAAGGTACAGTTCTATCAAATCCCTTGGAGAATTTTATTTGTGTTCATCTGCTGGCACATATGGAAATGGAGGAATGAGTTTATCTTTAAAAATGAAGCACCGCTACCTTATAATACTCAAGATATAATTTTGTCTGTTGCTAAAGATTGGATTAAAGCTTCTGCTGCCAATCAGAATGACATTGAGAAAGTGCATGTAATGCTGGCTTGGAATCCTCCTGAGGTGGGGGTGGTTAAACTAAATGTGGACGGGTCCCGCAAAGAAAGTAACGGAGCTATTGGCGCTGGAGGAGTTCTCAGAGACCACCTAGGACAATGGCTTGGTGGTTTTGCCTGTCAACTTGGGGAAAGGAAAAATTCTTGAAGCTGAAGTTATGGGGCTTATTTTTTGGTCTAAAGCTTGCTGTGGAAAAACATGTTGATGATATTGTTATTGAAATGGACTCAGCTATTGCTGTGAATCTCTTACAGAATGCTGAGGTGGATAATTGTCATCCTACGGCTGGACTGGTTAGCAATTGCAAGAGAGTCATGAGCCAGTTTAGAAGGGTTGAATTCCAACACATCTATAGAGAGAGGAACTCTGTTGCTGATGGTTTAGCTACTTGGAGTCACAACCTCGACATGGGATATTGGTACCTTGATGAAAGTCTTGTTTGGATTGGAAACTTGTTGACTGGTGATTCGATGGGGGCTGCTAAGGCCCGCTGATAAATGTAGTGTAATCTGTGTTTTTTTCCTTTGGGGTTGTTTAACCCCCTTTTCTCATTAAAAAAAAGGTAATAATGAGACTTCATTATTTTGTTTGTAAGACATTATTTATTCAGATTTCATCATTCCGATTTTACCCTTCTTATTGGTTTTATTTTTTATAATAACCAAAGTTGAATAAAGTAAGACAATTACTGATCTGCCATCTCCAAATACCTTTGTCGTGGTTCCAACTCATTTTACACCATGAAAGATCCGAAATCTCTCATTTTCCCCTCACCTAAAAGTGGCCGCCGTGCCCATTGCTCAACACACAGGAATTTCATCTTGGGTGAAATAAAATAAACTTAAAAAAATAAATAAAAAAAATCAAAGAAGCCCAATTTGACGATTCATAGTAGCATCCTTCTGATAAACCATATCAACCCGCATGCTCCTAGAAGTATATGTCGAAGTGGTGGCATGAAAGGAACCCACAATTATCGTTGGGGCACACAATGTTAGCAACTCTGGTCCAAGATGAAACACATGTGAAGAAAAGGGAGAGCGGAGAGATATGGCGGATATGCCAAGGGTGATAGGATGAAAACGGCAGAATTGGGGATGGGCCACTTTCTTTAATTATTTTTGTAATAATTGTTTTAAGATGAGAAGGGTAGAATCAGGATGATAAAATGTGAATAAATGAAGTGTTAAATCATAGGACAGGTGTCAGGACAGAGAGAAGAGACACATAGGAACACACAAAATGGACAGCATATACGCTCCCTACTTAAGTTAGTATTTGCAGATTGTTGATGATCAATGAGTTAATATTTTAGTATTTGGGATTTTGAAAATGCAAGTTGTAGATTTTGAATGTTTTGAAATTTGAGTACTTGCAGATGTTAGAATGAAATAGGGAGATTGAAAATGCAGGTTTGTTTCATCAATTATAAAATTAGGGTTTGCTGTATGAAAATGCATATTGAAAATTGAGCTAAAAGTAAAGTTTGCTCAAAATTGTTCACACGTCGAATACAAACCAGCCCAAATTAGAGTGACTGATTAACCAAATTGCTCGGTTTCATCACCTATTAGTTCGGTTCTTAAATTCTCCAAACTGTAGACTCCAGTTTGATTTTTAATTTGGACTCAAAATCAACCCAAATCAAACCGAGCCTAGCCCAAAATAATGTCATAGGCTCTCCACCTATAGTATTGCAGGAATTTTATCTCCTCCATGAGAGCCTCTCTCTCCTCTGTGAGAGTTTCCCTTCACCACTTGCTGGCTGGTGATTAATTTCCAACCCCAACCACTCAATTAATGCTTCCACCACCCCCTGAACATCACATTCATTTCGTCCCTGATACAAATCTCTAACAAATCGACACTTTCATTACCTCCAGGATACAAACCTATTACACAGCGCCGCTTCAGGACTTGCTGCTCTTTAAATTCTTGCTCCTCGAGAAGCAAATCAGGAACATTAAAAGTCGTTATAATTCCTCACCCAATATCTGATTTGCAACGCCCTTAACAACATCTTTAATGGCTTGCAACTACCTCGTACCCGCAGACTCATCCCATGGAAGTATAAACAAGGCTGCTTACATCCCCAACCCTCTCACCAGTCATCCCCACAAGGAACTGTACCCTCTTATCATTATGGCCCTCATACCAGACTTTCAAAAATCATAAACACCTCCACAATATCAAATAGAAACAAACCACACCACACCACAAGTACCCCAAACACAAAATTTCTTTCAAGGCAGAAACCCAATACACACACTCGCCCCCAGCCAAAAATGAGTGAAAGGAGGAGAGCTGGTCCTGGAAGGCTGGAAGAGGGAGACCCACCACGGAGGAATTCTTGGGGATCTCAAACTTGGAATAACGGCCAAAATTGGTGGGTGAAGTGATTGCCCAGAAACTACCCAACAAAGGGGCTATCAAGAACATCCTAAAAGCGGCATGGAAGAACTATGGGGAGACCAAAATTGCTTGGGTCAGGGATAATCTATTTGCCATAACAGTGATAGACGAAGGAATGGCAAACAAGATCCTTGACAACGGCCCCTGGTCGGTGATGAAGTGTTGTTTTGCAATCAAGAAGTGGCCTCCAGCCAAAGCTATTGAAGAGGTAGACATGGACCTGGTGCCCCACCGGGTTCAGATTTGAAGGTATTCCGCTAAACTTAAGCCATGAAGAAAATATGATCAAGTTAGGAGAGAAGGTTGGGGCTTGTTTGCACTAAAACTTAACAGATAGAAATGAGTGCAACTTACAGGTGTTGTGGACGATCGAATGGATCGATTGAGCGTCCAGATGCAGATTCTTCTTATCCTTAGCTGCTAATCCTGAATGGAAAGAAGCCGAGACTCGTAAGGTCTATGGAACCGGTGTGGAACCAGCCTAAGACCCTCCGATGCCAAAGTAAGTTTGTTTCTAAGAGCTTTTGCTGTTGACAATATATTGAGCATAAAAGTCAAGTTGAAAAGTCTTACCCTTGCATTGTAGTGAAGGGCCCTTATTTATAAAGGGCATTTTGCATGCTCTTAGTACTTATTTCCGATGTGGGACTCGTGGGAGGGCCTGTGAGGCTGACACGAGTCCTTGGATATTTCGGGCGGGTGCTCCAGAGGTTAATTCTATAGAATCGGTAAGCGATGCTGATTACATGTTATGCTGGATCAGAAGCGACGGCTTAATGATTCCAGATATTATCATCGGTAGGAGATACCGTTTGTATGCTCTAGGTCAGGAGCAGGGGCGTACTGAAATGAGACGGTCGTCATCGGTAGACGATGCCGTTTGGTTGGAGCCTTGGTCGCTTGGGGTCATTCTGATCCACGTGTCACTTAATGAGGGGAGGATCAGATACGGTACAAACAGGAGTCCCTCAAGTTACCAATTGAGAAGCGACTTCTTGGTTGGGGACTTGAACTTGTCTTCGGCGTTCTGGTCCGGACTCCGTGGTCTTGTTATTGCCGATGGTGGCATGTAGTCCCCCAAGTGCCCGAGCGAGTGAGCTTGGAAAAGAGACGGCATCAGACACCAAATGGTCTAGAGTGATTTCCCCCGACTGTGCGCCTACTGTTCGGCACAAGGGGTGAGTGAAAACGCACGACTATGCGCCTCCCGTTCGGCACGAGAGGTGAATGAAAATTCACAACTGTGCGCATGCCGTTCGGTACATCTGGCGTTCGGCACATGGGGTGAGTGAAAACTCACGACTGTGCGCCTGCCGTTCGGCACGAGAGGTGAATGAAAATTCACAACTGTGCGCTCTCCGTTCGGCATCTGGCTTTCAGCACATGGGGTGAATGAAAACTCACGGCTGTGCGCCTGCCGTTCGGCACATCTGGCGTTCGGCACAGGGGGTGAGTGAAAACTCACGACTGTGCGCCTGCCGTTCGGCACGATAGGAGAGTGAAAACTCAAAAGCGTGAGCCTGCCGTTCGCGATTGGACTTCTGGAGCGCGTGAGAAGTGAAACGCGTCGGGTTCTGACGATTAGACCTCTGACGACTGGCGCCTGACGATTGGACTTCTGCATGCATTTGTGACACGTGGCGGCATGGCTCTTTGAGAGGTAGAGTCGTTTCGTGTCTCGATGCATAGCTTCGTATCCCGATGCAACGTTCGTCTAATAAATAGGAGAAAGGGATGAAGGTTGAATCACTTGGCAATTTTTGAGAGCAATCAGAGCTCGAGAGAGGCGATTTCCGGTAATTGAGCGAAGGCGTTGAAGGCGATTTTCGGCAGCGTGTTTTAAAGGCGGAGGCGATTTCCGGTACAAAGAACCACCGTGCAAACAAGGTATATGGCTTTATTTCATCTTAAGTTGGATCAAAGTTGTTGATTGGGTGCATGAACATGATGAACATGTATGAACATGTATGAACATGTATGAATGTTGATGAACATGTATGAATGTTGATGAACATGAACCTCTAGGGTGTAGGATGATTGTTTAATTGTAGCATGGCATTTAGTTTCCCTTCGTTTGTGTTTGTAGATGTCTGATACCGAATCCGAGAATAGGCGCGTAGTCCGGTTGCGTTTCAGGACGAATCGTCCTCGGGAAGTTCTCCTGAGGGCCATGAGAGGGCCAATTCTCCTAGGGCCGAGTCTGCTAGGTCCTTAAGTGTTGAAGTCCTGGGGGAAACATAGGAGGGTGCTGAGGGGCGGGGCACTTCTCGTGCGTCCTCTCAAGTGGGTGATGCACCGAACGCTGAACCGATAGGAACGGAGGTGCCCACCGAAGCTAGGGATGGTGGGACTAGTGAGCCTTCCACATCAGGCCGTGGAGCTGATGCGGCCGATGTGTCAGTGGCTGTGGCAGGGGAGGGGGTGGTGACCGTTGTCAAGGGTAGGCAGCGGATCCCAATGGCGCAGCCGAAGGAGTTGGTATTCGGAGTAGATCACCTAGAGCCGAACGTCTTGACCGAAGGTGAGCTGGCCAAGATCCGGGCGGAGTTTAACATTCGGCTTCGGAGGGATGCAGATCCCAGAGCCGTTGGAGTCGTTAAGTGATAATGACAAAGGAGTTGTCTTTTTCACTGATGTTTTCAAGCATGGGCTTCACTGCCGCTGCGGCCTTCGGTGCAGAAGATCCTTTCGGCGGTTGGATACGCGCGGGTCAATACAATCCAAACCTTTGGATTACATTGATCGGGACGATGCCGCGTTCAACCAGGGCTGGGAGGGGGAGCCAACCTATGAGCAGTTCGCCCAGCTGTCCAGCGTGGACATTTTGTGGTTGGGGTGCCGAGCTCCCAAAATACCTGGCGCAAGCGTCGGGTTATTGTCTCGGGTGATTGGGAATCGGCACCAGGGGTAATTGTAGAGAGGCGGATCCCTAAAGCCTTTCAAACAGTCGGTAGGTCTAGCCCTATCGTTCGGTCAGCAGCTTCATTTTCATTTTTTTTATATTATTTTTTTAACGTTTACTGTTTGCGTAGTGTCATTGAAACGGCCTGCCGCACCGATCCGGGAGATAGAAGCGATCGAACGGGTTCGAGAGAAGATATCTGAAGAAGGGCGCTTCTTCAAAGAGCTGCTCTACTTCTGGAATCTACAAGGCAGGGCTGATGGGAAAGGCCGAGCACGACCGAAGGGCGAAGGAGGAAGAGGAGGAGCAAAAAAGGCAGAGTAAGTGGTGCCGTTCGGCTCATATTTCCGTTCTTCTTCCCACTTTGTTTTTGTTGCTGACCTTAACTTGTTGTTTCAGTGGCGGGTGGGAGGTCGATGAGTGAGAAGACAAAGCGTCGGCTAGAAGGTCAAGGGGCGCAGAAGAGAAACAGAAGAAGAAGAGTGAGTCCTCCCTGCCGAAGAAGAGGAAAGCCGTCGCCTTGTCGGATGACGAGATGACGGTGGCCGAACGCCGCCAGGTGAAGAGGGTGGCCGAAGCCGAAGTCGTTCGGGAGGTCCACCTCCAGGTGATGGTGGCAAGAGGCAGATCGAGGGTGCCCTCGACGTGACGCCGTTGCCGAAAAAGCCGATGGGGCTGAACCCTCGACTTCGGTGCTGATGCTCGATGAGGAGGGGGGAGGATGAGGGGCCGGTAAATGTTCCTTGCCCTCGGAAGGCCGTGCCGTTCATAAACAGGCATGATCGATGACGCTCGAATTGAGCTGCGAGAGATTGAACAACTGTCGATGAAGACGCGCGCGAGCATACCGGGCGAGCTTTCCGGCTTCAGGCTGCGGTAAGTGTTTTGCGTTGTCTTTTTTTTTTTTTGGTCATGTGTTGTCGTAATCTGTCGCTGATGGATTGCTGTTTTGCAGGCTGATATGGAAATGTGGCTCTGCGTAAAGCGAGCCGTACATGCTGCCGAACGTACCAGACAAAGGCTCAGGAGCACCGTTCGAAGCTTGCCGAAGCTGAGGAGCTGCTGGAGGAGGCGGGTCGGCATGCCGTAGACAATGCTGCGAAGATCGCAGAGCTCTCCTCGAAGCTAGCGGCGGCCGAAAAGGAATCGGCGGAGGCGCTGGCGGCAAAGGCAGCGGTGGAGGTGGCGATGGGCGCGGCCGAACGGTCGCACGCCCAGGCGGTGAGGGAGGCGAAGGTGAAGGCTGTCACCGATTATCTATCTCCAGAGGCGTTCACTCTAATGCTGAACTTTCGCATTCTATTATGTCTGCATGCCGTACGTAGAATAATGCTAGAATTTTGATGTCGTATGTATAAGATGTGAAAGTTGGAACCGAAGGGCAGATTACTTGTAATAATACTTTAAATGTTCCACATTCCAAGGATGGCCGATGGTCTGCCCATCGGTGCCGCGTAATCGGTAGGTACCGGATTGGCAGACCGTGACGACTTCGTAAGGTCCTTCCCACGAAGGACCTAGGGTGCCGACCTTGGGATCCTTTGTGGCGAGAGAGACCTTTCGTAAGACCCAGTCCCCCACTTTAAACGATCGGCACTTAACGCGCGAAGCTGGGCGTTTGAACGGTGTTCTTCGATGAGATCGAGGTTCAAGGTAAGTAGCGTCTGGTTTTGCTCCGTTGTGTAAGATGCCGTTCGGCACGTGGGTGCGCCCATTTAGACCGGTACAACAGCTTCGGTACCGAATGCGAGGGGAAATGGTGTTTCGCCAGTTGACCGTCGGGACGAGGTGTTGATGGCCCAGAGAGCCTCTGGTACTAGATCGGGCCATGCGCCCTTAGCTGTGCCGAGCTTCTTCTTCATCGTCTTTTTGATGATCTTATTGATGGCCTCTACCTGGCCGTTTCATTGTGGGTGCGCTGGTGACGCGAAGAATAAGTTGATGTTGAATCGTTGACACAGGTGCCAAACTGAGAGGAGTCGAACTGTTTGCCGTTGTCGGTGATGATCGCGTTCGGGAGGCCGAACCGACAAATAAGGTTCTTCCATACAAAGTGTTCGACCCGGGCTGCGGTGATGGTTTCCAGTGCTTCGGCCTCGGTCCACTTTGTGAAGTAGTCAACGGCAACGATGGTAAATTTAAGCTGTCCCTTTCCTTGGGGCATGGGGCCAATAAGATCCAAACCCCACTGGGCGAAGGGCCATGGGCTGACAATCGGGGTGAGCGGCTCAGCAGGCCGTTTTGGGATTGAGCAATCGTTGGCAATGACCGCATTTCCGGACAAGTTGGGTAGCATCGGCATGAAGGGTCGGCCAATAATACCCTTGCCGCACGGTTTTGAAGGCCAGAGATCGGGCTCCAGAATGATTGCCGCAAGCTCCTTCGTGAATTTCCCGTAAAATGTAGTTCCCTTGTTGTGGGGTTACACACCGAAGTAGTGGTAAGGAGTGACCACGCCGATAGAGATTCTGATTTAAAATCAAGTACCTCGCCGATCGCGGCGGAGGGTTTTAGCTTCGGCCTTGTCATCGGGTAGCTTCCCGTCGGTGAGGTACGGGTGGATTGGATCCATCCAACTTGGGCTCTGCCGAACGGTATGTACCTCCTGTTTCCGTAGTGCTGCGCCGAGCGAGGACCTCGATCAACATGTGGCGACCAATGTTGTCGTCGATTGCCGAAAGCCGGGCGTGACAGGGCATCGGCATGGTTGTTCTTCCGAGGGATTTGTTGAACTTGATACGCCGCAAAGCGGTGAAGCAATTGGCGGGCTTGCGTCAGTAAGCAGCCATTGACGTGTCCTTGGCTTCGAATTCGTCGAGTACTTGATTAACGACGAGCTGTGAGTCGCTGCATATCTTGAGCTGTTTAGCCCCCATCTCCTTTGCCAGCCGAAGGCCTGCCAAAGGGCTTCGTATTCGGCTTCGTTGTTGGAAGCATGGAACTGGAATCGGATTGCATATTCGATTGTTGTTTGATCATGGGCTTTTAGTACTAAGCCGGCCCCGCTGCCTTGTCGGTTGGACTAGCCGTCCACATAGAGAGTCCATATAGGAATTGATGGATCAAAGGGTCCTTCGGTCGGATGGGCGACGGAGTCGCCGACAGCGTCCCCGGCGTAATCTCGGCGATGAAATCAGCTACGGCTTGACCCTTCTCGGCAGGCCGAGGACGGTAGTGAATGTCGAATTCGCTGAGTTCAATGACCCATTTCACTAGCCGACCTGATGTCTCTGTTTTCTGTAGCATCTGCGCAGAGGCTGATTGGTGAGGACGGTAAGACTGTGTGCTTGGAAATACGGCCGAAGCTTGTGTGCCAAGAGAACGAGAGCGTAGGCGAGCTTCTCCAATTCGGGATACCGAATCTCGGCATCCTGCATGGCGTGGCTAGTGCAGAAAATTGGAAGCTCTATGCCGTTCGGCTTGCGAATGAGCACGGAACTGAGCGCCGTCCATGAAACCGAAAGGTAGACAATGAGGTCTTCGCAGAAAGAGGAGTGGACGGTAAGGGCGCCTTGCTCATGTAGGCCTTGAGGTCTTGGAATGCTCGGTCGCATTCGGGCAGTTCAAACAATCTGCCGTTTGCTTCCTTTAAGAGCTTTAAAGAATGGAGCGCATCGATCGATAGCATTTGATATGAACCGGGCCAGGGCGGCGACACGCCGGTGAGGCTCTGAATATCCTTCTGTGTCTTTGGTATCTGCATGTCGAGTAATGCCTTGATTTTTTCAGGGTTGGCCTCAATGCCCCGTTGGCTAATCATGAAGCCAAGAAACTTGCCCGAAGAGACGCCGAAGGCGCACTTGCTCGGATTGAGACGCATGTTGTACCTCTTCAAGACGTTGAACATGAGGGATAGGTTGTGGAGGTGAGAATCGGCCGTTTTGCTTTTGACTGGCATGTTGTCCACATAAACCTCCATCGAGGTACCGATGAGCTCGGAGAAAATTTTGTTGACCAATCGTTGGTATGTTGCCCAGCGTTCTTCAAACCGAACGGCATGACGTTGTAGCAGTAGAGCCCTTTGTCGGTGATGAATGCCGTATGTTCGCGGTCGGTAGGGCTCATGAATATCTGATTGTACCCTGAGTACGCGTCCATGAAGCTGAGAAGTTCGTGGCCCGCTGTGGCATCCACCATCTGATCTCAGGGGTGGGCACGGTATGAGATGACACGGGATGGAGGTCATCCCGATGTCAATCCCGAATAGGAGAATCGGTATGGGATGACACGGGATGAAGGTTTTTGAAAACACGTTCAAACCGTACCGAACCTAATCGGGATCGGTATGATTCGGTATCAATGTTGATACCGTTAAAAATCTGCAAAATTTTATGAATAAGTATAATACAACTAAATAAACAATCAAGAGTCTTGATTCAAGACCAACCAAGAAATGGAAACCTCATACGAAGTTCAAGTGAAATGGAAATCAAATCTCATATAGGCTTTTACAACAAATCAAGTCTAATAACAAACAAAGCAAATAATCAATCAAGTGTTCAAGGTATTAGTCAGGTGTTTCTCGCAGACTTGGTTTGATCATGATTGACTTGGTTTGGTTCTATAATTCCATTAGTCAGGTATTTCTGTTATAATTCCATTGCAAAAGACTGACTTGAGTTGTTGAACACTCGATATCATAATCAACATCCTTACCTGCCAATGAAGCAAACAAATATATAACACTCAAATCACCAGTATAAATGCTCAAGTTAAAATATCATATTTACGTTAGAAGTAGAAGAATGAAACATCTTTGATTGGTTTGGTTTATCTTCTAGAATTGCGGGAGCTTACAAATGGATCGGTAAAAGGACAAGTATATCATGAATTATTGTATCCAATAAATCCAAGCAAGTCTCGTATATTTCTCTATCAAGAAATACTTTGTTGACCCAGCTAACATTCTAATAACCCCAAAAAGACTTTACACAAGCTTCTTATGGCTCAGAAACATAGGAACAACAGCTGAGGTAGGTAGGACATTCTCATCGGTCATTTGTGAAATTTGAACCTCAATGTGTCACAATCACAATCCTTTGCCTGCGCTGCCCAGTAGCTTTGAACGAAAAGAAGCTTCCCTTGGCTGGGCAGCAGGTACAAAGTTCCAGGCAGAAACTTTGAACTCGATCGAACCCTCATGCAAAAACAAAATTACAGAGTATTCCCACGCCCAAAAAATATTAGCATTTCCAACACTTCGTTTGGTGAACCATGTAGCAATTCTTAACAATTTCTCAAATTTGAAAACAAATCATTGCAAACCAAATGAATACCTGAGCATCTAAGATCAGATTTAAATTGGTAGCAGATGGAAACAACTTTGAAGAAGATCCGGTTCCAGAGCCGCCTCCCAAAGCTCCACTCTATCACCGACAACAACCCCTGATTTTCACAGAAAGTCAAAGACTTAGGGTTGGGGCTTTCCTTTTCCACTGGTTTGGAGAGAGAGAGAGAGAGAGAGAGAGAGAGAGAGAGAGAGGAGGAGGAGGAGGAGGAGGAGGAGGAGGAGAATAAGAAGACGAGATTGATTGAGAAAGGAGAAGATAAGATAAGATAAGATAAGAGAATAAATAGTATTAGGAGAGGAAAAGAAAAGAATGCTGAAGAGTAGAGAGTTTCTGGAGTCGAAGAAAAATCTCTGAAGAAAGACTGAAGAGTAGGGTAATGGTACAACTGAAAATAAATTAAAATTAGGATTAATAAAACTTATTTACTGTTCGGTGCGGTATGACACCAACCGGGATCACAAATGTGAAACCGATGTCGTGCCAAAAGCAGGAACGGGATGACACGGTATCATCCCGTTTACACGTCAACACCAAACGGGATGGCACGAGATTGGCACGGTTTGGCATGGTTTCGGGACGGTTTCGGTATTTCGGTTTTGATGCCCACCCTAATCTGATCGATCCTCGGAGAGGGAAACTATCCTTTGGGCAAACCTTATTCAAATCGGTATAGTCCTGGCACATTCGCCAGGCACCGCCTGGTTTCTTAACTAAGACCGAGTTTGCCAACCAAGTAGGGTACGTTACCTCCTGGATGAAGCCGATTGTCCTTAGTTTATCCATTTTGAGCCTCATCGCTTCGTACCGTTCGCGTCGTATGCCCTCCGTTTCTGCCCGATGGGTTGAAGCTGGGACAAATGCTGAGCTTGTGGGTGATGACATTCGGGGCGATGCCGGGCATGTCATTGTATGACCAGGCGAAGACCTCTGTATTTTTGCGCAAAAAGGTAATGAAATCTGCCCGTAGTGCCGAACTCAGAGTAGTGCCGATTCGGACCTCTCGGTCGGGCTGTGCTTCGAAAAGTATGACCGATTCTAATTCTTCGCAGGTTGCGCTTTTGGGGTAACGGCCTCATCTTTGGGATCATCCAGTTTCTCCAACCCCCTGTCGTCATCGGGAGACCTTGTAGAAACTGAGTAAGCTTCGCCAAGCGTAGCTCGTGCCGATTCCTTTGTTGCTGATACATAACACGTCCGTGCACTCAACTGATCTCCTCGCACTTGGCCTACACCAGCGTGCATGGGGAACTTGAGGAGGAGCATGTGTGGTGAGAGCATGACCTTCATTTTGGTGAGTGCCGTTCGGCCGATGATGGCATTGTAGGCCGTTGGGCAATCGACTACCAAGAAATGAGTGTAGATGACCGTTCGTCTAGGGATAGTACCGATGGCTAATGGGAGCTGGACCCTGCCAATCGGTTCCACCATCGTCACCCGAGAAGCTTAGGAGGGGAGTGATATCCTTGTTTAGGTGCTGAGGATCTATGCCGAGGGCGTTGAAAGCGTCAGCAAACAACACATTGACCGAACTTCCGGTGTCTATGAGGATTCGGCCCACATCGAAGTCTGAAACATCGGCTCGTATGATCATAGGATCGGAGTGGGGGAAGATGATGCCTCGCTCTTCCTCTTCGGAGAAGGTAATTCGCCGAATCTTGTCATTGCGCCCCCTTATACGCTGAGTATCTGGGGATGCCGAACGGTACGTACGTAGTTTTTAGTGGAACGGTTGCTTGCTTCGGCAATGGGCGCCCCTCCGCTGATCATGTTGATCTGTCGATTCGATGGTTGGGGCGTTCCCGCATTCGTACCTAAGTCCTGATCCAGTTTCCCTTCGTTGATCAGGCGCTCGACAATCTTTCGAAGGGTGATGCACGATTCTCTATCGTGGCCGTTGTCCTGGTGGTATCGGCAGAAGACTCGGTGTCTTTTCGATATGCCGAGGGAGCTTCGGTTGTTTGGCTTCGGTATCATTGGACCTTCTGTCATAAGGAGATGTTCGTAGGTTGTATTGAGCAAGGTGAACGTTTCTACGGGCTGGGTTTTCTTCGGACTGCCGAAGCCACTTTCCTCCTGCCGTGTTCGTCCCCCATTTATTGCTGTCCTGCCGACCCCTGAAGTTGTCCTTTCGTTTGTTTCTCCCTTCGTAAAGAGTAGAGGCGGGGGGTGCCGTTCGGTAGGGAGCATGATTCACCGTCCGATTCGCTGGGAATCGTTCGTAATTTCGAGCGGGAGACCGATCGGTCGGTGCACCTTCGGTGGATGGGGCTGAAGCTCGGCATAGCTGGATGGCTGCCTGTTTCATGAGCTCGGCATAGCTGGTCCAGTTGCTGCTATGGACCAGATAGCGAAACTGAGACGATCGAAGGCCACTTTTAAAGGCACCGAAGGCCGCTCTATCGTCCGTTTCCGGACATCGGGAATACTCGTTGCTGAACCTAGCTGCATACTCCCTTAGTGGCTCATCCTCCCGCTGCCGAACGGTATAGAGATCATCGGCGGAGTACAGGCGATCTGCCCTGAATCATAAAATGGTTGAGGAAGGTCTGCTTCAGTTGATCGAAAGAGTCTACTGTACCTGGCTCCAATGGAAGAACCAATTCAATGCAGCTCCGGTCAGGGTGGAAGGGAATAGTAAGCAATGGCCCTCGTCAGTGAGCCCCTTGCATCCCAACGCTGATTGAAAGGTGTGGATATGAGTTACAGGGTCTTCCACCCCTGAATAGAACGACATTCGGAGTGCTTGAATTTCTTTTTTGTGTCTGAAAGTCCGGATTCCAATCGGTGAACGGTGCCCTGCTGTACCTTTCCCCATGTTGGCGTCCGAGCTTGGTTTTGTTCGTTTTCGATCTGATTCGTCTTCTAGAGGAGGAGGCGAAGGGTCTGATCGGTTGGGGGCAGGTCATCACCAAAGTGCTCGGGCACTCGGTTCTCCGTCTGCGGCCCTTTTGTATCCTGACCTGCCGTTCGGCTGGGGTTTCTCCCTTCCGTCTCCTTATGCCGATCATACTCTTTACTTGATCGGCGACTTTGGTGCTCCCGTGATGATCCTGCCGATCGGCGGGAGGTTGTGGTGCCTGGCGAAGTTGGAAAGTAGTCCGATTCGTCAGTCTCTTTACACCGATCGCGCGTACCTTCCGGCGTATGGGGGACTTCGGTCCGAGGGACTCCAGACGTTGATCATTAAGTTTAGCTCGGACTTGGATGGGTGAAGGCTGTCGTTCATTGATTCGATCGCGCGGCAGTCGGAGTAGACTCGGACTCCGGATGACGCGCCTTTGGGGAGGGTACAATCAGTCTTCGGGAGGCAGATGGCTTTCCTGCGACTTGTTTTCCCTTGTCCTGAGCACGGGGCTGCCCGGACGCTGGATGACTTCTCCTGCCGAAGCTGCATGGTTCGTTCCAGACCGTTCTCCAGTTGGGTTGGGTGTGTTTGCTGATCGTGCAGCTGCCTCTGGGTGTCATCAAGTTTGGAGGCGAGGATATTGTTGTGCTCCTGCATTTTCTCCATTTCCCGTTGTAAAGTCTCCATGCGAGCCTCTATAGTACTCTGCCGAATAGGTGTTTCTGTTCGGGGTGTTTGAGGCAGAGCAGGATGTGGCTCGCCACCAATGCCGATGGTAGGTCCATCGGTAGGGAGGGCCGAAGATGGATTCATTTTTTGGTCTAGAGTTTGGAGTTTTGAGATATGGGTTAACCGATAACGATTCCCACGGGACGGCTCCAATCTATTTGCACTAAAACTTAACAGATAGAAATGAGTGCAACTTACAGGTGTTGTGGACGATCGAAGGGATCGATTGAGCGTCTGATGCAGATTCTTCTTATCCTTAGCTGCTAATCCTGAATGGAAAGAAGCCGAGACTCGTAAGGTCTATGGAACCGGTGTGGAACCAGCCTAAGACCCTCCGATGCCAAAGTAAGTTTGTTTCTAAGAGCTTTTGCTGTTGACAATATATTGAGCATAAAAGTCAAGCTGAAAAGTCTTACCCTTGCATTGTAGTGAAGAGGCCTTATTTATAAAGGGCATTTTGCATGCTCTTAGTACTTATTTCCGATGTGGGACTCGTGGGAGGGCCTGTGAGGCTGACACGAGTCCTTGGATATTTCGGGCGGGTGCTCCGAGGTTAATTCTATAGAATCGGTAAGCGATGCTGATTACATGTTATGCTGGATCAGAAGCGACGGCTTAATCATTCCAGATATTATCATCGGTAGGAGATACCGTTTGTATGCTCTACGAGGAGCGGGGCGTCCTGAAATGAGACAGTCGTCATCGGTAGACGATGCCGTTTGGTTGGAGCCTTGGTCGCTTGGGGTCATTCTGATCCACGTGTCACTTAATGAGGGGAGGGTCAAATGGACAAAACAGGGCTGTTATGGAGTATGAGAACCCATCGAAACTAGGGGTTTTCTGCGAGTGCGAGTCGAAGTGGACACAAATCAACCACTCGTTGCTGGATTCTGGTTACCAAGGCCCGACGGCTTTGAAACATGGGTGGAGTACCAATATGAAAGGCTTGCGGACTTTTGTTACAGATGTGGAAGAATTGGACATTGTATGGATGCCTGCAACTTTGAAGTTTCACCAGAAATAGATGCAAAGTATGGAGAATGGACAAGAGCGAAGATAATCAGAGAATTTGTTGACCAAAAACCACCAACTAAGGCACCTTGGGAGAGAAGAAGGGCTGGTGCAGGTCAGGAGGAGGCCTGGTGGTGATGGAGCGGCCCGTGAAAGCAACGACCGAATTGGGCAAGGTGAGGTGACTCTCAAAAATCACAATGCCTAATCAGATTAGACGGCGTCTGCCATGAGACAGCTGGGGACTGATGGGAGCAGCCATAATGTTGAGTTGTCACACGCAGGGGGAAACTGATCTTGAGGGAAGGTACGAGGATCTCCTCGGCACAAGACAAAAGGAGCCCATGTATCTGACATAGGGCAACCAAAGTCCAAGACAAATATGTGGAGGGGCAGAGAATCCAATGAATGCTGTGATTTTGTTTCCAAATGATCTAAACATGGCTGCCAATACCTCTGGGACCCGTTCTAGTCCTAACTCAATAGAAAAAAGTCTTGAATCAGCCCATACCCATATGACCAAAGAAAACCCCTCTGTCACATATTGGTGCAAGCCCGGGCCCAATCAGAGAGGATAGATTGGACCTTGGGCTCTTTAGGCAGTCAATCCAGGTGGAACCATATTTCAAAAATCCTTTTGGGCCAACAATTACTGTCTCTTATACAAGGGTTGTCTCACAAGTCATCACCATGCGTGATAATCTAGGATTGAAGCGCCACAATGAATATGCAAAGGGACCCCACGTTGGCTCCTCGGAAAAAAAAAAGGAAGAGTACCCATAGGAGAGGAGATACAAAGGAAGGAGGACAGAATCAAAAAGAGAGTGCTACAGATGTGAAGTCAAAAAAGAGGGTATATAAGCCAAGGTAAACCAACCATGGCGATTCCAGGACCACCAAAGGCACAACAAGAAGATCTCAAGTGACTTTTGAGGAAGAAAACCTTATGGAAGTGAATATCATCCAAGCGGAGTAGTGGGAACGGGGAGGCAAACGAGTGTTAAGAAATGAAGAGGGTGCTTCGACCCAAGGCGGTGGCGGCTGGCCTACAACAGCCGCATGGGAGCCATGATATACATCCTGTGGAACTGTCAAGGCCTTGGGTCGGACTTGACAGTTCTTGCTTTGCGGGAGATGATCCGCAAATACCGGCCCACTGTTGTGTTTTTGATGGAGACCAAATAAAAAAACAATAGAATGGAGAAAGTAAGAAGAAGTTGCAACTATCAGCATGGCTTTTGTATTCCTCCCATCGATACTGCAGGAGGGCTATGCCTATGGTGGGATACGAATATTAACCTCGAGATTTTGAGCTTTTCTCAAAATTTTCATTGATACAAAAATCTCGGATATGACCACTGGCACACAAGGCAGAGCCACCTGGGCTTATGGGACGCCATCCAGGGAAGACAAGGAGATCTTTTGGAACAGAATGGAGCTAGAGCTTCAGCCAATGAACCTTCCATGGTTTTGCGGCGGGGACTTCAATGAGATTTTGTGGTCTTTTGAAAAGAGTGGGGGGGCAACTTCACCCACCAAATCGTCCGAGATAGACTTTATGGAGAAGGTAGAATTGGTGGATCTTGGATATAATGGGTCGTGCTTCACTTGGCGTGCACGACGGCAACATGATCAGTTTATACAAGAAAGGCTCGATAGAGGCCTAGTTAACATTTTGTGGCAAGAGGAATGGCCAAACACAACGGTTACCCATTACCCTGCAATTGGGTCAGACCACATTCCTATCATTGTGGAAACTGATCATCATTTTCAGGGGGAAACGAGCTTTTAAATTTGAAGCCTTTTGGGTGGAGGATCGCGAGTCTCATCAAATTATTGATCATGGCTGGAGTACTAATGCCAACGAACAATGGATTGATAGGTGGAAAACTAAGCTTCAAAAGTGTACTGAGTTGCTCACCCAGTGGAGTCGTGAAAAATATACAAATAACAAGAAACGGGTGACAGCTTTACAGGCTGAGCTTCAAGATAAACAAGGAAGGTGGGAAGAGAATTATGAGGAGATCAAAAGGATCACTAGCAATTTAAATGACGCTTGGGCTAGGGAGGAGGCATACTAGCACCAGCGATCTCGAGTGAAATGGCTCAATGAAGGAGACATGAATACTGCTTTCTTTCATCATTCCACCATTGCTCGACGACGCAGAACCGTATTTTGCAAATCCAAGGGAATAATGGCCAGTGGTACTTCGGGAAAAATGCTACAAGAAGAGTGATTAAGGAACATTTTAAAGGCCTTTTATGAACTAATTGTGTGGAGGATGACTTGGATATACTATCTTGTGTGGATCCTGTTGTTACAGAGGACACTAACACTGCTCTATTACAGGAAATTTCCTCTCAAGAAATTAAAGATGCATCAATGCAAATGGGATCTCTTAAGGCCCCAAGGCCAGACGGGTATCAAGGGATTTTCTACCATCATTATTGGGACATAATCCACAGGGAGGTTCAAGGCATTGTGAATGATTTTTTTGCTGAAAGCTGTAATCCCACTATCCTAAACAGCACCAACATTGCATTAATCCCCAAAGTCCCAAATCCTGAGTCTGTTACTCAGGATCACCCAATTAGCCTGTGTAATTATTCCTACAAAATTATCTCTAAAGTGATGGCCAACAGACTGAAACAGTTTCTACCCGAGATTATTTCCCCTGCTCAAAATGCATTTGTCCCAAACCGACAAATACAAGACAATATCCTTCTTGCTCATGAGGCTTTTCATATTTTGAAGCTTAGAAAATCCACCAAGTTATATGAATTGGGCATGAAACTAGATATGAATAAAGCTTACGACAGAGTCGAATGGAATTTTTTGGAGGCCATGATGAGGAAGTTGGGCTTTGATGAGAAGTGGGTGTGGCTGACTATGAGCTTGGTTAAATCTGTGGAGTTAGCGTTGGTTATTAATGGCAAGCCAGGAAGCTATTTCAAGCCAACCCGCGGGATTCGTCCCCTTTCACCCTATTTGTTCCTATTTGTAAGTGAGGCTCTATCTTCCTAAATTAAAAAAAAGCTTGTGATGCGCAGCTATTGCAGGGTCTCTCTTTTTGCAGGAATGGCCCGATCCTTTCTCACCTACTCTTCGTGGATGATGCCTTATTTTTTCTCAAGGCAAATGCTCAAAATGTCGCAATATGATGAATCTTCTAAATGGGTACTGCAGAGCCTCAGGACAACAGATCAATTTGGGAAAATCTAGTATTTTCTTTAGTCCCAACACTCCTGACGATTTAAAAAGAGAGTTGGGAACTATCCTAGGTATGTCAATTGTTACGGATATTGGGAAATACCTGGGCTTGCCTACTCTTTGGGGCAAGTCAAAGAGTGAGGCTCTTAACTTTGTGAAGGAAAGGTTGCTGCAAAATATTGGAGGATGGAAGCAAAGTTTATTATCACAAGCCGTTGCACAGGCTGTTAACTTACCCCGTGGGAATTTTTAAGTTTTCCAAATCTTTCTGTCAAAAGCTGGAGCAAGAGATTGCTAAGTTCTGGTGGGGTAAAAAACAAGATGAGACAAAAGTGCATTGGATTAGTTGGGCTACTTTGGGGCTTCCAAAGAAACAGGGAGGCATGGGATTCAGAGATTTTAATGATTTCAATTTAGTCTTGCTAGCCAGACAATGTTGGAGATTAATCATGGAGCCAAACTCCCAATGGGCTCAACTCTTGAAGGCTCTTTATTTCCCGGAATGCAGTTTTTTGGAGGCAAAGAAAGGCGGGTGTGCTTCTTGGGCTTGGGCAAGCTTGCTTGAGGGAAGAAAGATCATTCTTCAGGGAGCTCGGTAGACAAGCAAAGCTTTGGACGGACTGTTGGATTACCTCCCTTCATGACGGGAAACTCCACCCCAGCTTACAAGCCTCGGTCGATCCTAACACTAGAGTGGAAACTTTAATTGATTGGGATTCCAAAACTTGGAACCTAACCCCAATCCAAGCTTCAATTACTAACGAGGAGAAGCTTGCTATCCAGCTTATCCCTATAGGGAATGGAAGGGAGGATGACAGATTAGTGTGGCCTGAGGAAAAGAATGGCAAATTTTCAGGACAGTTCGGGTACCATTGCATCCATGCCCTACAGGTTGAGATCACTACCAGAAACGCCTCCACATCATCATAGATAGACCCCTTGGTATGGAAAAATATTTGGAAAGCTGAGGTTCAGCCAAAGATAAAAAACTTTCTATGGTGCGCGACTCATGGTAGATTGCCGACGGCAATGGCTCTCCACTATGCCAAGCTCATGAGGAATCTGTTGAACACTTGCTTCTCTTTTGCATGTGGGTCGATTTGATTTGGTTTGGTGGCCCTCTTAATTATAAAATTGACAAACAGGGAATTCCATCTTTGACCAATGGTTACTGAAATGTACCACGGATGGGCTCCAAACTAAGGGGGAAAAAGGGCGCATATCATGCATTATTGCTGTATCATGTTGGATTATTTGGAAAACAAGGAATCGTTTTTGTTTTTTATCAATGTAAACGCCAACCTCTCTTGGCCATCAAAACCATTCTTTCTCAAGTGGAGGAGCTGGCTGCGCTGAATAACAGAAGGATTGTGAGGAGGTCTTGCGAAGGACCCTCTCCAAGTCCTACCTCTTGGACCGCACCGGAAGCCCATGTTATTAAAGTTAACTTTGATGCTGCTTGGTCGGTATCCTCTTGTTTCCCTCTTTTCGGCCGGGTAGGCCGACGGAAGGAATTTTTGGTCTTTCTTCTCTTAAGATGCGTAGGCGTGCCACCACCAAACCACTTGATGGCTTGGATGGAAAGATCGTGTGAGTGTGTTTGCGCTTCTGACTTTTAATCAAACAATTGATCAACCAAGCAAGGAACCTCCTCTTGGCATAGGTTCTTTTTCTTCTTTGAGGTCAAGGATGATTGAGCTTTGTATGACTATTTTTAGGATTTTTGTGATAAGTGTAGTGAATGTAAATGCATAAACGAAATGACAGAAATGTAAATGCGATAAAATAGATTAAAGCGATAAAGACTTGAATTAAACTGGAATGTAAAGACAATTGAAATTAAATTGTAAGAATGTAAGCTTACACTAGAAAAACGAAGAACTTGGATAATCTGGAAAAAAAAAAAACTTGGAAGATAAAATTCTAGACTATGAATCGAAAAGTACATGATAAAAAGATAGATTTTGTGTGTTGAGTTGGAGGTCTTTCTTTCTTCTTCTGATGAGCTATTTATAGAGTTCCTTCAGCTCATGGGTTTGGCCATACAACTAACTCTGTCTTGAAAATCCTCCCAATGTTAATGCCTTCCGGAGCTCTAGGCACGAACCACCCGATATTTTGGAAATCTTCCCAATATGAATGCTTTCGGAGCTCTAGGTACAAACTACCCGATGTCTTGGAAATCCTCCCGATGTTAATGCTTTCCTGTCTTTGAACTCCGCCACTTGTAGGAAAACATCTGCCTGGAACTTCTGAACTTAGTTTCGTAGGCTGAGCTTTGGACTTGATTAAGACTCCCACCAACATTAAGTGGCATGTGAACTCTAAATATTTGATATCGGCCGCATGATGGACTCTCCAAATATTTGGAAATTCTAGCCTTGGTTGAGAACATGTTGGCAAATGAATTCTCTATTTTTTGTTTATATGGCCATACCTTGTCGGCCGCATGATGGACAGATGTCTTACTAATTTCCGCCCACCCTTGTCCAAGAACTCCGCCGCATTTTTCCAAGGTGCCTGGGTGAATTATCCCACCTCCACACGTTCATTCACTTTATATATATATATATATATAAAATAAGTCAATTAATTCCCCACTCAAAACCCTTCCAGCCCGGTTTGCAAAGGAACCAAATACCCCGGCCGCCATTCTCCAAAACTGTGCTTGCTCCAAACCAAAAAATCCGACAGCAACTTCTACAAAAATCCCGCCGAACTATCCTAGTAATTCCAGCCGTGTCCCACCGCACCTTTGCAATTTGCTTTACAAAAACTTTTTGGCCACATCAATTCCAAAGAACTCCAAGTTTTGGCTGTTCTCATGCATGCATCCACCCATTTTATATATATAAAATTTATATATATATATATATAATAGGACTCAATAACTTTTTGGCCCATCTTCTCAAAAACATCCAACCTTGGCCGCACCTTGTCCTTACACTTTCTTATATATTATATATATATTGATATGAAATAGGGAAAGCTTTGAACAGCCCCTTCGGCCACACATTCATATTTGTTTATATATATATATATATATATATATATATATATATATGCAATTAGATTCTTGACCTACGAACCCAGCAGTCAATTTGTAAAGCCCCAAAGCCCCCAACAGTGTATTGGCCCTCCAGTCGCAAAATATATATATATATATAATAAAACAAGTGGATTCCAAAAACCTTCAACCCAATTTTCTTTAGCCATATTCTAACAACACCCGAGCGCATTTTGCAATAGACCCGGCCGCACTCTCCCAACCAATTCTCTATTTCCAAAAGGCACCCAGGTTTGGTGAATTTTCACCACCTCCAAACACCTCTGGCAAAGCAAGAGCAGTCTTATTGCATGAAATGCTAATGGTGAGTTCAGGGGAGCGAAATGCATATCTTTCCATGCGGATTCTGCGATCATGGCTGAAGCTATTGCTGGTTTTGAGGGTTGCAAATGCGCATCTGAGTTGGGCTTATCAGAAGTTTGCTTTGAATCTGACTCCAAAGAACTGATCGAGAGCGTGAAAGGAAACATAAAGTGTGGAGGATGGAATCTCTACCCACTTCTATCAAGGATTCGTGAATGCAACTCCAATTTCTCAAACTGTAACTGGGTTTGGACCAGTAGGAAAAACAATGAAGCGGCAGATCACCTTGCGTCGCTAGCACTATCGAGGTCGAGTTCGGAAGTCTGGGTATCCAGGCCCCCCACCTCTCTTGTGCATATATTAAATCGTGACGGTCTTCCCTGCCCTCCTCCAGCCTCCACATAGCATGTGCTGTTCAAGATGGCCGAGACTCTCTGATTCTGGATTGTCGAACGACTCCCACACTGTGGGGCTCTTTCTTGTAGCAGCTTGTATGGGTCTTATGAGTTTTATTTGCTGTGCATGCACTTCTGTTTCTGTCGCATGGCTCTGCTTTTCCTCTCTTTGAGTTGTAATCTGTTGGGTTGCTCTCCTACTGATGAAAGTTCTTATTGACAAAAAAAAAAAGGCTCTCCACCTATTATCATGGTATGAGAATGCTAATAGTACGTAGCTGACCTAAACCAAATTTTGTTCTAAAGTAATGTGGTACATTTAGCATTGCACATGTGTACTTAGGTGAGATGGCAAAATGCACCAAGGTCAAAGGTGGTCGTATGGTAATTATAGTGATGTTATTATCTTTTATTTTTACTACATGACAAATATTTTTAACTCCAAGTTTTATACTTTGTCCTTTCTAGATATATTTTACAAAAGGATATTAAAACTATGAGAACAATGAATTATAAAAATTTGTGTAAATCAAATAGACAATGGATTTTGATAATTTGTGGATTGCGATGGGTGTTTCTTCATTTGTCTTTACAAGCAGGTCACGAGTCATCAAATAAATTCATTTCTTTTCATTTGTTAAAAAAACCTTGCCTTTCTCCTCCCTATTGTTATAACATTGACTTTACACTTTTGTTTTTCTGAAGCTCGCGTCTTCACATTTTAATATGGAATCAGATCTTCATATTTTAATATGGAATCATAGCATGTTACTCACGTTCACGTATGCTCACGTTAATCAATTTATTTCATTAGTTTTGAGCAAAATGAAATAAATTCTGTTTCTAAAAGATTAACATGCCAACCAATGGGCATAAATGGGCTTAGCTAAATTAGCCAGAGTGGAATATGCTATCCACTTTGAACTAAAGTTCAAAATCTCCCTTTCGTAGTTTAGATTATATTAAAGTAGAATATTGTTTGTATATATGTAAACCAACCAATGTGAATAATCTATCTATATATATAAAGCAAAAGACAGAGAATAAACATTCAAAATACCAGAAAATGCCTTTAATTAATGCAAACATTAAGAATTGAAATTATTAATTAAATAAGAATAATGTGGTAAATTCACACTTTTTCATATTAAAAAAATTAAAAGAAAAAAAAAATCAGATAATAGATCCTATTTTTATGAAACACAACTACCCATTATCTTTTTTAATTTTAAAATAAATTTAAATTTTTTTAAAAAAAACCTCTCGCAAAAAGAAGGAAAATAAATGCTAAGTTCCATAGCTCACGTTGGCTAAAGCCTGAACCTTCGTCATTCGACGGCCCTAAGTCCCTTTATTGAGCCTGTTGGAAAGAAAAACAGATGGAAAAATACTAACACAAGCCTGTTTATGAGATATTTTTTTGTTTTTTATTTTTTTTGTTTTTTTTTTTTGGATGCAGAATGTTTATGAGATCTATGGAACTTGGGATATTAAGAAAATTTGATAAAACAAGGAATTCACATGTTCAAAAGTGACCGTTGAGAAATAGTTGGTAGCATATACATGTTGTATGACATGACATGAATAACTAAATGGTCCCTCTCATCTTCACTCTCAATTCCATCTTCACTCTCACTCTCAATTCCATCTTCACTCTCATTCTCAATTCCATTTTCCTTCTTCTTCCTCTATACTCAAGCACAAAAAATAAAAACTAAAAACTAAAAACTAAAATTGCAATGGTTATCAAACGGTCTCAAAGTTACTTGTTTTGAAAGTATGCACAACAAGTAAACAAAGCAGCATGAACCTATATACCACAAATTAATCGATACTTAACGGCCCTCCAAAAGTGTAATCGATATTTCGTTTGTTGAAGATGTTTGATTACATGGAGAAAAGCCTACTTCATGTGATTCCTTTTCTATAAAGAAACCAGGTTGTTTGGGCTGAGCCAATGCAATCTCACTTCCCAGCATGATAACCACAGATGCCATGCTTGGTCTATCCTCGGGATGATGTTGCACACATAAGAGACTAACATGGATGCAACGTAACACTTCCGATAGAGTACATGAGCTTTCTAAACACGTATCAATCAGTTCTAAAGGCCTTCCTTGAATCCACAATCTCCATGCCTAAAACATGTCAAAACTCATCTGTGATCAATTGCCATTCACACATCTAATATGTATCAAGAAGAAATTATACTGCTGATTCTTACATGTCCAATAAGGTTATGACTGTGGTTTGGATGGTAGAATCCCTTATTTTTCCTTCCACTTATTACCTCCAGCACCAAAATACCAAAGCTAAAGACATCAGATTTGACAGAAAACAGCCCACAGATAGCATATTCAGGTGCCATGTAACCGCTGTAGAAAGTAGAAACATCATATGGAAGTGAGAACATAATAAACCATTGATGGGGATGAATAGTATATCGTGGAAAAATATTCAAAGGAAAACTTACTATGTTCCAACCACTCTGTTTGTATTTCCACCAGTCTGATCTCCTCCAACTAATGTTCTAGCCAAGCCAAAGTCTGAAATGTTTGGATTCATTTCATTATCAAGTAAAACATTACCTGCTTTGAGATCTCGATGAATAATCCTTAGCCTGGAATCCTGATGGAGATAGAGGAGACCCCGAGCAACTCCGCAAATAATGTGGAAACATTTAGGCCAATCTAACAGTAGTTCTCCTCTCACACTATCTGGCAAGTTTAATCCAAATCCAACTTCAGTTCAAAACTGTTTAAAAACCAACATATGAATTATTTTAAAGCAATTGATTCTGCCTAAATTTATAAGGTACCAAAGGTCCAAACCAAAAATAAAGGAGTCCAGGCTTCGGTTGGGCATGTATTCATAAATCAGCATTTTCTCCTCCCCTTGAACGCAGCATCCAAGAAGCTTTACAAGATTTCGATGCTGAAGCTTTGCAATCAGTATCACTTCATTCTTGAACTCATTCAATCCTTGGCCAGAACTTCTTGAAAGCCTCTTCACAGCAATTTCTTGTCCATCTGGTAGTGTCCCCTGGAAATTTACAGTATTTCAAAATATTGTGAAACTCTGGATGTAGTTATTTTTTCTTAGTTTGCCCCTTAAAATACAAGTTACAAATTTACCCTGTAAACGGGTCCAAATCCACCTTCTCCGAGCTTGTTATCACTTGAAAAGTTATCTGTGGCACTAGCTACTGTGGGCAGGTCAAAGAGAGGGAGCTCCAGATCCTCCTCTGGTTCCCCTTCAGTGTTCATATTTGTTTCACCTATCTCCGTTTTCCCACATGTAGTAGAAATGGGGTTGATGTCAGTGATAGCTTATAAGTAAGAGTAAAGGAAACAAAAACTTATATATGCAAACGGACTATGCACTAATTTAACCATCTCTTTTCACAAAATTAAACTCCGTACAACTTTAAATCCCTTCCTGTCAAATATTCATCAAAATACAATCAAACAACACCCACAAATTTTTTGCAAAGATGGTCATGGTAGTTGATGTACCTTTTAATTTTCTCCTGTTTCGGTGAAGGTAATATCCAACTAACAGCACTACAGAAAACACTACTGCTACAGAAACTGCAATTATCATTGCTCTCTTCACTTTACCACCACTTTCTTCATCATGTTTGTATGATGCAGTAGAGAAGATGAGTACAAAATGCAGCAAACAAGAAAGGAAAAATCAGGTCAATGATTTAACTTAGATTGAAGAAAAATGGATTTCTTATCAAAACAACATGGAATCAACAATCGAGCTACATGTCACATAAAAAGTATTTAAGAAGCAGCCAATGTTACAAAGTTCCATACCTAATTCTGAAGCCGACATTCGAATATACAGATCCTGCCCAGCATCTGAAAACTGCCTGATATCTATTAGATCGTCAAACCAGATGGCGCAGCCAGTACCTCCTCCTCTGATATCCAAGCTTGTATAAGCCATACAGGAACAGTTGTTCAAGCATTTGGTTCTGCATTCCTTGAGATTCATACTTTTGTTCACCCAAGAATGTGTAGTATCTGGCAGTTTCAAGCCAACAAATTTGACAAAGCCATCTTCATATCTTTCCTGGCAGCTTAATGGTTTATTGCGCACACATCCTAGAGACCAGTCCATCAAATTCCATTTTTCTTGAGACACAGGCTTGAATCCTTTCAGACATTGGCAGACTGGATTCTCATCAATGAAACACTTTCCATTGGCTCCACAGAGGCCATAATTATCACACAAGTCTCTTGGTACTGATGAATAGGCCTTCCAAGTTTGATCTGCTTCAATCCACGTAAAGCGATCACGAGTACTGGTGGTTTGGTTCAAAATTATTCTTGAGATTACAGACTCATTTTGAAGGTTGTACGTGTAGTACACTTCATCATCATTAGAGGCAAATTCGAAACTATAAAGTGGATTAGGCCTTAATTCTGGTGTACCACTGAAACTCAGGCCATTCCATGGGCCACTACGATAGTATTTTGCAGTGCCTTTCCGAACATATAACTCAGGATAAGTATCACGTTCCATTTCAATCCCAAAAGTGAAATCTCCTGGACACGGGTCTTCTGAATTTTTCCAAGCTGATAAACTCCGTTTTATACCTGTCCTCAAGTCCCATCCTATCTTCATTCCTGGTAAGAACGTATCAGAAGGATAGTCAAAGCTTTGCCACAAATAGGTTCCTGCATCTCTTAGTGTTAGTACTAAATTCCCAGAATCTAAAAGCTCTACTGTTGCACTTGGGGCATGTTTAGCTGAGCTTATCCACCAAACAACACTCTTATTCTGACCTAACAGCACAAGATGTCCTGTACTGTTTATCATCAAGATGCCGGAAGAATCATTAACGGGGTTGCATCTGTTTGCAACCCACACAACAGTTCGAACTGGGATGCTCTTGTACCAAATTCCCAAGTAACGATTCTCGGAACTACCTGGACTGAAGAAACCAAGCTCAAAGCTTCCACCTTTTGAAACCAAGGTCGTTCCATCACGGATAGACTGGGAGGGACTAATGCTGTCAACTGCAAAGGAAAGTGTGAATAACAGAAAGAGCAAATTAGTACCGATCATAAACGAAAAACAAAGATGACCCATTTAGTTTTTGTTCTGGATCTCCCTTCCTACTGGTTCCATTCAAGTTACGGATAGAATTAGAAAACACCCTTGTGATTGTTAACTGAGAAGACCCTGTATGTACCGTGAAGGACACGAAAATTGACTGGTAAGTAGTACGCATTGAAAACGTAGGCAACTTCTGATCTTTACAAAATGCTGATGTATTTATCAAGAAAAGAACATTATATGCTGGAATTCACATAGCCAATAATAGCATATGTATTTCTCAGTATGTTATGAGTGCAAGAAATGCCATCCTCATTCAAACAACAAACAATGGTGGAAAAATTGCAGGGCAAAATTGAAACTCTTTTTGTTACCTTCTGTCTTGATCGATAAATCACGTAACTGTGTAGAGATATGGTACAAACTAGTTGGCCAAATGAGCGCATCAATGCTTGGTCTCGGACACCACCAATCAGCAATTGAAAGACAAAAAATTTGTTTTAGTGAAGAAAGAATTTCCCTCCTTTCACATTCACAGGTTGCGTCTTGCGGTTCATTCTCCAGCTAACAGTTCTGGTAATTAAGGTCACAATCAACAGAGGAGTGTCTCGGGAAACAAAAAGCCTGAGAAAGAAATTTGAGTTTTTCGCTCAAATTTTCCTTTTTCTTTATTCCAGATTTTGAGCACATTTCACTTTCAAATTTGAAAAGAGAATTAAAAGAGGGTTCCAGGGGTATGTGGAGAGCTTTTTCTTGGGAAAATTGAATTGACTCAACTAAAGAATGCAAGGAGGCTAAATCTGGAGCAAAGGTTTTACAGAAGACTTTTTCACTCGTTTTGGCTTGATTTTCTTAAGGGTAATCCCAAAGTCAATGAGATTGTTGGAAAGCTTGGGAATTGTCTTGGAGGTTATGAATTAGTTTGGAAAATGGGGAATTGATTTGTAATAGCTCTAAGTGACTTCCAGTATGTTGTAATTCCAGGTGCATGACTTTCTATCCCAAGCATTAATGGGGTGGCTGGAATCCAAGGCAATATGAGCAGCTAGACATCCAAAGGTAAGCCTGTAAAATGGACCGAGCAGAGCCGAGCCAGTCCGGCCCTAAAAAATGTGAGCCCAAGACCAATCCTATAACGGACTTTCTTGGGACGGTCCGAGCAAGCCCTATATGAAATATGCTAAGCCCAAAATACGAGCTAAACAACTTCGGGCTTTTAGTTCGGGGCTGGCATTTTATAATACCAATTTTGGCAAAACACAATACATAAGTAGTTCAATTATGGACTAGTGATGCTATGCCAACTAACTCAAGCTTGCTGGCTATTGAGTCTGTGAAGATATTTATAAAACACAAAATAGCTGAAGTGAATGTGTGCAGGCGATGTGGGACTGTCTATCATACTTTATGGTTATTTAGCTTTTGTTTTGATGCACCATGCTTTGGGTTGGTTCTTTCTAATGGATATATCTTTTGATTAATTTGTGTGCATATAGACACACACGTCCTCATGTACATGTTATCTATCATTAAGTTGATATCAACTTCCGAGATCTATGGATTTGATGGATGAACATCCATACCCATTGATATTAACTTCCCATATCTATTACTTGAATCAAGTATAAAGTTTTCATATCTCCCTCTCTTCCATTCCAAGGGCAAATGGAGGAGGTAGTGGGAATGAAAATTTATTGTAGTTGTTATATCTCCATTTCATATCTCTTTATCTCTCTTTCTTCTCACTTGAAGGAGGATATTATTTTATCTCTTACAAAACACAAGCACATGGATGACTCTTCCCTACTAGCAATCCCACATCGGTTTCTTAAGGAAACCTCCGCTTTTCTTTTTACTTTTTTATAATTTTTCTTTTCTTTTTATCCTTTTATAATTTTATAAAAAGCTTCAACCTTGCATAGTAGTCCATGGGCTTCAAGTCCACTTTCCTCCCATAAGTTTTTGTTTTGTTTGTTCTTAAATGCATTTAAGTAAAATTACATTTAATTATAAGAGTTATTAATTTAAATAAAAATTAATTTATTATATTCGGGCTGGGCTGGGCTTTTTAAAGGCTTAAAAACATGGCCCAAGCCTTGCCCATTAGACATCGGGTCGGGCTAAGCCCGCCTATTATATCGAGTCGGGTAAACCCATAATAAAAAAAATTAAGCCGAGTTTCTGAGTTCAGGCTAGCCCATCGAGCCTGGGCTTTATTTACAGGGCTATCCAAAAGTATTGAGTATGTGCAGCTGATGTGTTGTAGTAGCCAATGCATTAATGTGGAGGGTTCCCATCCCAAGGGCATTGATGAGGTGGCTGGCAAGATGAGGTGGCAGTTGAATGGAAGCTCCCTACTTGTCTATTAAAGGAGGAAGCGCAGAGATTACAAATACGGACCAGCCCAATGGGGAGCTGAGAGTTGAGAGCTTGCTTGTAAGTCTAGAAATCAAGGAGGGAAAACTAAGTGAGAGAGTTCATGTTGAGGCTCAAAATGTCACAAGAAACCCAAAGATATTTTAAGCCCAATGTAACATGCAATGTTGCTCATGCATTAATCCCAGTTGTATTTTGGGAATTAATTCATTAAATAAATATACAAATAATGTACATGTCATGTCATGCCAAACAAATAATACATTTTCCTATATTAAACCACCTGACAAGCTTAAGTGGACCCAAGCCACATACATGTCTGGGGCTTGCTGAGTGGGTTATGGTGTGAATGGTTACAAGGATCCATGAGACCTATCAAAGGTTCAAAAGAATGGAGATTTTGGGCTGCTTGGGAGCCCTAAAACCCAAGCCCATTTTCTTGAGCCCATAGAATGGATGAGCAGAGAGAACGGGTCTTCTACCAACCTTCTCGCATTAAATCACCAACCCAATAACTCTTCTACCAGCATCAAAGCTCAAGCTACCACGTGTCTTCTTGCAGAACTCTTTCTCCAGCAGCACGTATTATCTAACTGATCTCCAAACCTTCCAGCACTTAACCAACTACCAACCTGCCAATATTAAAGTGACCAACTCAACTCTCCACTGTCCACCATTAAAGGCCACAAATCCAATCTCCGAACGGTGTTGAAGAAGATGGAGTTTCTGGCAGCTGTGATGAAAATATAGCAGCTGATATTGAGGCTAATACTTTGATATTGTACATAGATCATATAGGCTTGGCATGAGAGGCTTATGGCGTGAGAGGTAAGTCTCCATGCATTTAGCAAGAGAGAATGCTTGGGATGCTTGAGTTGGAATAGGGTGCTGGAGGTGAGATGCATGTTGTGTTTTTGGGACTATGATAGTTTTCTGGGTGATGTGTATGCCTTGGAGTGGTGTTATGACATAAGAGAAGCATGATGGAGGGAGGCTTGGGCTTTGTGTATTCACGCAGTGGGTTTTCCTGGGTTTTTGGGTGGTTTGAAGATGAGCTGGCCTCTGCTTAGTTTGGTATGTCTGAGCTTGGGATAGCTAGGGCTTGTTTCTGGGTTTGAAATGGCTGAAGTTGGGTGATTTCTAGCAAAGTGTGAGCATGCCTCTACCTTCCTGGGAGAAAATGGGAAGAATGAAAGGGTTAAGCTTGAGTTTGGTATGTTTCTAGCAATAGGTGTATTAGGAAATTGGCTTGAGCAGAATATGCTCCCCATTTTGTACCCAGAGTTTCAATCCCTTTTTCCGTAGTTTAGATTATATTCAAGTAGAATATTGTTTGTATATATTAAAAAAAAAGAAGCCAACCAATGTGAATAATAAAAAGTACGAAAATACTTTTTTGACAATAACTTCATATTTCGAAATGTCAAAATAATATATGAAATAGGAAATTCAAGTATTGAATGACATTATATAATGTCATGGGCTCTCCACCTATTATCATGGTACGAGAATGCTAAAAGTAGCCTAAACCACATTTTATTCTAAACTAATGTGGTCCATTTAGCATTGCACATAGTTACTTATAGTTTCCACAAAGTTAACCAAAGGTAGAACGCATGCAACAACTCAAGTGAGATGGCAATACTGCACCAAAGGTCAAAGGTTTCAAAAGTGAGATGGCAATACTGCACCAAATGCTCACGTTAGCTAAAGCCTGAACCTTCGTCATTGGATGGGCCTAAGTCCTTTTATTGGGCCTACTGAAAGAACAACAGATGAAAAAATCCTAACACAAGCCTGTTTACGAGAAACCGTTTTTATTTTATTTTATTTTTTTATGCGGAATGTTTATGAGATCTATGGAACTTGGGATATTAAGAAAATTTCATAAAACAAAGAATTCACATATTCATGCTTCAAGATAACCTTGCTGCTTTGTTGAGAAATAGTTGGTAGCATATACATGTATGACATGAATAGCTAAATGGTCTTTACCACCCAACCTATCTATTGTTCAATAACTCACACCATTCGATCTATAAACTAGGGCCCTCTCATCTTCCCTCTCAATCCCATCTTCACTCTCATTCTCACTTCCATTCTCACTCTTTTTCCTCTACACTCTAGTACAAAAATTGAAAGCTAAAAACTAAAATTGAAATGGTTATCAAACGGTCCCTAAGTTAATTGTTTTGAAAGTATGCATGACAAGTAAACAAAGCAGCATCGATTCTTAACGGCCCTCCAAAAGTGTAATCGATATTTCGTTTTTTGAAGATGTTTGATTACCTGAAGAGCCTACTTCATGTGATTCCTTTTCTATAAAGAAACCAGGTTGTTTGGGCTGAGCCAATGCAATCTCACTTCCCAGCATGATAACCACAGATGCCATGCTCGGTCTGTCCTCGGGATGATGTTGCACGCATAAGAGACTAACATGGATGCAACGTAACACTTCTGATAGAGTACATGAGCTTTCTAAACACGTATCAATCAGTTCCAAAGGCCTTCCTTGAATCCACAATCTCCATGCCTAAAACATGTCAAAACTCCTCTGTGATCAATTGCCATTCACACATCCAATATGTATCAAGAAGAAATTATACTGCTGTTTCTTACATGTCCAATAAGGTTATGACTGTGGTTTGGATGGTAGAATCCCTTATTTTTCCTTCCACTTATGACCTCCAGCACCAAAATACCAAAGCTAAATACATCCGATTTGACAGAAAACAGCCCATCAACAGCATATTCAGGTGCCATATAACCGCTGTTGAAAGTAGAAACATCATATGCAAGTGAGAACATAATAAACCATTGATGAGGAAGAAAACTAGATCATGCAAAATATTATAAGAAAAACTTACTATGTTCCAACCACTCTGTTTGTATTTCCACCAGTCTGATCTCCTCCAATTAATGTTCTAGCCAAGCCAAAGTCTGAAATTTTTGGATTCATTTCATTATCAAGTAAAACATTACTTGCTTTGAGATCTCGATGAATAATCCTTAGCCTGGAATCCTGATGGAGATAGAGGAGACCCCGAGCAACTCCGCAAATAATGTGGAAACGTTTAGGCCAATCTAACAGTAGTTCTCCTCTCACACCATCTGGCAAGTTTAAACCAAATCCAACTTCAGTTCAAAACTGTTTAAATACCTACATATGAATTATTTTAAAGCAATTAATTCTGCCTAAATTTATAAGGTATCAAAGGTCCAAACCAAAAATAAAGGAGTCCAGGCTTCTGTTGGGCATGTATTCATAAATCAGCATTTTCTCCTCTCCTTGAACGCAGCATGCAAGAAGCTTTACAAGATTTCGATGCTGAAGCTTTGCAATCAGTATAATTTCATTCTTGAACTCATTCAATCCTTGGCCAGAACTTCTTGAAAGCCTCTTCACAGCAATTTCTCGACCATCTGGTAGCGTCCCCTGGAAATTTACAGTATTCAAAATATCGTGAAACTCTGGATGTAGTTATTTTTTCTTAGTTTGGCCCTTAAAATACAAGTTACAAATTTACCCTGTAAACGGGTCCAAATCCACCTTCTCCGAGCTTGTTATCGCTTGAAAAGTTATCTGTGGCACTAGCTACAGTGGGCAGGTCAAAGAACGGGAGCTCCAGATCCTCCTCTGGTTCCCCTTCATTGTTCATATTTGTTTCACCTATCTCTGTTTTCCCACATGTAGTAGAAATGGGGTTGATGTCAGTGATAGCAAACGGACTATATACTAATTTAACCATCTCTTTTCACGAAATTAAAGTCCATACAACTTTAAATCCCTTAATGTCAAATATTCATCAAAATACAATCAAACAAAACCCACAACGTTTTTGCAAAGATGGTCAAGGTAGTTAATGTACCTTTTAATTTTCTCCGGTTTCGGTGAAGGTAATATCCAACTAACAGCACTACAGAAAACACTACTGCTACGGAAACTGCAATTATCATTGCTGTCTTCACTTTACCACCACTTTCTTCATCATGTTTGTATGATGCAGTAGAGAAGATGAGTAACAAATGCAGCAAACAACAAAGGAACTTAGAGAGAAGAAAAATGGATTTCTTATTAAAACAACATGGAATCAACAATCGAGCTACATGTCACATAAAAAGTATTTAACAAGCAGCCAATGTTACAGAGTTCCATACCTAATTCTGAAGCCGACATTCGAATATACTGATCCTGCCCAGCAGCTGGAAACTGCCTGATATCTATTAGATCACCAAACCAGATGGCACAGCCAGTACCTCCTCTTCTGATATCCGAGCTTGTATAAGCCATACAGGAACAGTTGTTCAAGCATTTGGTTCTGCATTCCTTGAGATTCATACTTTTGTTCACCCAAGAATGTGTAGTATCTGGCAGTTTCAAGCCAACAAATTTGACAAACCCATCTTTATATCTTTCCTGGCAGCTTAATGGTTTATTGCGCACACATCCTAGAGACCAGTCCATCAAATCCCATTTTTCTTGAGACATAGGCTTGAATCCTTTTAGACATTGGCAGACTGGATTCTCACCAATGATACACTTTCCATTGGCTCCACAGAGGCCATAATTATCACACAAGTCTCTTGGTACTGATGAATAGGCCCTCCAAGTTTGATCTTCTTCAATCCATGTAAAGCGATCACGAGTACTGGTGGTTTGGTTCAAAACTATTCTTGAGATTACAGACTTATTTTGAAGGTTGTACATGTAGTACACTTCATCATCATTATAGACAAAGTCGAAACTATAAAGTGGATTAGGCCTTAATTCTGGTGAACCACTGAATCTCAGGCCATTCCATGGGCCAGTACGGTAGTATTTTGCAGTGCCTTTCCGGACATATGCCTCAGGATAAGTATCAAGTTCCATTTCAATCCCATAAGTGAAATCTCCTGGACACGGGTCTTCTGAATTTTTCCATGCTGATAAGCTCCGTTTTATATCTGTCCTCAAGTCCCATCCCATCTTCATTCCTGGTAACAACGTATCAGAAGGATAGTCAAAGCTTTGCCACAAATAGGTTCCCGCATCTCTTAGTACTAAATTCCCAGAATCTAAAAGCTCTACTGTTGCACTTGGGGCATGTTTAGCTGAGCTTATCCACCAAACAACACTCTTATTCTGACCTAACAGCACAAGATGTCCTGTACTGTTTATCATCAAGATGCCGGAAGAATCATTAATTGGGTTGCATCTGTTTGCAACCCACACAACAGTTCTAACTGGGATGTTCTTGTACCAAATTCCCAAGTAACGATTCTCGGAACTACCTGGACTGAAGAAACCAAGCTCAAAGCTTCCACCTTTTGAAACCAAGGTCGTTCCATCACGGATAGACTGGGAGGGACTAATGCTGTCAACTGCAAAGGAAAGTGTGAATATCAAAAGGAGCAAATTAGTACCAATCATAAACGAAAAACAAAGATGACCCATTTAGTTTTTGTTCTGGATCTCCCTTCCAACTGGTTCCATTCAAGTTAACAAATATTTCTCAGTATTTATGAGTGCAAGACTAATAACCCAAATGACTGGTAAGCAGCCAAAAGCAGATTTTTTGACAAGTCAAAAGTAGACTTTTTGTTGCCTCCTCTTCTTGATCTACATAGTACTGTCAATTCATACATTAATTCGCTACATGAGTCCCTACCTGTCAACAACTGAATACAAAATGCGTTTTGGAGTAAAAGTTTCCATCTTGGACGAAAATCAACCCAAGATTTACTGTGTTACTGCCTAATCTAAACGAAATTTGAGAGCTTTTTGGCTCAATCTTGGCCAACTTGAATTCGTTTGACATTAAAATCCTAGGCCAAATCCCCATCTTTTGACAATTAAATATATATATTTATTACCCAGATATATATATATTCCATACCCAAATCATGATGAAGCCCAACTTTGCCGTCACTAGGCCCATACTCTATTAAGAGCCAGCTTGGTATCGCCTGCTGTGAAAATAATCGTTGTCAATTTCCTGAGAGAAATCAGCTGTGAGGGAAAGCAGTTTGGCGTTTGGTAAACTTTTTGTTAAAAGTGTTGTTGGTACTAATTTTCACATAATCATAAAATAATTCCTACATAATCATCAAATCCAGCGCATCTTTCCAAAACTGATTAATGCATAATCAGAAAATGAAAGCACATCATTAGTTGCTTTCCCTTATAGCTTTCTCTCACAGCAATTTTTAACGATAAGTGATTTTTTCATAGTTTACCAACGGACTGGACTTCCCAATTTTTTTTTAAAATCACTTATCAGCCCAAATAAGCAATGCCAAACGGACACTAAGTATTTCTAAAGTGTTGGTGTTTATAAACCATTGAAGGAAACAACTCCCTTTCAATATGGGACTAAATGAAAGTGTATTTTTCTATACAAACTCTTAACACTCTGAACGAAAATTAGCATTCTCTCCTCTGATTCTACGGAACAACAAATAAGTACTTGGGCTCCCCTCTTCCCTTTTCCACTTTAAAACTTTTTGGCTTCTACCATTTTCTTCTTGTTTACAGCTCATTTTTAGACCGAAAATAAAAAACTGCTCATTTTAGTGGTCTTTCCATAACAAATAATTTATGTATGTTCCGGTACCATCCAATCCAATACATATGGGATATGTGGAAACATTCTTCAATACACATAAGACATAAAAATAAGATATTTCCACATGTCCCATGTATATTGGATGGTACAACAGCTATTGTATCCGAAATATACAAAAATTTCTCCTCGTTCTTCTGCAAGAAGTAACTCCTATAATTTTGCCAATGGAAATTTGACATGTGTGTAGAAGTTTTTATTTTTGTATTTTTGATGAATTATTTTGGCACATGTGTTAAACTGTGATTTGTAGGAAGGAGAAGAGTGTCTTGGAAGGGAGGCAAGAAGTATCCTTTTAATCAAATAAAATACTTATGGAATTTTTCTCTATACAAAAAATAATTATGCAATATACCTCTAATGTATTAATTGTTGTTGCTCTGAGAAGAGAACAAAAAATAAGATATGACTAAGGGATCGTTTTGGATTGCTTCTCTAGGAATCATTTATGCTCATAAGCATCCTAGAAAAAGTGTTTTCATTATAAAGATGTTGGCTCGTTTGAGACTACTTTTCTAGGAAGTACTTCTGCTAATAAGCGCTTTTATTATGAAAATCTTGAATTTTCATTAAAAAAAAATCCAAGTGCTTCATGGAAAAGCACTTGGGAATGCTTCTTGAAGAAGGATAGGTGTTTCTCCAAAAAGTGTTTCTATGACCTATAAGCACTTCTAAACTTTTATGTCAAACATTATCAGAAGTGCTTTTAGCATTTTCAAAAGCACTCCTAAACATGCCCGAAATCTTCGTAAGGAATCCTAGTGCCTCCTGGAAAAGCACTTGCTTCTCCATAAAGCGCTTCAACGAGCCAAAATTATTTCTAAACTTTTCTGCCAAACACGTTCGAAACACTTTTAGTTGTCAGAAAGTACTTTTAGCCATTCTAGAAGCACTAACAGGCCCTAACTGTTATGTACGTGAAAGAAATGAAATGCTATTGTACCAAAATGACATTCTAATTGTTTAACTTGTACATAATGCAAATTTAAATTTAAGTGGAAAGGGTATGTAAAGTGGTTAAAAGATTCTACATCCGAGGTTTTTGTTCGATTCCCCCCTTTCTCAATTTCGCTAATTAAAATTCAAAACGAAAGATTAAGGGTTGCACCCAAGTTCCAGTCCCCTCTCTATATATTAGATAATTTATGATAATTTAGACTATTGCTTATATATATAAATAAACATAATGACCTTTTTAGATTGCCAATAACTTCATATTTCGAAATGTCAAAAGAAATATATGAAATAGGAAATTCAAGTATTGAATGACATTATATAATGTCATGGGCTCTCCACCTATTATCATGGTACGAGAATGCTAAAAGTACGTAGCTGACCTAAACCACATTTTATTCTAAACTAATGTGGTCCATTTAGCTTTGCACATAGTTACTTATAGTTTCCACAAAGTTAACCAAAGGTAGAACGCATGCAACAACTCAAGTGAGATGGCAATACTGCGCCAAAGGTCAAAGGTTTCAAAAGAGAGTAGGACTTCTGTTATCATACGTATGGTAAATTATTATCTTTATTTTTATTATTTTGTCTTTTCTAGAAATATTGTACAAAAGCATATTAAAACCATGACAAGAACGAATTATAAAAATATCTTTAAATCAAACAGACTATGGATTTTGATAATTTGTGGATTGCGATGGGTGTTTCTTTTTTTGTCTTTACAAGCCAACAAGCTTCTGGAAAATGCACTCCTTTAATGGTGGTACATATGCAGTTATAATCGACCTAATTAATTGAGAATTTTAATTGAACCCAATTTCTTCAGCTTTTCAGTGAGCTTAGTGATTGGAGAGAAACTCTCATGTAACGTTGCTATCCCCAACTAACAACGCAATAATATATATGATAACTCTTTCACGTATCATTGTGTTATTGGTTAGAAATAACAAAACAATGATATCCGCATTACATGTAAGAGTTTTTTTTCAGTGATTGAGAGAATGCAGTTAATGTCAATATGCTAAAGTCCTTTAACAAAATATTTTATAAATTGATATCTAACCTCAAACTCAGTCGTAAATGTACGCCATGGCTGATAAAGCAGGTCACGCAATTCATTTCTTTTCAATTCTTTTCTCTGCCGTATTATCATCTGACTTTAGACTTTGGTTTTTTCTGAAGCTGGTATCTTTAAATCAGATTAAAGTAAAATATTGTTTATATTTAAAAAAAAAAAAAAAAAATCAGAGCATGTTACTCACGTGTTGTGACTAAAGGTCACACATATTATATACTCACGTCAATCAATTTATTTCATGAGTTTCGAGCAAAACGAAATAAATTCTGCTTCTAAAAGACTATTAAGAGATCCCAACCAATGCGAATAATAAAAGGAAAAAACATTGTCTAAGTTCCATAAAACATAAATAAATAAATGCTTCACGTTGGTAAAGCCTGATCCTACGAAATTGGATGGCCGCCTTTTTATTGGCCCTGTACGAAAGAATAACAGTATGGAATAACCCAAGCCTGTTTATGAGATTTATGGAATTAGGGATATTAACCAAATTCCATAAAAGAAAGAATTCACATATCCATGCTTTAATTTAAGTGTTCAAAAACTGACACCGATCTATAAACAAAGTGACTTCTTTTGGAAGTACGCACAACAATTGAGCCAAGCAGCATGAACCTATATACCACAAATTAATCGATCCTTAACGAGCCTCCAAAAGTGTAATCGATATTTTGTTTGTTGACCATTGATTACCTGGAGAAACGCTGCTTCAAGTGATTCCGTTTCTATAAAGAAACCAGGTTGCTTGGGCTGAGCCAAGGGAATCTCACTTCCCAACATTATAAGCACAGATGCCATGGTTGGTCTATCCTCAGGACAATGTTGCACGCATAGAAGACTAACATGGATGCAACGTAACACTTCTGATAGAGTATATGAGCTTCCTAAACGCGTATCAATCAGTTCTAAAGGCCTCCCTTGATTCCATAATATCCATGCCTGAAACATGTCAAAACTCGTTTGTGGTTAATTGCCATTCATAGGTCAAATATGTATCAAGAATAAGAAATGTTACTATCGACACTTACATGTCCAATAAGGTTATGACTGCGGTTTGGATGGTAGAATCCCTTATTTTTCCTTCCACTTATGACCTCCAACACCAAAATAACAAACCTAAAGACATCAGATTTGACAGAAAACAGCCCATAGATAGCATATTCAGGTGCCATGTAACCGCTGTAGAAAGTGGAAACATCATATGGAAGTGAGAACATAATAAACCATTGATGGGGATGAATAGTAGATCGTGGAAAAATATTCAAAGGAAAACTTACTATGTTCCAACCACTCTGTTTGTATTTCCACCAGTCTGATCTCCTCCAACTAATGTTCTAGCCAAGCCAAAGTCTGAAATTTTTGGATTCATTTCGTTGTCAAGTAAAACATTACTTCCTTTGAGATCTCTATGAATAATCCTTAGCCTGGAATCTTGATGGAGATAGAGGAGACCCCGAGCAATTCCGCCAATGATGTGGAAACGTTTAGGCCAATCTAACAGTAATTCTTCTCTCATTTGATCTGGCAAGTTTAATCCACATCCAACTTCAGTTCTATATACGAAACTGTTTAAAAACCTGTATATGAATGATTTCAAAGCAATTAACGGTCCAAACCAAAAATAAAGGAGTCCAGGCTTGTGTTGGGCATGTATTCATAAATTAGCATTTTCTCCTCTCCTTGAATGCAGCATCCAAGAAGCTTTACAAGATTTCGATGCTGGAGCTTGGCAAACAGTATAATTTCATTCTTGAACTCATTCAATCCTTGGCAAGAACTTCTTGAAAGCCTCTTCACAGCAATTTCTTGTCCATCTGGTAGTGTCCCCTGGAAATTTACAGTATTTCAAAATATTGTGAAACACTGGGTGAACCGATTCTTTGTTAGTTTGGCCTTATTATAAAGCAAGTTACAAGTTTACCCTGTAAATGGGTTCAAATCCACCTTCTCCAAGCTTGTTATCGCTTGAAAAGTTATTTGTGGCACCTATTACTGTGGTCAGGTTGAAGAACGGGAGCTCCAGGTCGTCCTTTGGTCCCCTTCATTGTTCTGATTTGTTTCGCCTATATCTGTTTTCTCTCATATAGTAGAAATGGGCTTTGTGTTAGCGATAGATATAAGTAAGAGTAACCATATCTCTTCTAACCAAATTGAACTCAATAGAAGTTTAAAACACTTACTATAAAAACAAACTCATCAAAATATAATCAAACAACAACAACGAACATTTTGTAAAGATGGTCAGGGTAAAATAGTTCCTCCACCTTTTAATTTTCTCCTGCTTCGGTGAAGGTAATATCCAACAAACAGCACTCCAGAAAATACTACTGCTACAGAAACTTCTATTGTCATTGCTGTCTTCACTGTACCTCCATTTTCTTCATCATGGTTGTATGAAGCAGTAGAGAAGATAAATAAAAAATGCAGCAAAAAAATAAAAGAAAAATCAAGATCAATTATCTAACTTAGATAGAAGCAAAATGGGCTCCTCAATAAAACACAACGGAAACAACAATCGAATTACATGTCACATAAAGAGTATTTAACAAGCAGCTAGTGTTACAAAGTTCCATACCTAACTCTGAGGCTGGCATACGAATATACAGATCCTGTCCATTAGCCACAAACTGCCTGATATCTATTAGATCACCAAACCAGATAGCACAGCCAGTACCTCCTCTGATATCTGAGCTTGTATAAGCCATACAGGAACAGTTTTTCAAGCATTTAGTTCTGCATTCCTTAAGATTCATACTTTTGCTCACCCAAGAATGTGTAGTATCTGGCAGTTTCAAGCCAACAAATTTGACAAACCCATCTTTATATCTTTCCTGGCAGCTTAACGGTTTATTGCGCACACATCCTAGAGACCAGTCTGTCAAATTCCATTTTTCTTGAGACTTTGGCTTGAATCCTTTTAGACATTGGCAGACTGGATTCTCACCAATGATACACTTTCCATTGGCTCCACAGATGCCATAATTATCACACAAGTCTCTTGGCACTAATGAATAGGCCCTCCAAGTTTGATATGCTTCAATCCATGTAAAGCGATCACAAGTACTGGCGGTTTGGTTCAAAACTAATCTTGAGATTACAGACTTATTTTGAAGGTTGTTGTACATGTAGTACACTTCATTGTAATTATAGACAAAGTTGAACCTATAAAGTGGATTAGGCCTTAATTCTGGTAAACCACTTAATCTCAGGCCATTCCATGGGCCAGTACGGTAGTATTTTGCAGTGCCTTTCCGGACATATGCCTCAGGATAAGTATGAAGTTCCATTTCAATCCCATAAGTGAAATCTCCTGGACACGGGTCTTCTGAATTTTTCCATGCTGATAAACTCCGTTTTATACCTGTCCTCAAGTCCCATCCCATCTTCATTCCTGGTAACAACGTATCAGAAGGATAGTCAAAGCTTTGCCACAAATAGGTTCCTGCATCTCTTAGTACTAAATTCCCAGAATCTAAAAGCTCTACTGTTGCACTTGGGGCATGTTTAGCTGAGCTTATCCACCAAACAACACTCTTATTCTGACCTAACAGCACAAGATGTCCTGTACTGTTTATCATCAAGATGCCGGAAGAATCATTAATGGGGTTGCATCTGTTTGCAACACACACAAAAGTTCTAACTGGGATGTTCTTGTACCAAATGCCCAAGTAACGATTCTTGGAACTACCTGGACTGAAGAAGCCAAGCTCAAAGCTTCCACCTCTTGAAACCAAGGTCGTTCGATCGCGTATAGACTGGGAGGGACTAATGTTGTCAACTGCGAAGGAATGTGTGAATAACAGAAAGAGCAAATTAGAACCAATCATAAACGAAAAACAAAGAAGACCCATTCAATTTGGTTTTGTATATCCCTTCCTACTGGTTCCATCCGAGTTAAGGATAGAATTAGAAGAGACCCTTGTGATTGTTAACCGAGAAGACCAAACATATACAGTTTAGGACACGACTATTGACTATTTATGCATTGAAAACATGGGCAACTGTTATTCTCAATATTTTTAAACCAAATGAGTGCTAGAACCCAATGGCGGCTATTGACTGGTAAGCAAAAGTGAAGCTTTTTTGTTACCTCCTGTCTTGATCCATCACGGAACTGTGTAGGGCTGTAGTGCTGTTGCTTCATACTAATCAGTTGGCCAAGTGAGCGCATGCGCATCAATGGTTGGTCTCGGTCCCAACCAATCAGCCATTGAAAGACCTAAATTTGTTTTGGTGAAGAAAGAATCTCCTCCTTGCACATTCACAGGTTGCGTCTTGGGGTTCTTTCTCCAGCAAAATTTACAGTAGCCAATCAGTTCTGGAAATTCGAAAAGAAATTTATTTTTTGATTGAGTTTTTGGCTCCAATTTTGAGTTTTCTTTATTTTCAAATTCGAAAAGAGAATTCAAAGTAGAATTTTGGGTTTTGGGTGACGAAAACAGAGGTGGCTTTCTTCTTTGGGAAATACACGTAGATGATCACTTTGCCCAACTTTCATTCCCAAATGATCGCTTTAGGCCATCTCCAACCATAAATCCAAATTTCTTCCCTTAGAAATACAACTATTCATCTGTTGACCGGGACTCAAATTGTTTTTTCCTCCAATTATGCATATTCATAATTTGAGTCCGCAATTTTATTAAATTATTTAAAAATGATTAACTTCTAATTTTTTTTTTGGTTAATTTTTCTTCACATGATTTTTATTTCAACATTCATGATTTAATTTTTTGAACATTTTAACATAAAAAAATTCAAAATCCAAAATATAATATAATTTCACTTAAAAATCAAAACATATTAAGATAAACCATAATTACAATTAAGATAAATGATAATCACAAAATTATTTTGGGTTGAATTTGATTTAGAGTAGTTATAAAAATTAATTTTGCCGTTGGATTTAAATTTCAGCCATTGGATGTGAATTTTTCCCATTGAAATTGCTTAAAAATATGCTGGCCTTTGATTATATGTAGAATGAAAAAAAAAAACAAAAAAAAAATTGACACAGCAACTTAATGCAGCCATTGGATTGAAACAAATAATTGTTCTAGGCTTGACAAGTAGCGCAAGCAGCATGGGTAAGTTGGCAATAGGTGGACTATGTAGCTTGGGTCTTCACGTGGTCCTTGGTTTGATGCGAGTTGGGCTCCACAACAATTCCGCCTGGACTGGAAAGCTGGGCCAAATACTGCCCAAGATTTCAGTCTTCCTAAAATTGCCCCCCTCCCTATACATGCGTTGGAGATGAAATGGGCCAAATTTTGAGATTTTTTTGGGTTTAGTCTCGGGGGTTGGAGAAGGGCTTAGAGCATCTACAATGAGCATCTACAATAAGCTTCATAAACCAACTCCTTAACTAAAATTTAGGGAGGAATTGAAAACCTCACCTCCAATCATGCTCCCTGTTCAGCTTCTAAAATAGGGAGATCTCTAGGAGCTTCTAAATCTGAGGAGAGAGAAAAGGCTCCTAGTGACTTCCTATAATTAAATGCTACTATATTTTATTATTATTATAAACATTTATTTAATAATGTCTTTAATTTTATCATTGTTTTTTTGCATTTTATATTTTTAATTACCTTTCCACATTGCAAAACACAAGCATATATTTTTAACAATTTTATCATTTCTTTTCGTTTTAGTATTTTGCAGCACACTTTTTATGTTTTCTATTCTTTTTGTTGTAGATGTTTTGCAAAGCACAAGCAATTTTTTTTTTTTTTTCGATTCTTTTCACTGTAGACATTTTGCAAATGGGCCATAAGTTAAAGACTTGGGCTAAGTAGGTTTAAGGAAAAAAATAAAAAAAGACTTGGGCTAAGCTAGATTTGGGCTAAGGATCTTAACCCAACAGCCAACTGAAGCAATAAAAAAAAAAAAAAAAGAAAAAAGGGAAATACACATACATGATCACGTTGCCCAGCTTTCATTTCCAAATGATCACTTTACAAATCTTATTCACTTATAATTATTTTGAGACTTGAAATTACCTAATTACCCTCCATATAAAATCATATCTATTGAGCTTTTATAACCTCTTTTCTGAAAGCCAACTTCTCCCAACTCCTCTCCTCTCTCTCTCGCGCAACTCTCTGTCACAGTTCGCTCTTCCTCTCTCAACGCTTTCTCTCTCCATCGACCACCACCACTCTCTTTCTCCCTCTGTCACAAAAACCTAAGCAACACTTTCTCTCCAGTCAATGTTAGGTTTGTTGAGGGGGTTCTTGAAGGTGAAAGAGAGGGTTTCTTCGTTAAATGCTCTCTCCCTTCAACAATCTCTCAGTTCCCTCTCTTTTCATGTCTTCAATCGAAGTCTTTCTCTTCTCCTCTACTCCTTTTGAGCCTCACAAAACCCTAATTCTTGATTTCGGTTCCGAACTTTTTTCACATACTTCCTCCTCATTCTCAATCCTCTCATAGGCAAAATTTGGGCTTTTCTTTAGGTGTTTTTGGGATTTCCAATTCGGTTCTGTGCAAAATGAGTGATTCTAAGGTGGGTTTTGTATTTGTTATTGACTAGTTTGTCTTTTTGTATGGTTTTCATTTGAGAAGGATAATTTCACTAACCTGTGACTGATTTTGTGAAGTTTAGTAATTAGAGAGATTGGAAATTTCGGTATTGTAACTGTGAATTACTTCATGCTTGGATGAAACTTCTATTGGTCTGATTGATTTTGCTCTATGGATGACGAAGTGCCTCAATTTGCTATTTCTCATCGTGGATTAGTTCATTTCTGATGCGTGTTTTCAGTTCCATTTTATGATGCATATTTAGTGTGGGAATTTATTGTGGTAGCAATGGCTATTCCATTATAACACAGCTTCACCTCACTAGGCCCTAAATTAGCAATTGAGTAATAATGCAGAAGTAAATTTGTTGTTATCATTGTTGTTTCAACATCTAGTAGGACATTTTGCACCATTCTAATCGTATTTTTAATTATGTGATTTTGAAATACGAACATTAATTGGTGTGGGATTTTTTGATAACAGGAGGTATTTGGAAAATGAAGGAAGAAGAAGATTGAAAAATAGAGAGAATATATTGAGATTTTCTGTATCGTTTTTCACTAAATGAATATTACAATGGACTGAAGGCTTAAGTAACTAACAGCCATGCTTAACAGATGCCAACACTTACACGTGAATAGCACGTAGGTATTCTAACAATACTAAACTAACTTGAGCTGATGTGAAGATTGGACTGTATAACCCTTTTGTAAATATGTCTGCAACCTGTTCATCTGTTGGAATATACTGCATGGAGAGATCTCTTCTTTGTACTCTTTCTCTAACAAAGTGAAAGTCTATATCAAGATGTTTGATTCGTGAGTGATACACAAGATTAGAACTCAATGCTAGAGCAGAAAGGTTGTCACAATGTATAGTAGGAGGCTGAGGTAGAAACACTTTCAAATCAAGCAAAACTTGTCGAATCTAGGCCAAATCTGCTGCTGTATGAGCCAATGCTCTGTATTGTGCTTCAGTTGAACTCTGGGAGATTGAGTTATGTTTCTTAGATTGCCAAGATATAGGATTATGGCCTAAGAAAACCACAAAACCAGTGATAGATTGTCTAATACTTATATCTGCTACCCAGTCTGCATCACTGTAAGCATTAAGTTCCCAAGCGCCACTAGTAAAGGTAAGTCCATGATCCAAGGTACCTTGAAGATAGTGCAAAATCCTCTTAACTAACTGAAAATGTAACTCTAAAGGAGTTGTCATGAACTGACATACTGTGTTAACAACATCAGAGATTTCAGGTCTGGTAAATGTTAAATACTGTAATGCACCAACAATGCTTCTGTAGATTGTAGGATCAGTCAAAGCATCACCTTCAGTTTGTAACAGTTGACCATGTGGTTTACAAGGGGTAGTACAAGGTCGGCATGAACTCAGTTCAGCCTTAGCAAGCAAATCTTTGGCATATTTAGCCTGGTTAACAAAGATATCTCCATCTATATTATAAGAAATTTGTAATCTTAATAAATATTTCAACTTCCCCATATCTTTCATATCAAAAGCTAAGCTTAATTCACCAACAACGTTTTGCACCAAAGCCACCTTTGAACCAGTCAATATTATATCGTCCACTTATAAGAGAAGGATCACAATATCTGAACCTAGATGCTTCACAAATAAGTTAGGGTCAGAGTGAGATGATTCAAAACCAATGGCTGGAAGATAACCTGTGAATTTGGCATTCCAAGCCCTTGGAGCTTGCTTAAGACTATAAAGAGACTTTCGTAACTTGCAAACATAACTTAGATGTTTTGGATCCTCAAAACCTTGTGGCTGACACATATAGACTTCTTCCTCAAGATCACCATGTAAAAATGTGTTCTTAACATCAAGTTGACGGAGTGACCATCAATTCATTACTGCAATACTTAATATCAACCTTACTGTGGTGTGTCTAACCACAGGGCTAAAAGTTTCACTGAAATCCAGTCCAGGAGCTTGGTTGAAGCCTTGGGCAACTAATCTTGCCTTATATCTAGCCAAAGTACCATATGAGTTTTTCTTAATTCTATATACCCATCGACAACCAACAATATTTTTATGAACTGGCATAGGAACTAACTCCCAAGTACCTTGAGCATGTAATGCCTCAATTTCTTCCTTCATAGCTTGAATCCAATGAACAGATTGAGAAGCAACATTATAAGTGCCTGGTTCAGTAGCATCCTGTAGAACAAGAAGAGTGGTATGATAGCACTGATAATCTTCAAATTGTTTAGACTTAACGATACTTGCCTTTGATCTAGTCTGGATAGCATGAGTGTTAAAAGAAGGAGACACTGAACTAGAGATAGAAGGGGAGGCATACAAGAGAACTTGTAGTTGCTGATCATTAATCACAGATAAGACTGAATCATTGGAAGACAAGGCAGGATTCTTAGTAGATTCTAAAGATGAAATAGAAACACTCTGTGAACTATGATTTTGTGAAGAAACATGTTGAGGAGATATAGAACCAGATATATCACTAGGATTTAAGACTTGTATACATGGAGGAAGTGAAACACAAATTGGTAAAGGCTGAGTCTTGGAAGAGCATGAAACTGGAATTGAATCCGCTGAGATGGAATGAGACTTAAAAGGAAAAATAGTTTCATCATGAATGACATGTCTGGAAACAATAAACCTTGTTGTAGATCTATTGTAACAAATGACCCCTTTATAACCTTGAGAATATCCCAGAAAAACACATTGAGCTGTTCTTAGCTGAAGCTTATGTTCATTATAAGGTCTGAGATATGGGTAAACTGCAATACCAAAAATCCTAAGAGATTTAATATCAGGAGCCTTGCCATACAAGCTTTGAAAAGGAGACTGATATCTTAAAACTGAACTAGGCATAAGATTGATGAGATAAGCAACATGAGCAATTGAATGAAACCAGAACTTATCAGGAAGAGCAGAAGTAACTAGTAAAGTAAGAGTACTTTCCACATAATATGGCGATTCTTCCTCTCTGCCAAACCATTTTGCTGAGGGGTGTATGGACAAGAGAGCTGATGAATTTTCCCTTTTGAATCCAAAAAAGAAGAAAATTGCCTACTAATGAACTCACCACCTCCATCACTTTGAAAATACTGAATAGTAGCCTTAAACTGATTAGTGACAAAAGCATGGAACTTGAGAAATTCTTCAAACACTCCAGATTTATTAAACAATGGATAAAGCCACAAGTAACCAGTACACTCATCAATGAAACTGACATAGTATCTAAAACCATCTATAGATTTATATCAGGAAGGACCCCATACATCACTGTGTATTTGCTGAAAAGGAACACTAGACTTAACATGATCCTAAGGAAAAGAAAGCTTGTGCATTTTACCATGTAAAAAAGCAGTACATAGTGCTTGAGAAGTATCAACAGAAACAGATAAAGCAGAATCTTGAAGCATTCTTTGCACAAAGGTATTTGTTGGATGCCCTAACCTTTGACGCTAGATAGAGACGTTGACATGTTGTCCAAGATATGCAACTGAAGCTGAAGAAATATAAGAAACACCTCGAGATCTTTGAGAAGCAGAAAGAGGAATAGGATATAAACCATGATTACTCTTGCCTTGAAGAAGAATTGCCTTGGTTATCTTGTCATGTATATAAAAGCCAGAGACGTCAAATGTTATAAAGCAATTATTGTCTTTACATAGTTCATGGACGGATAATAGATTTGCTTTGAGCTTAGGAACATGCAAAATAGACGGAAGTTGTAGTGAAGTAGATTGGGCACAAGAGATAGTAGCAGTGCCAGGCTTTTGAATAGCCAAACTTGCCCCATTGCTAACAGTGACATTCTCATCAACATTACAAGGAGTCACATGATCCAATTGAGATGAATTGCCAACCATATGATGGGAAGCACCACTGCCTGCAATCCAGACATGCTCAGGAGAGAAAGAAGTCTGAGCAGTCATAACATTCAGAGAAGAAGGAGGTGCTTGGCCTCGAAATGAGTAGTTTGACCTATGGAAACAATCAAGTGCGCCATGCCCACGTTTGCCACAGATTTGGCATTTGTTGGGGTCTTTTTCTTCTAGCAGCCAGACGAATGGGCTTGGGCTGCTGTAAAGGATGAGCGGAGAAGATTGCCCCGCTTCTAAGTTCAAAGACCGGGCTCCAAGAGAGTTTTGAAAGGAGTAGTGACAACCTTAGAAAACACCTTGGATTCTTTCACCAATCAACCAAATAAATGTGACAGATTAGCAATGGAATGGCTTGGCTTGAAGAGCTTGTGGCATAAGAGCTAAGCCTTCACAAGTTTAGCAATTTGAGAGAGAAACGAAAGTTTGAATTTCTTATGAAAACAAATATTCAGGGAAAAGGGGAGAGAGATCTGAAGAGATTTTTGACTAAGGAAGAGAGGTAGAGATGGAAATAGAGAATAAGGTGTCTTGAGTAAATTCCCAGCCGCTTGACAAAGCTTGGTCGCGCTCTGGATGATTTACCAGAAGAGAAAATGGGAAAAGATAGAGGAATGGGGCTCGAAATTGCAGAGGTTTCAGGGATGAGAGATGAAGCTTGCTCTCTGAATGTTGTTGTTTTGCTGGGTAGAGAAAGCTCCCCTTTTATAGGCGCTTAGAACCCTAATTCTATCGATCCTCCATTCCCACTTTTCCTTTGCTTCTTCCATTTCAACCCCATTTGGTGAAACTTCCCTCGCATGCGCACCTAGGCATGAAGCCTTTTTGGGGTTCCAAGATCTTCATGCGGCTGGATTTCTTTGTGTGGGTGAGGCACCACCCTCTTTTTACTCTAGTTTTCCTATTAAAGCTTGCAAAAGAAAGAAACAGGGGTAAAGGTGTTAGTCTAATGGGTATTCCTATCTATTGGTTTTTGCAGTGGCTTGCTATTTGACTTGATTCTGAGGCTTTTGACAATGCTAGATATTTTTATAAGGTACTGGGCTGGGCTTTTTATAAGATATTGGGTCATTGGCATTTTATTTCCAGCAGCCAGCTAAGGCTTTATAGTTTCGTCAAGTTGCTGGAAGTAGCTTGTTTGCTTTGTTTTTTGACAAGGCGCTGGGTGTTTTAGCTGGTGCGGGATTTTCCTAAGTATTGCAGGCTATTGGACATTCTCCTAAGGCGTTGGGTCATTTTTCTCTCTCTTTTGCTTACCGATATGTTTGGGCTCAAGAAATGGGCTTGAGTTTTGGTGCTCCCAAGTAGCCCAAAACTTCCACTTTTTGGCTTCATCAATGGGCCTCGTGAATGCTCGTAACCATTCATACCACAACCCGCTCAGCAAGTGTAGGAAATTTCAAAACATTTTTCCAAAGTTCATTTGAATATTAAACATGCATTTAATCAAATTAATCGCAGCGGAAGTCTAAGGTGGTTGTTTAAATTCAAAAACAAAACTTTCTTCCAAGTATCTTAAGCCATGAACATTGATATATTTTTCATAAATGAAAATTCAAGAGAAAGGATAAGATCTAATTACCCTTGAAGCAATTATATGAACCAATTTGTGTTTGGTCTTCTCTTGATGATTTCCTCTTTGTTGATCTCCTCTTTGATATTTGATCTTTGCTTCTTGATCTTTCTCCTCCATGTGAGCCACAAAAGTATATGGCCTCTAAGTCTACACACCAATGGAACCTTGAGATGAGAAGAAGTATCTTGAGAATACTTGGATGCTAGTGCAAGATTCTCAAGATTGGTTTCAATCTAAACCACTTTGAAAGATGAAAGTGTTTCACTCTTGAAAACTCTCTTTTATCTCTCTTTGATCTCCCAAACCTATTTGGTTGATGTTGGATTGTGTTTGTGTGTTAATGAGCTTATGGAAACAATTCCCATACATATTCACTTAACCATTTTCGGCCAAACCCCATTGGGCTTCCAAATTTGGGCCTTATGACACTTAAACCATAATATTTAGGTGTCTTAAGCCCTTGGGCTTGATACCCAACCATTTGGGCTTTCCGTTAACTATTACTTAGACCCAAATACGTTTTTAAACGTAGTAAATCATCCACATCAAATCAATCAAATTGATTTACTCATTCTCATTTGTATTACTCAAAGTTAACCATTTAAGGTGTGCGATCCATTAGGTTCTAATTAGCAAGGCAGTGGGAAAATATTAGAACTCTTTCTAACCAACTGGAATTAAAACCTCTTTTTAATTCTTCCTTTATTTGGATCGATCACAATCAATCCTAGGACTTCCACAAGCCAAGAGTGACATCTAGCAATATATCAAGGCTACCCAAGCTAACCAGAATAGATAAAGAACCTATTCAGTTGGAATTGCAATGCAATACGGTCCTTCTCTTATACAATGTTTCAAATCATATTATTAAGGTACGGATTGATTATGTCAAATCATATTAAACCCATAATATTTAGGTGTCTTAAGCCCTTGGGCTTGATACCCAACCATTTGGGCTTTCCGTTAACTATTACTTAGACCCAAATACGTTTTTAAACGTAGTCCACATCAAATCAATCAAATTGATTTACTCATTCTCATTTGTATTACTCAAAGTTAACAATTTAAGGTGTGCGATCCATTAGGTTCTAATTAGCAAGGCAGTGGGAAAATATTAGAACTCTTTCTAACCAACTGGAATTAAAACCTCTTTTTAATTCTTTCTTTATTTGGATCGATCACAATCAATCCTAGGACTTCCACAAGCCAAGAGTGACATCTAGCAATATATCAAGGCTACCCAAGCTAACCAGAATAGATAAAGAACCTATTCAGTTGGAATTGCAATGCAATACGGTCCTTCTCTTATACAATGTTTCAAATCATATTATTAAGGTACAGATTGATTATGTCAAACCCCTAATATGATTTACAACCTCATGTGATTCAAAAGAACATGATTAAGAACAACTTTCTCAATCAAGCTCAAAATACTTTGGCCAAAGATTTACTGAATCACATCTTGAAACATTCTCCTTCTTTATCGAAAGTAGAGATTCCTTATTGTACATTCACATGTCCCTATGATGAATTAAGAGATCCCAACAACACTTAAGGCAAATCTTTTACGGCTTGCCTTTAAGAGCTATCAAAGATCAATAACGCATCACAGGACAACCATGATGCCTCAGGTCTAAGGACTAATTTGCATTATTGCAACTATGAGTTCTCGTTTGACATATAGATAAATACTCCATACGAGAACTACGGTTGATCGCGTTCAGTGTACTCATTCACTAATGAGCACCCATATACTTGTATTAGTGTCAACTACACAAATGGTTTGAGACTAACCATCCTCCCAATTGAGCATACATAATATGTGCTAATCTTGACGGTTTATCAATGCCCATTTGATAACCTATGATTAGGAACATTTTGGGATGCTACAGTTAGAGATTAAAGGTCTCCGAATCTAATCTTCTTTAGATTACCTTATCTCTTATTTAGCATACCTTGGACATTTGTTTCTTTACACGATGTAAAAGATAACAAATAAGTTTGCCCTTTATATATCATATATGAAATGTATTCTAAGGAGATGACATCAAATGTATTGGCTCTTAGGGCACATTTCTAACAGCAAGCCCCAGGCATTTGCGTGGCTTGGGCCCACTTAAGCTTGTAACTTGGCTAGGTGTAATAATAATGATTTTTGCTTGGCATTGCATGTCGCTTGGCGTGCTTGAATTTTATCGCCTTTAAAAGGGATATGATGCTTGACAGGATAATTAGCATGAGCTTGTAGAGCTAGTGTATTTTATAGGCTCATCTCGATTCTTAGCATGATGGATTATTTATTTGGCATGGCACGTGGACTGTGGCTCGTGCGAGCGCGTGCGACGAATTTTTGCGTGCTCCAAGTTCGGATATTTTCTTAATAAGGTGTTGTATTGGGCCAAGAATTTATTTGGGCCCGACCGTGGATTTTTTGGGCCTCAACAGCATTCAACAACACTGGAAGTAGAAGAGGAGGAATTAGCATAATGGTAATAGCAATTAGCCGCTGTATGTCCACGCTTGCTGCAAATTTGACACTCAGGCACCACATGAGATCGTTAGGAAGTAGAACCTCCATGAAAACCAAAAGTATTACCACCCCGAAACTGAGAGGAGACATGGCAACCACCATTTAACCTTCCACGACAGAGGTTTGTGCAGAAAAACCTCGAGAACCAGAGGCACGAGAAAAAGAACTCTGTTGACCACCAAAAGACTGAACATGTGGTAAAGGCTGAGAAGGTGTACATAAAATACCCTGTCTTGAAGACACATAGGAACCTTGAGCACAAGATGAATTAGCCGCATATAACGCAGCATGATGAACAATACGAGCTTCAGGAGTTTGTTCAGCAGTGAGAAGTTGTGCTATGAAATCCTTGAGAGACAATGGAGTATCTTGTGCAATCATGACAGTCTTGATTATGTCATATTCGGGTGGTAATCCATTCAAAGCATTAATAATGAAATCATCATCAGAAATCTTGATACCAGCAACATTCAATTGATCTCGAAGATGTTTGAGATGAAGCAAAAATCACTCGATAGAATCTCCAGCTTTCTGTGTAGTTTGCAACTCAGTTTTGAGATGGTTGATCCGAGTGCGAGAAACCGAAGCATAGCGATTAGAGAGGTTGATCCAAGAGTCGCGAGCTGTTTTGCATCCAATGAAGTATTCAAGCGCCTTGTCACATAGAGAAGCAATAAGTAAACTCAAAAGTGCCTTATTAGTATGAATCCACTCCTTATAAGCAGTGGTAAGCTCAGAAGTTTCGCCTTCCTCATCAACAATGGTGAATTGAGGAGGTGAAACCGAAGAACCATCGAAATGCCCAAAAAGCTCGTACCCTTGAAGCACATATTCGATCTGATAACTCCACTTCAAGAAGTTATCATCAGCAAGACGAATCGTAAGAAGGCCAAGAAGACTCTCAATTTTGAGAAAAGAAGAAGCCATGAAGAAATTAGGGCTTTTAGAAATTTTGGATTCGAAGAAATCTGAGAAAGCTGAGAAATTAGGAATTGCTGAGAGAGAAGAACAAGATAGACTAAGGAAGCTGAGAGACGGAAGCGGATTATTAGATCTTGATCACCACCATGGGCGTTGATACCATGATATCATAAGAGGTATTTGGAAAACGAAGGAAGAAGAAGGCTGAAAAAAAGAGAGAATATATTAAGATTTTATGTAAATAATAGCCATGCTTAACAGATGCCAACACTAACATGTGAATAGCATGTGGGTATTCTAACAATACTAAACTAACCTTAGCTGATGTGTTCATCTATCATTTTTCTCTTCCTTGTGCTATAAAGCCTGCTAAATTTTGTTGTTATTCCTTGTTTGTAGCTATTCATTTTTGGGTCATTCTCTGAAGATGAGACTAGCAAAGTTCTGTGCAATATCTTCGGGTGAATGTAATGGTGAATCAAGCAGACTACAAAATTCTATGAAAGGGCTCAGCAAAGTTCAGCCTTTAAGTTCACTTAATAAGAAGAATGAAGTGGAGATTGTAAAAGCAGCAAATGATAGTTTACCAACATCTTTAAATACTCCTCCAGAGAATGGATGTACTGATAATTATAAAAATGGTTATGCCCATAGTAATGGCGTGAAAGAGGTGACAACGAATAATATTGATGTAGCTTCATTACCTTCATCCAATGACGAAGGTGGTCTATCCAATCAATTTTCAAGTATGGAATTGCAGAACAGATAGCAGAATGGTTGTGTTGATGATTTATCAGCTTCTAAGGTAAATGGGGAGCTACAGAAGTATTTGAATGGGTATGTTACAGTTTCTACAGTCTTGTTGCCTCGTGGTTTAATCAATTCAGGGAATTTGTGCTTTCTGAATGTAACGCTACATGCTCTTCTATCCTGTTCTCCTTTTGTTCAGCTTCTACAGGAATTGAGAACTCGCAAAGTGCCTAAGGTCTCTATCTGTAGCAGTGGGGCTAGACCAGTCAAAATTGGTGCACATCCTATATTAGATAATTCTGTGGAGGGAGATGAGATTATTTAAGGGGGAGTATAGGGAAACTTAGAGAGAAGCTTTCTATGTTTATAACTATTGACCATGTGAAATATAAACTTGTGGAAACTCCAGGGAACTTAAGCTCCGGTGGCATCCTATCAAAGTTTGTGGGATAGGGATGGCTAGTCATTAGCTTAATGTCCTACCACTTAGTTTGGCATCTTGATCTTGATCTTGGTTTTTCTTTCTTTTTTCCTGGAGAGGAAAGACGAACTTTTTTTTAGAGAAGGGTGGGTGACTATCAAAAAGCATTATGTCTTGCCTCCAAGATGGTGGAAAGAATTTCATCTTCAAGATGGACGCAAACTTATAGTCATCAATTTTTTGCAATTTCCTCGAGCATTGTACTGAAATGCTGGATTTGGAATCAAAATTTTGTTGCTCTTCTTTAAGCCAACAATTTGTATATTGTATTTCAAGGGATATATATAATGCCATAGTTTGACTGAAGTTTTATTAATTTATGCCGAGCCGTCCTTAGCTTGGGGTGGTTATCATTATCAGGTAAAGAATTTTGTATCTATAATTTAAAATTCCATTGTAATAAGGTGGAAAATGTGAAATGTGCATCATATCTCAATCTCATCATTGTGTTTGCAAAATGATGCATGCCTTTGCTACTTTCAGTGTCAAGAAATGTCTCTAATTTCATAGGGAAAATGTTTGATATAATTGCTTTCTGTTTCTTTCTGCAATTTTGTCTTGATAAATTCTGTTCCTTTCGCCTTTTCTTTTCAGATTGCACAAGGAAATGAAAAGTCGCGCTCAACTTGTTTATTGTATTTTTATTGCTTTTGTATTGCTTGTCTATTGCCCCTGTATTGCTTGTTTATTGCTTTTGTATTGCATGTCTGTTACCACTTCATAGTCTAAGTGACATTACAATGGAGTGGAGCCTTGATTTTAGGTTTTTTTCTTAATTAATATAATTTGTTGCAAGGGAAGCAACTGTGAGTTTGATTTATAAAAAAGGACGTGATGTCCTTAATGGAATCACATTCTTACACTAATAGATAATCAATAAAAAAGCAATAATGGAATCACATTATTACACCAATAGCTGAACACGAATCAATCATATTGAAGAGATATAAATATGGCATTTGTTGTACCTTATTTATACGATAATGAATAATGATCTAGCATTTTCCTTGACAAAATAACCTTATACAATCAAGAGTTTTCTTTTACAAAATATCCCTATAAGTTTACTCACAAGACAGACTTGAAAAAACAGGTGATAAGAAACAAATATAAGTGCAATAACTAGGCAATACCACAACACTACAATGGCAATACGATGACAATACAAATGCAACAGGGGAGCAATACAATGGCAATACAACAACTCCACATTCTCACTATAATTTCATTCCACATTCCCACTATATATTCATAATCTACAACATATTACAAAAAGGACTTGGCGTCCTTAATGGAATCACATTTTACATTCCTATATCGTCAAAATACCCTCGAGTAAGGAATGGGCGGAGAGGCTTCTGTAAAAGTTAAGGATGTAAAAGATGTTCTTGACTTGAAGGTGGATTAGTTACTGGCCAAAGGCTTCTTAGGAAATTATTTTCCTTTCACAACTCTCCAAGAGCTAATCCTGCCCTGAGGGAAAAAAAAGAGTCAGAGATACATAGGCATAACAAGTGACACTTGAGTTGAGTACATTATGAACGCCAAAGAATTCAGATAAATCACCAATATAATTGTCCTTCATAGATTAGGCCTAACTCTATCACACCTTAACATGTTAGTGGCAGGTGGTTTGTGCTCCAACCACTTCGTGAAATTAACCAAAATAAAAACCATTCTCCAAAATTGATACTTTCTCTTTGTAAATTAGAAACCTAACAATTTTTCTAAAGACAATTTTATCTTTTTTTGCATGAGTAAACAGTGCGGACTGTGATGACCGAGATGAAGGTATAATGATCTTCCTCTATTCAAAAAATAACAATCATATCTGTTTTTGCATTGTGATTTTTATTTTGGGTCATTTGAGCATAGAATCCTTCAGGATTTGAGTAGAGTTTTGATAATTCCTTGTGATGTTCTGAGACCACAATTGAAATTTGAACCTTATAGGAACTCTATGTGGTACTAAGTCACTCATGTATATTACCATACACTATATAAAGTGTAAAATATTGTAGTAAATCATTAAAAATAAATGATTATCGTGTGTTTAATCTTCTCTTATTAATTACTACATATTTTCTACATTTCGCAGTGTTTGTCAGCTCGCTATATAATCAACTTAAATCAGTTAAACCCATCATGCAATGCATTTCCTTCTTCTTCTTTTTTTGTGTGTGATAAAGTAATAGATAATTGACTAAATAAACATCCTCCAAAGTTCGAAGAAAAATTTCCAAGTTTTTCTTACAATTTCTGTGGTTTTTATTCAATTTTTATCAATATCGATAATATCCCGATATTTCAATCGAAATTTTCGTTTTTTTCTGGACTACCGATATTTTAGACCTTGATCCAAATTACTACACAAGTGGTTCATATGGCCTGGTTTTTGTTTCATCTTTTATACTAACTGGAAAATAAATGAATAAAGAAGGTTTTGGAAGAGAAAGTGGATGAAGTGTTGGGCTTGGGGGTTTAGAGAGGGTATGAGTTATAGAGAGACCAAAATAAAACATTTTTTTTTTCTTCCAAAACTTAGTTATTTAAATATCTATTTTTTTTATGAAAAAATTATATTTTAGTTCTTAACCTTGATTGCAATGTAAACTACATGTCTTTAAGGGCTCATTTTGTACGTCGAATTTGTTGGCGTGACTTGTGGACTATTGACTTTCTTTTCTTACACACCAAGGATTCCTATTATAATTATATTTGATTTACTTTAATTCCTGATTTCCTACTGTAAATAGAAATAGGAATTTATTATTTACTTGCCCATGCAAGTTTTGTTGTATTATAAATATGACTTCCTACAAGGAGAAGTATACACAGGAAATTCCCACAAACAAATATTCTCTCATAGTTCTCATATTTTTGCATGGTATCAGAGCGGTGATCTTGGAATTGCTAACTTTAGTTTCAAACCCCCTCTGCCGCTATGGGGGTTGATGATTTTTTCAACCTTCATGGAAGTAGCACCACCAACTCATTCTCTCATTCTCAACCAACCATAGTCGAGTTGAGTGCCCAGATGACTCATCTCCTATAGATGCAGACTTTGACCCTCAATCGACCCTGAATCAGGATCCTATTTTGATGACCCCGAACCCGATCCTGAATCAGGATCCTATTTTGACGACCCCGACCTCAACCCCGACTACGACAACGACCCCGACCTCGACACATGGACGAGATTGTGCATATTGTGGTGATCCGAGACACACTCGTGAGACTTGTTTTATATTGCATGGCTACCCCGATTGGTGGGCTACTCTTAAAGATCGAACACAACGCGATACGACCAGTAATGGTACTAGTTATGGATTCCATACTTCCGATAAGATTGATTGCAGGAGCTGGATAATTGATTCCGGTGCACTGAATCATATGATGTTTGATCCTTATGATTTTCTGAATACTACACAACCTCGATGAACTTGTATTACTAATGCCAATGGAGTTACTTATCCTATGATAGGGGCTGGCACCGTTGCAGTCTCACCCTCTCTCCCACTATCTAATACTTTAGTTGTTCCATCCAATAAATTGTTGTCAGTTAGTTAGCTTACTGAACAATTGAGTTTTTGTTTGCTTCAGGATATTCACACTAAGGAGATTCTTGGTTGTGGTACTAAGAGACGGGGGCTATATTATGTAGATGAGTTCAGTCCCGACATGGGTAACAGTGTGACGCATCCCTTTGGTAGCAAACAAAAGCAAATATGGTTATGGCGCTGTCAATTGGGACATTCGTCTTTTGGTTATATGAAGCATCTTATACCAGATTTATTCTCAGGTTTCAAGGACTCTGACTTTATATGTGATACTTGTATTTTGGCCAAGAGTCACCGTGTGCCCTATCCATTGAGTATGAACAAGTGTACTACTCCGTTTACGTTAATTCACTCTGATGTATGGGGACCTTCACCTATCACTGCTCCTTTTGGTGTTCGTTGGTTTGCCACATTCATAGATGATTATACATAGATGACATGGCTTTATTTGCTGAAGAATAAAAACGAAGTGTTTTCCAATTTTCAGTCCTCGCACAAATAGATGAAAACTTAGTTTAATGCTCAAATCTAGATTCTTCACTCAGACAATGGTGGAGAATTTGTCAATCATGACTTTCAGACTTACTTCCAAAAACATGGAATTATCCATGAGACGACTTGTCATCAGACACCGCAACAAAATGGTGTTGCAGAACGAAAGAATCGACATCTTCTTGAAATCTCCCGAGGACTTCTGATTGGCGCTCATGTTTCTTGCCATCACTGGGATGATGCTATTGTAACCGCAGTTCACCTAATCAACTGCATGCCTTCTTGTGTATTGACCTTTAAAACTCCTTTACAAGTGCTTGCGCAACACAGACCTCTGCCCTCTATTTTGGTACTCACACCCTGAATCTTTGGATGTATGGCTTTCGTTCATCTCCACAAAAATCAACGTAGCAAACTTGATCTATGTGTGCTTCGTTGTATTTTTGTGGGTTATGCTACTCATCAGAAAGGCTACTGCTGTTATCACCCTTCTACCCGATGTACCTATGTCACTTTGGATGTGACCTTTCTAGAATCTGAGCTGTTCTTCCATGACCCATCATCCAATTCTATGCTTCAGGGGAGATACGAAGTGAAGAGCAGAATTGGAGCAACTTGGAAAACGAAGATATTCTCTTATGTATAGAAATGATCGATTGTCCCGAGTCTAGAGCACAAGATTACTCTCTGCCGAAAAGCGATCAATCGCCTATTCATAGCAATCTATCGCCTTACCCACCTGATCCCTGCGAAGATATTTCTGATTTGAGTCCAACACCTACAGACAATACAGAACAACAAGATGAAGACCCCCTCTAACTAAACAATACCAACAGACCAATCTCTTGAGAATATCCTTGAGCTAACTACTCCTACTACACTTGTGAATTTAGAGGATAAATCTATTGGATACCAATTACCTTTCAGGCAGAATTGTGGAAAGCCACCAAATCGTTATTCACCTGATATTGGCAAGACTTCAAAGTATCCAATTGCGAATCATGTATCCATTGAGAAGCTGTCTGAACCACTTAAGGCCTCTGTTCATCAATTGTCTACTATTCATATCCCAACAAAGGTTGCTGAAGCGTTTAAAGATCCTAAGTGGGTTCAAGCTATAAAGGAAGAGATGAAATCTCTTGAGAAGAATTAGACTTGGACATTGGAAACTTTACCATGAGGAAAAAAGACTGTCGGATGTAAATGGGTGTTTACCATAAAACACAACGCTGATGGATTTATCGAGGGATACAAGGCAAGACTTGTGGCGAAAGGGTACACACGGACTTATGGCGTAGATTATGAAGAAACCTTTGCCCGAGTTGCAAAATTGAACATAGTCAGAGTCTTATTGTCCCTCGTAGCTAATTTGGATTGGCCACTACACTAGTTTAATGTAAAGAATGCCTTCCTACATGGAGAACTCACAGATGAGGTGTATATGGACATTCCTCCTGGATATGATACTACTCAGACTGGAACAGGTATGCAAATTACGAAAGGCATTGTATGGACTGAAATAGTCACAACGTGCATGGTTTAGATGGTTCAGCATGGCAATGAAGAACAATGGTTTCAAACAGAGTAACTCAGATCATACTTTGTTCTTGAAACATCAAAAAGGGAAGGTAACAGCTTTAATAATCTATGTTGATGACATGATTATTACTGGGAATACAAAACATGAAATATCTCAGCTACAAGACTATTTGGCTACTAAATTTGAGATGAAGAATCTAGGTGGACTCAAATATTTCTTGGGGATTGAGGTGGCCCGATCACAACAAGGCAAATTTCTCTCTCAAAGGAAATATGTCTTGGACTTATTGATTGTAAGGTTCTTATTTGAACCAATATTGTATTTTGGCTCCTCTCTTAAACCAACAAAACCCTTGTAATATTAATTAGATTCTATGTTAGAATCAGTGTAGGTTGAAGGGCTTCCATGTCTCATCGTTGCAGTTCAAAAGGTAAAATCATATGCATTGTTCACATGGATTAATGCACACTTCACTGGATTGATCCAACGTACATTCTTGCATGTGCATTGTTCACATGGATTAATCCACCTTCACTTGTATTGATCCAACCTTCTGTTTTTTGCCTTTTACTTCCTTCCTGGATTAATACTTGGTCGTGCGTATTAATCCAACCTTCGTCTTTTGCATGCCTGTGTCAACCGTTCTTTTTAAATATGCCTTGACAGCCTTTTAAAATTCTTCCCATCCTTGAAGCTGACAAACACATGAGAGTAACTCATTTACTCTCAAACGGTTTTATTTTTCTTGGTTCAAGCTCTTCATTTGTTTATTGTTTAAACCCATACCTCTTGGTTGCTGTCTCCTTGTCTACCACCTTTTCCAAGTGATGGGTTATAAACTACCTTTTATTCCTTCTTCTGACCTGGTCCTAGGAGCAGCTTCTTGTGTTTAGAAAACAGACAACACATGCTGTTTTGTCTATTCTCTTGCTGACTTGCTGTGTCTTGCACGGCTCCTTGGTTGATTCACTTTGGTCAGCAGCATGTTTGTTAAACTCAGTTTTAAAAGCTCTCTATATATGCTTCTTGCTGATCAAATTCGTGGTTAAGGCTTTAACCCATGCATTCCGAATAGAGGTCACTTGCCTCCTTTGAGTCATGTTTTGAAAACTGAAAAACCAGTGGGAATAAAGCTCGGAAAAGAGTTTCCTTCCCTTCTGTCAATCTTTAAATGGCTGACTCGTTTTCCTTAAACTAAATCTTCATATATGTTTCAGCTAGTATATGTTGCTTGAGAGTATACGATTGATGGTATACATATAAACTTCTCCAAGTATACATTTACAAGATTCCGGCTTAAACTGTTTTTGTTGTTGTAATGTTGAATTAAACTATATGTTTCAAATACATTATCTTCAGTTTATTCTTCACAACACTAAGGCTTCGTTTGTCTAGCTCAATCATACTTTATGATTGAGATAGATGAATCTGTGAAACCACAACTCACTGCATACATCAAATCATAGACAACTAGAGCTTGGTGCTCATGAGAGGATTTGCTGCTAAGAAACAAAGAAATGGTGCTTGCTGAAAGGGTGATTGAAGCTGCCTATAGGTGATAGATTGAGCTAAGTCTTCCTTCATTTCTTGTATTTCTTAATGAGTGGATTGGATCTCTCCTAGCTTGGTGCTCCCAGTTTTTTACCCATTTGGGTTTTCTGGGTCAACAAATCTTGTGTGTTGCTTGCTGTCTTCTGTTATTTGTCTTACCTTGTTAATCACCTAATTATATTTGTGTTTGTGTGTTTGATTTAACAAGAACTTTTTAATTGGTTGGCCCTTGACCTGTAGCCTACTTCACCCCTCCCTCTGTAGGCGTTTAGAGCTTAGGGCTGGTTTTACAATTGGTATCAGAGCGGGCACTACACCTTAAGTAGTGTAGATCCGACTCTAAGTCATCTCTATGGAAAGAGATAGAGCTCATGGCTCTGTGGCTCACCCACCATTATTTAATGGTGAATACTACTCTGCTTGGAAACACAAGATGCGTGCCTTCTTACTTGCCTTAGATTCTAAGGCTTGGAAAATGACTACAGATGGTTGGAATCCTCCAACCACCATTAATCCTTTTGGGGAACGTGAATTAAAAGAGGAGGATGTCTGGACTGTTGAAGAACAGATTTTAGCAAACTCAAATAGGAAAGCCTTGAATGCCTTGTTTGTTGCTGTGAACCCTGAACAATTTGCCTATATTGAAAACTGTGAAACTTCTAGAGAAGCTTGGGATATTCTTAGGCTTACTCATGAAGGAGATGAGAAAGTTAAAGAAGCTAAGTTAGACATGGTTAGTGCTGAGTTTGAGAGTCTTAAAATGCAAGACTCAGAAACCATTCAAGAATTCTATGCAAAGTTTAGTGCCTTAGCTAACTCCTCTCACAACCTAGGTGAAAAAATCCCAGAAATAAAATTGATAAAGAAATTCCTTAGATCCTTGCCTAATAGGTTCGATGCTAAGAGAACTGCTTTTTTTGAAATAAGAGATCTCACAACTGTTAAACTTCATCAAGTCATCGGGTCGTTCAGAACCTATGAAATGGAAATGAATATGAACCTCTCTAAGAAAGTCAAAAATAGTGCTCTCAAGTCTGTCAAAGAGGAAGAAAGTTCCCCCTCTCTAGATAATCTTGTTACTGAGGACGAGATGGCTCTTTTTACCAGAGGTTTTAGGAAGATTCTCAATTTCAGAAAACCAGGGGGTAGTCAAAACAATTTTCAATTAAGCTCTAGTGTTAAAAATGAAAGGAACTTTCCACAATCTGTTTCTAGAGAAAAGAATAGGTCAATTAAATGTTATGAATGTGGTGGGATGGGTCATATTGCTCATGAGTGTGCAAACACTCTTAAAAAGCAAAGTCAGTTAAGTGATAGTGAAGATGACTCTATGAATGACTCTTATGACGATGAAAGTATTGTTGCTTTTGTTGGTAAATTATCCACTAAACCTGATGAAGAAAGTGATAATGATGTTGAATTAATTGATAGTGAGGATGAGTTAATTCAAAAGTATGAAGAACTTGTGAAAGTTTCTTATAACATAAAGAAACAAAGTGTGCATCTCTCCAGTAAAGTTGTCATGCTACAACAAGAAAATACAGACTTGTCTAACATTGTGAGTCAACTTAAACAAGAAAATGAGAAGTTAAAATTTGACTTAGACTTGTCTAGAAAGAGGGAAATTGATTTTACCATTGGTGCTGAAAAAATAGATAACATGATAAAAATGGGAAAATCTTTTGGTGACAAATATGGTATTGGCTTTACTCCTGGAACTGTGAAAATAAACGAGAAAGTCAAATTTGTAAAAGCTGTGGATTCTGTGGAAACTGTGGATCAATCGAAACTCATATGGCTCAATCCGTATCAGTTATGGATCAATCCAGTGTCAGACTTGTATCAATCCAAACCAATCCAGAATCTGCCCCTCTGTTAAGAATTCCAGAACTAAGGGTATTGCTTCAGGATCTGGTATGTCTAGGAAAAATCACTTCATTCCCGTTTGTCATTTTTGTAATAAAAAGGGACACATTAGGCCTAATTGCTTCAAACTAAAAGGAAACAATGCTTCTCTAAGTTTAGAAAAACAAGTTGAAAATCTGTTAAGTGAAGTTGCTATTATCTCAAACTTGTTAAAATCTAATCAAGCAATCAAAATGCCAACTAAAAAGGTTTGGGTGAGAAAAACTAATCAGACTTGTCTTCTTGCCTTGAATGCTTTATCTGTGAAAAATTCCAATGCTTGGTATTTTGATAGTGGTTGCTCTAATCACATGACTGGTGACAAGAGCCTGTCTCTTAATTACTCTCTCATATCTAATCTTGGGAGTGTGACCTTTGGTGATGGTAGCAAGTCAAGTATACTAGGAAGAGGAACCATCTTTACTCCAGGAATTAATATGCTTGAAAATGTCTTATATGTTGAAAATCTGAAATCAAATCTAATTAGCATTAGTCAACTTTGTGATCAAGACACTTGCAATGTTAGTTTCAGTAAAGGAAGATGTGTTGTCTCAAATAAAGAAGGAAATGTTGTCTTGACTGGTCTAAGATCGAGTGATAATTGTTATTGTGTGGAGACCAATTTGTTTTCTAATGATCTTGCGTGTAATCTCAAGAATATTGAGAATCTGTCCAAAAAGGAAAATCATGTGTCTGTTGTCACTCCACTACCTTCTTCTAAAACTAATGAGCCTATCACTTCTGAGGTTGTTCACACTTTTGTGGAACCTATTCCTGCTCCTTGGGTTAGTAAGAATCATCCTATTGATCTCATCATAGGCAGTCCTCATGCTAGAGTTAAAACAAGAAGACAAATTATTGAGGAAACTAATTTTGTTTGTTTCATGTCTGAAATTAAACCAAAGAACAAAAAGCTTTATATCTTTAAATTCTTTGATCTCATTAGTGGCTTGTTTCTCAATGCTTGCATGCTCTTTCATCTGTTTTTATTTTGGGATGCAATTGTAATTGATTTGGTCTTAATCACAATATGTTGCTGTTCATTAAGTCTTTGTGCGGACATAGACAAAATGTTCAAATCTGTGCATATATGGATTGATACAAATTGCTTCCGTATTAATACATTTGGTATTTTTAACAATCCCTGTGGAACTTGCAGCAACCCTTATCATTATCATATCAATTTGTCTGTTTATCGTTCCAATCCAGGTGGTTGTTGTACCTTCATTTGTTGTTGGTGTAACAGTCCTTGTCATCATGTACCAATACGTTTCTGTTTGTACCAATTCTTGTGTTTCAAATTAGCAAATACTTGTGCTTTGTTTATGGGGGAGATTGTATTGCTTGGTTTGTGGGGGAGCTTGTACTTCTGGGTTTGTGGGGGAGCAAAATGGACAAGCTCCATTGTCCTGCTTCTCACTTTGTCTTTTCTAAGACAAAATGGGGGAGAAAATTGCAATTCTATAGACTAAACTCTGTTTATTTTTGGAACCTTATAGTTGAAATCTTTTAATCCTTCTTGTGAAGCTTGTGCAGGTTCCATGTTCTATCAATGTCTTCTGATATTTTTAGATGAGTTAGTCCTTGAATTTCAATTTGGTTTTTTGTTTAAGAAAAGGCCAAAGGGGGAGATTGTAAGGTTCTTATTTGAACCAATATTGTATTTTGGCTCCTCTCTTAAACCAACAAAACCCTTGTAATATTAATTAGATTCTATGTTAGAATCAGTGTAGGTTGAAGGGCTTCCATGTCTCATCGTTGCAGTTCAAAAGGTAAAATCATATGCATTATTCACATGGATTAATGCACACTTCACTGGATTGATCCAACGTACATTCTTGCATGTGCATTGTTCACATGGATTAATCCACCTTCACTTGTATTGATCCAACCTTCTGTTTTTTGCCTTTTACTTCCTTCCTGGATTAATACTTGGTCGTGCGTATTAATCCAACCTTCGTCTTTTGCATGCCTGTGTCAACCGTTCTTTTTAAATATGCCTTGACAGCCTTTTAAAATTCTTCCCATCCTTGAAGCTGACAAACACATGAGAGTAACTCATTTACTCTCAAACGGTTTTATTTTTCTTGGTTCAAGCTCTTCATTTGTTTATTGTTTAAACCCATACCTCTTGGTTGCTGTCTCCTTGTCTACCACCTTTTCCAAGTGATGGGTTATAAACTACCTTTTATTCCTTCTTCTGACCTGGTCCTAGGAGCAGCTTCTTGTGTTTAGAAAACAGACAACACATGCTGTTTTGTCTATTCTCTTGCTGACTTGCTGTGTCTTGCACGGCTCCTTGGTTGATTCACTTTGGTCAGCAGCATGTTTGTTAAACTCAGTTTTAAAAGCTCTCTATATATGCTTCTTGCTGATCAAATTCGTGGTTAAGGCTTTAACCCATGCATTCCGAATAGAGGTCACTTGCCTCCTTTGAGTCATGTTTTGAAAACTGAAAAACCAGTGGGAATAAAGCTGGAAAAGAGTTTCCTTCCCTTCTGTCAATCTTTAAATGGCTGACTCGTTTTCCTTAAACTAAATCTTCATATATGTTTCAGCTAGTATATGTTGCTTGAGAGTATACGATTGATGGTATACATATAAACTTCTCCAAGTATACATTTACAAGATTTCCGGCTAAACTGTTTTTGTTGTTGTAATGTTGAATTAAACTATATGTTTCAAATACATTATCTTCAGTTTATTCTTCACAACACTAAGGCTTCGTTTGTCTAGCTCAATCATACTTTATGATTGAGATAGATGAATCTGTGAAACCACAACTCACTGCATACATCAAATCATAGACAACTAGAGCTTGGTGCTCATGAGAGGATTTGCTGCTAAGAAACAAAGAAATGGTGCTTGCTGAAAGGGTGATTGAAGCTGCCTATAGGTGATAGATTGAGCTAAGTCTTCCTTCATTTCTTGTATTTCTTAATGAGTGGATTGAATCTCTCCTAGCTTGGTGCTCCCAGGTTTTTACCCATTTGGGTTTTCCTGGGTCAACAAATCTTGTGTGTTGCTTGCTGTCTTCTGTTATTTGTCTTACCTTGTTAATCACCTAATTATATTTGTGTTTGTGTGTTTGATTTAACAAGAACTTTTTAATTGGTTGGCCCTTGACCTGTAGCCTACTTCACCCCTCCTCTGGAGGCGTTTAGAGCTTAGGGCTGGTTTTACATTGATAGACACAGGAATGCTAGATTGCAAACCCTGGAGACACTCCTATTGTTCAGAATCATCATATTGGAGAATACCTGGATCAAGTTCCAACTAACAAAGAAAGATACCAAAGATTAGTGGGAAGATTGATCTACTTGTCTAATACTAGGCCAAACATTGCTTATGCGGTGAGCATCGTTAGTCAATATATGCATTCTCCAGAGTGAAGACCACATGAATGCAGTTATTCGGATACTTAGATATTTGAAGTCTACACTCGGACAAGGACTTATGTTCTCAAAACATGGTCATCTGAATATTGATGGTTATACAGATGCAGATTGGGAAGGAAATATAACAGATAGGAAATCCACATTCGGTTACTTCACATTCGTGGGAGGTAATTTGGTTACATGGAGAAGCAAGAAACAAAAGGTGGTCGCCTTATCCAGTGCAGAAGCTAAGTTTAGAGGTATGACCAAAGGAATTTGCGAACTCATTTGGTTAATTTGCGAACTGGGGTATAGACCTACATATGTAATGAATCTCTTTTGTGACAACAAGGCTGCAATAGATATTGCACAGAATCCAGTTCAACATGATCGCACCAAACATGTTGAGGTAGATCGACACTATATCAAACAGAAGCTCGAAGCTAAAGTGATTCAGTTTCCTTTCGTAAAGTCTAAGGATCAATTGGCGGATATGTTGACAAAAGCAATTTCTAGTAAAGCGTTCCACAATTCATTGGACCAATTGGGCATTCGCGACATCTATGGACCAACGTGAGGGGGAGTGTTGGTGTGACTTGTGGACCATCAACTTTATTTCCTTACACACCAATGATTCCTATTATAATTATATTTGATTTACTTTAATTCCTGATTTCCTACTGTAAATAGAAATATGAATTTATTATTTACTTGCCCATTCAGGTTTCGTTGTATTATAAATATGACCTCCTACAAGGAGAAGTATACATAGGAAATTCCCACAACAAATATTCTCTCATAGTTCTCATATTTTAGCAAGATTGTACTAACTAATTTTGGTCGGATATTATTTTAATCTGTTCCAGAGAGGACTGACTGTGTATTCATAAAATTTTAAAGAGTTTGGTGTTGTTCCGGATAAATAGTCTAACTAAGTTATACTGTGTTTGGTGCTCTGTTCAGATTATTATTTTTTTTCAATTCTTTGGCAAGAATCATATGACCTTTGGTTTTTTTTTTTCCTTTTGTTTTTGCCAAGATCTATAAGACCAGATTACATGAACTAATCATAATTGTAGAACTTAGGATTTTAAGTTACATAGTATATAAGCACACCTTTATTGATGGGAAAAAAAAAATCAGATCTTGATATAAAAAACCTTATTTTCTTGATATACATATCACATACAGGACATGAAGAATGTCGAACATCATCAATCTTTTCTCTTGTGTTCTTATGGACATGAAGCATGAAGCATGTTTGACAAACTTATATCACACAAAAATAAAGGGCTTAAGTGTATGAGAGAACTCTCTAATTTTACTTTGTTGATATGCATGAATCGATTTACCCATGGTCATTCTAGCTTTTGCCATCTTAGCTTATCATTGTAATTATAGTAATTTTTCCAATACATGAAAAATTGAAGGATCGATGTGATGGTTTTTGTATCTAGACTGGAAAAAAGTTGAGATATTTAGTCATATACCCATTCTTAGCACTAATAATATAAATAAACCATACACCATTTAATTTATATAACCAAACCCAAAAAAAAACCCAAAAAATGACAGTTGGACAGCTGGCCCAATTAAATTTAATTTTGATTATTAAATTACTTTGATGCCCTATTGAGTGTTTTAGGATTTTTTTAAAGAGGTTTTGGGGTTGAGTTTGTTTTAAGAAATCAAAGGTAGTTTTGTAATTTAAAAGAAGTTAAAAGTTTTTTTGTTATGTTGTAAATGAGCTTTGGATATGCTTCTAAAGTCTATTTTATATAGGTTTTTTTAAAAAAAATTATAATAATTTGGGCTCCTATATTGGGTATAATAGTGAATCTCTCAAAAAAGTTTTCACTTTATTGTATTAGTACCCAACATGCTTATCTCCTAAGACAGAAACGCAATTCACTATATAAATTAATTAAATAATTGAAATTATGAGAAACCCCTAATTATCAAAGCTTTGGCGGCTTCATATTGCTTTTTTTGTTTTTGTTTTTGTTTTTGTTTTTTGTTTTTTTTTTCTCTTTTTTCTTTTTAATTGTTCTCTTTGTTTGATAAGACTTGAAAGTATAGTTAAAGGATGCACAAACCACCAGTGCAACAACATGGATTTTGAAGAAAAACTCACAACTTAATTTTCACACAAATTTAATATATAAAGAAAGAAAAGATGAAGACAGAAGAAGAGAGAAAAAGTAAGAAGAAACATATTGGAGAGAGTATGAGATAGAGGGAGAGATGAATACTTGGAGAAGAGAAGATATCAAAGAAGAACCCTAAGGAGAAGACGATGGAAAGAGTGTACAAAGCTTGTTTTCTCTTTCCCTAGCTTTATAATTAAGTGTGTATTATCTAGATGTGGGTTATGGTGTACCAAACATGCCCTAATTGTAGATGTGGGTTAGCAAAGAAAAATGTGCCCGCCCTCTTGTATCTAATTGGATCCGTACATTAGAATAATTTAGAATATCACTTTATAAAAAGAAAAAAAAAATTACGTACCTTAAATTATAAAAACTGAAAAATCAAACAAACACTATGGACTAAAATTTAATTTTGTCTTTTGGTGTTGTTGTCACCAAAAGCGGTGTCTTTTAAAATTTATAAACTCGCAAGCGCACGAATCGAATATAGCATAAGCGTGTAAGAGCGAGATCGTACCCAAGGGATTGCGTGTAAAGATAGAAAACCAATTATACCCAAGTTAATTTCATTACCAACCTAGTTGATTCAAATGGTGATTTGTTTGTTGATAAAGAAAATTAAATAAAGCATGAAACAAATATGGAAATGACAATAAGCTGAAATTAAGATTTAAATTTATGAGAAAAAATAACTAAGGTATTAGAATCCACACCATTATTCCATAAGATCCTAATTATTTATCTTTCAATTCCCATGGAGTAGCAATCTAGAAGTCAATCTACTGCTTTCTCAAGATTTATCAATTAAGCTTGTACTTTAGATCATAAGTAAATTTTCCTTCCCTTCATAAGTACAAATTCTAAGCATAATATGTAAACAAAATTATTTAACTACAAAGGATCAAAGTTTCCTAAGCATCCTATGTGAAAAAGTTTATTTGAATAACAAAATATCAAAGAAATTTGTAAACTAGAAATATAAACCAAGGATGAATTAATAGATTAATCCAAACTCTTAACTACCACAAATACATGTTATATGTCACAATACATGATAGAAGTGGTGAAAAGAAGATTAATCTATTAATCATGTGAAGTGAAAATTATAATCATTGAACACCACAATATTTGAGAATTGAAGATAAAAACTAGAACTTTATTTAATAATGGTGTTTCATCCAACCTTAGTTAAGTATTTTAGCTAGACATAATTAAGAATTTAAAACAAAACAAAGAAATTAAAATACATAATTTACATGAGAACTAGGAAAGGAAGAACAAGTTTAAAAGAGTTATTAGCTCTTGGTTCTTTCCTTTCCATCATTGTTCTCTTTCCATCATTGTGCAATCTGTCCTCTCATGAACCTGTCTTGGTGTTTGACAGCCTGTGGATTGAGTTTTTATCCAATTGCTCCAATTTTTGGATATGTTTTAGTAGACATCGTATTGAACAAGTGTCATGAAGGATATTTATTCATTTGAGCATGGGAAAATTCGTTTTTCAGGTCTGCAAATGGACTGTACAGCATGAGCTGTAAAAGGCAAAGTCATGAACCTGTCTTGGTGTTTGAAAGCCTGTGGATTGAGTTTTTATCCAATTATTCCAATTTTGGGATATGTTTTAGTCGACATCTTATTGAACAAGTGTCATGAAGGATATTTATTCATTTGAGCATGGGAAAATTCGTTTTTCAGGTCTGTAAATGGACTGTACAGCATGAGCTGTAAAAGGCAAAGTCATCAAATCCAAATTGAGTTCTTCCTCTCTTTTTGCAACACATTGCTTATTCCTCCTCCTCCTCATGCCATTGGTGGAAGACACTTAATATCTACATACAACCACTCATTAAATACAAAAACAAAGATTGAAAATAGCCAATACAAATACTCTAATAAATTTACATAATACAAAAGAAAATACTAACAAATATAAATTTAAGGATAAAACTTGTATTTATTTTGTGCTCATCAAATACCCCCAAACCTATATTTTGCTAGTCCTCGAGCAAAAGAAAATAAAAACTAAGTAGAAAAGAAAACTAAACCATTTTCGCAGGGATCTCGATTGCATTTAGCATATGCAACAAGCCTTTAAACCCCTAGGTTACCCTAGTGGACGAGTATAGTCTCGTGAGGGCTTTCAGTGATATACCCACAAACATCAAAATGAGAGATTAAAAAATTTATGCTACAACAAAATTGAAAATTTAAACAAATGTTTAACCATCATCAAAGCTATCTGGATTGAAAATTCATGAACAATTTTTTAAAAGAGCAAACACGCTTCAAATTAATCCCCACATAAAGTCTTGATCACTTATAATCATTTAGTAAATTTTTTCATTTGTTTCCTTTGGTGTTTAAGGGAACCAACACATTTTTAGAGACAAAAGTCAATTTCAATCACAGTAACCTCATTATTTCAATCATTATCAAAATTCAGTGCAAATAACTAACCAAGGCATTTATATACTTTTTTTTTTGAATGTGACTGTGCAATGTTTAGTTCCATTAAGCTTTCTAATTAACCCATGTAGCGAGATTTAGGCCAACGACTCTCAAACCAAAGGTTTTAAGGCATTAGGTGTAGAAACACCCCTAAGGGCTTATTAACTTGAAAGTTAAAAAGGCCACAGAACTAAACTAGTCACAAAATGTATTTACCTCAAAACTTTACCGTTTGACGCGAACACTCGCTGCTGTTTAGGCAAGAGGCCCGGTTACTAAGTAAAACTCTGGATAAATTAACATCATTATTATTATTTTATTATTTTATTTATTTATTTTTTACGCCAAGGTCAATCAAGAGCAATGTCATCTAACTCTACTTTAAACAACAAAGTTAACTATAATTGATCTTTTCTTTCATTCTCACTAAAGTGTTGATGTGCATGTGAGAGTTCAAAGTATAACTCATGAATTATCCACTAAATAGAAATAAGTGAAAAAACTAAAATTATGGGTTTAAAATTTAATCATATGTTTCCAATCGTAAAAATCATTCATGAGTGTTAAATCTGATTTGATGATAGTAAGCATAAAAATCTAGAGATAACACCTTTTTTTTTTTTTTTTTTTTTTGAAATAAAAACAAAACTACCCTAAAAATTTTAAAACAAAACTTCTAGACCTTACCCCCAAACCTAAATCAAACATTGTCCTCAATGTTGAAGAATTTAGGTATCAACAAAGTTATAACAAGAAATGAAATGGAGTAAAGCAATTAAATAAAAGAACAAACAAAATTTAAAACTACAATTTAGTTGCAAAAACAAAACAAAATCAAACGGAACAAAACCAAACCAAATACAACAGGTAAGCCCTAACAACAGTTCTACGCACGCAGAAATCCAGCCCATGAGAACGTCCAAATCAATTTTAAAACCCAACCCAAACGAAAGCCCAAACACTTCTTTTATTATTATGATTATTATTTATTATTAATAAAAATTAAAGAAAACAAAGAAGTGTTGTCATAAGCGCAAGGAACAAGATTTCTGAAAAAGAGAGAGGGGGGCCGGATGTCTCGTTTCCTGATAGGTCACAGGCCAAAAGAGGTGAGGGACGTGTCAGCGTGTAGAGGCCGCTTTCACATCCCCCAAGCCAGAATTATTGGCTTCGTAGGAAGGCGCGACGACTTTTTGTTTCTTGAAAGTGCTGAAAGGCAGAAATACAATTAATAGGGTTGGGGGACGGGTGCGGCAGATGGAGATAAGCCGTAGGGGTGCGCGAAACTCAGAAACACAGCGGCTAGGGTTTAAAAAAAAAAAAATCTATAAAAGGCAGAGAAAGAGAAAAAAAAAATGAAAAACACAAACTCCTAAACACACAAAAGAGAAAAGAAAGAAAAAAAAAAAAAAGAAGAAAAAAAAAGAAGAAGAAAAGAGTGAGAAATCAAATGGCCTCTTCCTACCCCTTTTCCTTGGATCTCAACCTAGCTCCACCGACTAGACATGGGGCCAAGCAGCGGCACCAGTATGGGTGCCCTACTTTGCCTCTTCACGGGGGCCCGTGACTGTCAATGACTCAATACTCCTGGACAACGATGTTGCCATTGGAGTTGGTAGAAATTTAGTGACTCCTAAAGATATACGTGTGTTCGGGACAAGGGATGACAACCGGGTCACGAGTGATGCCCTAGCACTGAGCGTGCAGAGTCCAGCATGTGTCGCAAGTTTGGGATATCGCCTACTGCGAAGTCCCATGAGGTAGAGGTGCTGAAAGGTCAGTTGGCGGCGGAGCGAAGTATGGTTGAAGAGTGTCAGAGACTGCTATAAAAAGCTTGAAAAGGGAGAGGGCAAGGATAGTGGAGGTGAATCGACACCAGCTAGAAGTATTGCGGGACGAGAATAAAAGCCTAACAAAGATGGTAGAGTTGTATTCTCGCGACATGCGAAAGCAGCTGGAAGACCTAGACCGACCGGGTAAACGCAAACAAGTAGATCGCGAGAGTAGTTACGCTCAAGCTAAAATTGCGATCTTTGGGAGCTCAAGTGGTGAGCCCCAAGAGGCTGTGCATGAAGCCCTGGAAGAGGACAGCCAGAGGGCCAAACTCAAAGCTCCAATGGTCGAGACACCAACAACCGAGAAGAAATGATTTCTACAACATTATTGGTGTTTTTATTTTATTTTGTGGTTTTTGGTTTTTGTTATTTCTCTTTTTTCGGAAATAAAAGAGTAAGGTTGCAGGAAAAAAAAAAAAAAAAAAAAAAGAAAAAGAAAAAGAAAACACACTTCCCAACTAAAATAAGACAAAGATGATAGCCGAAAGGGAAAGGTAAAAACACAAAGCACTAGAAAATGAAAGTAAAGGCAAAAACATAAAACACAAGAAAACACGGAAAAAAGTAAAGTAAAGTGAAAGTAAAGGTGCTCCCCCTTGAAGCGATTAGGTCGAGACATGCCCGGGAAATCCGAAATGGTGTTGGCTCTCTCTCATCAGCATATGCCTATTTAAACCACGCCTCTACAAGCGGATGATACCCAGCATTTCTTCCTGCAAACTTAAGGAAAAACATCAAAAAATTCAGAAGCAAAACAAATGGCATCCTCATGCACTTACCTTGATGACCTCAACCTTGAGTTATCACTTGCACCACCAAATGCCCAGATAAGGGCTCCTCCAACCTCTGTCTTCCCAAACTCCACATATCATCATGGCACAGCCTCAAACTTTGCTGAGGCAATACCGAACCTTTCTGAGGCAATGCCGAACAGGTCATGCTCCTGGGAACATTGATTGGCAGGTAAACTCACTCCAGGCGGGTCACCTGCATGTGGCACGTAGGTCTGGCAGGATGGCGGTGGATGAGTCCCACAATCTCACTGTGCTCCAGGCGGTCTCGTCCACCTATCTGGGCATGCGACTACTGGCGAGGACACGAGAGTGTGCAGCACTGAGTGAGGAGGTGACCTCCTTGAAAGCTCTGGTGGCGGACTCCAGAAACGGCTCTACTGTGCCAATAAGCAAGTGGAAACACTGCAGGGGAAAATTGAGGAGCATGTAGAGCTGCTGCAGATTCTACAAGTGCGAGCAGATAGAGGCAATTAGCAGAAGCCTCAGCTAGCTAGAAATCTGGAAACAAACATGTGATTGAGAAATTTTATGTATGCATTTTTCACATTTGTGTATGTAATCACATGTTTATGAAATGAATAAGTGTTTGAGCCAAATTTCTGTGTGTGCAATCATGAAGCAATCTACTTCCCAAACTTAACAACAAATTAAATACATAAACAAGTAAAAGAAAGCAAGAATTACAGTAATAAAAGAGAAACAAGAAATTCGGAATTAACTTAAAAAATTAAATAAATAAAAATAAAACAAAACAAAACTTCTAAACCTTACCCCCAAACCTAAATCAAACATTGTCTTTAATGTTTCAAAATCAAAGCATAGAAAATGTATGAAATAAGAGGGTAAATGATATAGAAAGATAATACCTGGAAAATATGTGTGCCAATCCCCTTGGTATTTATCCATTGCAGAATAAAAGACAATAAATATATATATAAAAAAATCCAAGCAAAAATAAATAAAGACCAAAATGAATCAAAACACACAAAAAGAAAACTAAAATATATACAAACACAAAATAAACAGTCAGAAAAAAAATACAAAAAGAACTACACAAAGAAATAAGCAAAAATTAAATTGTTTTTTTTTATTATTTTATTTTATTTTTAAACACTCAGTAACTTATTTTAAAAACACATAAATATACAAGCAACTCATGGATGACCAGTTAAGGGCCTCAGAAAACACAGCCAGGAGATCCGGGAAGGTTGGAGGGGTCACAATGGTCCCGCTTAAAACCCAAACTTCTTAAACACCGAAGGTGTCGCCTATAGAACTCCTAGACACTGTATTGACAAAGACACTCACTGAAGTTACCAAAAGTCATGAGTTTTTTTAAAAAAAAATATATATATATATATTTTTATATTAAAAAAAACAATAATAAAAATAATAATAACAAAACAAGAAAAAAAGAAAGGATTGGAATGCTCCCCCTTGAAGCGATTAGGTCGAGTATGGATGCATTTGAAGGTCGCGACTTCTCCTACTACTCCACATTTCTCCTCCTTATGATTAGAGTTGTCTTCTTTTCCCTTTTTTTTTTATTGATACCTATGTTCATGAATACTCAAGTGATGAACTCTAAACGTATTGATGAAGATGTTCGCAATCAAGACCATGGGTCGTGGCTCAAGACGCATTGATTCTTTCTAATATACGTAAAGTGCATGGTTCGTGCTACAATACTTGTGCCCTCCCCATAACTGAACCTAGGTATGGTTCGTACTTCGATTCAATTACAAGGAAAACCCATTAAGTTCAAAGAGAATATGAACATCACAAAAATCCTAATAGCATGGTGTTTACATTAGGTATTCAAGAAACCAATTCACATGGATGGTTCTTACTCCATCCATTTATTGCTTAGGAAAACATGAAGATACACATAATCCCAACAACCACAAGAAGCATGCTGTCAAAGGTAATCAATCAAGGAAAACACACATCAAGAATAGATTAATTTGGTAAATTGGAATTCATCAATTATTGTCAAGAAACCAATTCACATGATACTCACTTAAACAAGTTCAATCATTTGTTGCTAATTAGAAATTATGTTCTTGGTTATCTTACACAACTTTTCAACTTTAGCTACATGCATACAACCTAAGGTGATTAAGCAAAGGAAGCAAACACATATCATATAAGATTCAATTAGTGAATGGGATTCATCAACAACATCTAAAAATTCATACACTCAAAGCATAAAAAATTATATATATTACAAAACTAAATTATAACTAGTGGAAGAATTTAATTAACCAGAATTTGATTAGTTTTCCATTGCAATCCCTGGCAACGGCGCCAAAAACTTGTTGTCACCAAAAGCGGTGTCTTTTAAAATTTATAAACTCGCAAGCGCACGAATCGAATATAGCATAAGCGTGTAAGAGCGAGATCGTGCCCAAGGGATTGCGTGTAAAGATAGAAAACCAATTATACCCAAGTTAATTTCATTACCAACCTAGTTGATTCAAATGGTGATTTGTTTGTTGATAAAGAAAATTAAATAAAGCATGAAACAAATATGGAAATGACAATAAACTGAAATTAAGATTTAAATTTATGAGAAAAAATAACTAAGGTATTAGAATCCACACCATTATTCCATAAGATCCTAATTATTTATCTTTCAATTCCATGGAGTAGCAATCTAGAAATCAATCTACTGCTTTCTCAAGATTTATCAATTAAGCTTGTACTTTAGATCATAAGTAAATTTTCCTTCCCTTCATAAGTACAAATTCTAAGCATAATATGTAAACAAAATTATTTAACTACAAAGGATCAAAGTTTCCTAAGCATCCTATGTGAAAAAGTTTATTTGAATAACAAAATATCAAAGAAATTTGTAAACTAGAAATATAAACCAAGGATGAATTAATAGATTAATCCAAACTCTTAACTACCACAAATACATGTTATATGTCACAATACATGATAGAAGTGGTGAAAAGAAGATTAATCTATTAATCATGTGAAGTGAAAATTATAATCATTGAACACCACAATATTTGAGAATTGAAGATAAAAACTAGAACTTTATTTAATAATGGTGTTTCATCCAACCTTAGTTAAGTATTTTAGCTAGACATAATTAAGAATTTAAAACAAAACAAAGAAATTAAAATACATAATTTACATGAGAACTAGGAAAGGAAGAACAAGTTTAAAAGAGTTATTAGCTCTTGGTTCTTTCATTTCCATCATTGTTCTCTTTCTTCCTCACTCTCTCTCTCTCTTTCTCTCTTCCTTTCTTTCTTTCTTTCCTTCTGCTGTGTATCACTCTTGAATTTCTGCCCATATTCTTTGAGTTGCTGCCTATTTATAGAAGCATGAAGTCCCTTTCATTCCAGCTGTATGTGCAATCTGTCCTCTCATGAACCTGTCTTGGTGTTTGACAGCCTGTGGATTGAGTTTTTATCCAATTGCTCCAATTTTTGGATATGTTTTAGTCGACATCTTATTGAACAAGTGTCATGAAGGATATTTATTCATTTGAGCATGGGAAAATTCGTTTTTCAGGTCTGTAAATGGACTGTACAGCATGAGCTGTAAAAGGCAAAGTCATCAAATCCAAATTGAGTTCTTCCTCTCTTTTTGCAACACATTGCTTATTCCTCCTCCTCCTCCTCATGCCATTGGTGGAAGACACTTAATATCTACATACAACCACTCATTAAATACAAAAACAAAGATTGAAAATAGCCAATACAAATACTCTAATAAATTTACATAATACAAAAGAAAATACTAACAAATATAAATTTAAGGATAAAACTTGTATTTATTTTGTGCTCATCAGGTGTAACCTTTGTCTATAAATTGTTGCAATTTGCACCAAAGGGAAAAAAATGGAGAGGGAATGGAGTCTCATACAGAAAAGGCGAGGGATCGAAGGAAAAAGTACTGAACGAATTTATACAGAAAAATAGACGTAGCGTGAGATGAAAAGCTTTGTGGTCTTTATCTAGCCTCAATGCTTGAACCAGGTACAGAATCACTTGAATCTACAAACTTGCATGTTTTGGAAATATATGAACATGTCAAGATAGCAGCAAGAACATATATAATCGAACCTTATCGAGCCTCCAAAACCGTAATGGATAATTCATTGGCTGAAGATGATTGATTTTCTGAAGAATGACCTGCTTCATGTGATTCCTTTTCCATGAAGAAACCAGGTTGTTTGGGCTGAGCCAAAGCCATCTCACTTCCCAGCATTATAACCACAGATGCCATGCTTGGCCTGTCCTCAGGATGATGCTGCACACACAAGAGACTAACATGGATGCAACGCGACATTTCTGATAGAGTAGATGCGCTTCCTAAATATGTATCAATCAGTTCTAAATGCCTTCCTTCATTCCATAATCTCCATGCCTGAAACATGCCAAAAATCCTTCATGAATTACCATCTATTCGGCGAATATATGCAGCAAGAAGAAAGTTTACTCTTGATACTTGCATGTCCAATGAGGTTAGGGCTGGTTGGGTGGTAGAATCCCTTGTTTTTCCTTCCACTAATGACCTCCAGCACCAAAACACCAAAGCTAAAGACATCAGACTTTACAGAAAATAGACCGTCAATAACATACTCGGGTGCCATGTAACCGCTGCAAACAGAAACATCATGGAGAAGTGAGATCACAACAGAAACCATTGATCAGGATTAAAAGTGTACCTACAGAAAATATTAAAAGACAAACTTACTATGTTCCAACCACTCTGTTTGTATTTCCTCCAGTCTGATTTCCCCCAGTCAATGTTCGAGCCAAGCCAAAGTCCGAAATTTTTGGATTCATTTCATTATCAAGTAGGACATTACTTGCTTTGAGATCTCTATGAATAATCCTTAGCCTGGAATCTTGGTGCAGATAGAGGAGACCACGAGCAATTCCACAAATAATGTGGTAACGCTTAGGCCAATCTAACAGTAGTTCTCTGCTCGTTTGATCTGGCAAAGTTGAATGCAAAAACCCTACTTCAACTCTCTATAGAAAATTGCTTAAATATGAAATTGTTTTACAGCTATTAAGCAATTAATTTTGAGCAAATTAATAAGGTTTTCAAAAGTCCAAACCAAAGATGAATGAGTCCAGGCTTCCGTTGGGCATGTATTCATAGATCAGCATTTTCTCGTCTCCTTGAATGCAGCAACCAAGAAGTTTTACCAGATTTCGGTGCTGAAGTTTGGCAATCAGTATAACTTCATTCATGAACTCGTTCATTCCTTGGCCAGAACTTCTTGAAAGCCTCTTCACAGCAATTTCTTGTCCATCTGCTAGCGTCCCCTGTAAATTCACACTATTTCAAATACTGCTACCTTGTAAAGCAAGTTAGTATGCCCCTTATTATACAAGTTACAAATTTACCTTGTAAACCGGTCCAAAACCACCTTCTCCCAGCTTGTTATTGCTTGAAAAGTTGTCTGTGGCACTAATTACAGTGGCCAATTCGAAGAGCGGGAGCTCCAGGTCCTCCTTTGGTGCCCCTTCATTGTCCTGATTTCTGTCTCTTATTTCTGTTTTCTCTCACGCAGTGGAAATGGACATCATGTTAGCTATAGCCAATAGGAGTAAGTGAACAAAAGCTTATATCCGCAGATGAAATCCATATTGGTTCAACCATATACTTTCGAACAAATTTAAACTGGATAAAACTTTTAAGCATTTTCTCTCAAATAGTCGTCAAAACAGAGTTAAACAACATGGATAAATAAATACTTGGAAAGATGGTCAGGGTGAGTTAATCTACCCTTTAATTTTTTCCTTCTCCGGTGAATGCAATAGGCAACTAACAGCACTCCAGAAAATACTACTGCTATGACAGCTACAACTATCAATGCAGTCTTCAGCTTACCGTCATTTTCTTCTTCATTGTTGAATGATGTAGTAAAGCAGATACAGTTAAATTGCAGCCACAAAAAATTCAAAAAGATTGGTCAGTTCTTTAACTTTGATAAAAGCAAAATGCACTGGTGACATAAACAAGCAACTTTACGTTACAAAGTTTCGTACCTAACTCCGAAGCTGACATTCGAATATATATTTCCTGCCCAGAAGTCAGAGCCTGTGTGGTATCTATTAGATCACCAAACCAGATGGCACAACCAGGACCTCCTCTGATATCTGAGCTTCTATAAGCCATACAAGAACAGTTGTTCAAGCATTCGGCTCTGCATTCCTTGAGATTCATACTTTTGTTCACCCAAGAATGCGTAGTATCTGGCAATTTCAAGCCAACGAATTTGAGAAACCCATCTTTATCTGTTTTCTGACAGCTCAAGGGTTTATTGCGCACGCATCCTAGAGACCAGTCCGCCAAATTCCATTTTTCTTGAGACTTAGGCTTGAATCCTTTTAGACATTGGCAGACTGGATTCTCACCAATACAATTTCCATTCGCTCCACAGAAGCCATAATGATCACACACATCTCTAGGTCTTGATAAATGGGCCGTCCAAGCTTCATCTTCTTTCTTCCAATGAAAGCGAATACATGAACTGGTGGTTTGGTTCAAAACTATTCTTGAGGTTATAGACTTAATGGTAGGTTTGTACATGTAATACACTTCCTCATCATTGTACACAAAGTTGAAACCGTAACGAGCAGGATGCTTCTCTGATGAACCACAGAAAGTGAGGCCATTAAACGGACTGGCCACGATAAATTTTCGCGCTGCCATTGCGAATATATGCCTCAGGGTATGCTTGAAGTTCCATTTCAATCCCATACGTGAAGTTGCCTGGACAGGGATCTTCTGAGTTTTTCCATGCCGATATGTGTCGTTTCAGACCCGTCCTTAAGTCCCATCCCAACTTCATTCCTGGTAACAATGTGTCAGAAGGATAGTCGAAACTTTGCCACAAATAGGGTCCTGAAATTCCATCTTTCACATCTCTTACTACCAAATTTCCAGAATCTAAAAGCTGTACCTTTGCATTTTCAACACGTTTAACTGAGCTTGTGGACCAAACAACACTCTTGTTCTGACCAAACAGCACAAGATTGCCTGCACTGTTTATCATCAACATGCCGGAAGAATCATTAATGGGGTTGCATCTGTTTGCAACCCAAACAACAGTTCTACCTGGGATGTTCATGTTCTTGTACCAAATTCCCAAGTAACGATTCGTGGAGCTACCGGGACTGAAGAAACCAAGCTCAAAGCTTCCATCACTTGAAACCAACGTCGTGTTGTCACTGATAGACTGCGAGGGGCTAATGCTGTCAACTGCAGAGGAAATTGTGAAAAACAGAAAGAGCAAATTAGTAGTAATAAGCAGAAAACAAAGACCACCCATTAATTAATTTTTCTTTTTCCTCTAGTCCCTGCGAGGGATTTCCTTCAAGTTAAAGATTAGAAAGAAAAGATGCTTGTGGTTGATAATTGAGAAGATTATAACCAGGCTCATCCAAACGTCAAATAATTGTGGAAATTGTGAAATGGGTTGGTATTCCCAAGTCAAAATTAGATTTTTCTTTGCCACCTGCTTCATCTATGTAGTACTACTGTTAATTCACGCCTGAGTTTGCTACATGAGTCAGTCCATCAATGGTTAGGCCCTACCTGTCATCAATTGAATACAAAACGCGTTTTGGACTAAAAGTTTTCCATCTTTTACTGCTGGGTTCCTTCTTGTACAAAATTCTTGATACGGTAATCCCAGTCATTATCAGTTCACATCAGACGAAAATCAACCCAAGACTTCACATTGCTTCTGCCTTTGCTAAAAGAATTTTGAGGTTTTTCTCTCAGAATCTTTGCCCATTTAGTTCGTTCGACTTTGAAATTTCAAAAGAGAATTCAAAGAAGAGAATTGGGTTTTGGGTACTTAACTTTTGGTACTTGCAGATTGTCAAAGACAGAAAAAGTGGCGGCATTGTTGTTTTCATCTGCGGCGTCCAAATATCATCACTGTAATCTGCGTTTCCACTATGGTCTGAAACCAACTAACAAATATCCCGTTGCAATTCTTCTCGTAAAAATGAGCGGTTGCAATTATGACATTGAACAACGGGGATAAACGGAAGAAGTCAGAGTTAAAAAGGTAGAAAAGGGAAGAAAATGACGGCTGCTATCCCCGTTTGCGAATATATGTCCTATCTCCATTTCATGGAAGTTTTTTTATATTTTTATAATCATTATTCCTGAAAAAACTAATAAAATAAAAAACTAATTCAGTTATGTAATTAGTAGTGTGGCCTTTTCAGTATTTAATGAAAATAATAAATTTATCGACTTGCTTGTAATAGTTCTATTTAGAGAGATGATTTTAAAATGGTACCATAGAAATTGACCATACCTATCATAAAAAGTGCTCGAAAATAAGAAGAAACGAATTTCTATTTAGGTGAATTAACCTAACTCAACTGCAGAAAACGAGCACACTGCATATGATCAGTTCTTAAGTTTTACTATGAGTACTTTAATTTCTAAAGTAAGTTACAAATGTGCCCTTGTTTGCTTTGAAAACTAAAAATGAGCATTCTCATGAAATGACATGCAATTTTATTTTTGCTCACTATTTTGATAAAATATATGTAGAAAATAGCATTTGCTTATCATGATTCATGTGACTTCACTTAACATAAAATGGTACATTTGGAATAAATATAGGTGGTAAATTGTAAAAAAGAAAAATTATTAGGTCCATATCGTATTTGTGCAAATTTCCACACAAAAAAAAAACACAATATGTATATAATTATTAGGTCCATATCGTATTTGAGGAGAAAAGATGTTCTATCTTGCCTCCAACAGCGTTACACTCATCTCATTTATTGAGTGTGATTCACGCTTGGTGGATGAAGAATCTGCTTCAACTGGGTTCCTGTCAGTAAAGAAACCAGGTTGTTTGGGCGCAGGCAATGAACCCTCACCACCCAACATCAGCACCACAGATGCCATGTTTGGTCTATCTTCTGGTTGTTGCTGCACACACAACAGAGCTATGTGAATGCATCGCGACACATCCGGTAGAGGACACGAGCCATCTAACACCTCATCCATTACTTCCAATGGCCTTCCTTCAATCCATAGAGTCCATGCCTGAAATTAATCAAATTTATGTTATAATGCTCTTCCTTCCTTCCCATGTATGAAGTAAGCTTGAACAAGTTGTTCTTTAATAAAGCTTACATGTCCTAGAAGGTTAAGCTGGTGGTCTGGATGATAAAATCCCCTGTTCTTCTTCCCACTCACTATCTCCAGCACCATGACGCCGAAGCTATAGACATCGGATTTGATTGAGAAGAGTCCATCAACTACGTACTCAGGAGACATGTAGCCACTGCAAAATAAAGTTGGAGTTACGAGTTCACCAACAACGCAAAATGTACGAGACAAGTTCAGAGCTACCTACTAAGTTCCAACCACTCTCTTAGTATTTTCCTCTGTTTGATCTGCCCCGAATGCTCTAGCCGTGCCAAAATCAGATATTTTTGGATTCATATCTTTATCTAGCAAAACATTGCTGGTTTTAAGATCCCTATGGATTATCCTCAGTCTAGAATCTTGGTGAAGATAAAGAAGTCCTCGAGCAATTCCACCGATGATATTGATGCGTTGATCCCAACCGAGGAATTTTGTATCATCTGACCAATTGATCATAAAGTTAGTTTAATGTACACTTAATTTTAGAACAAAAAATTTAAGAGGAATTATGAAAAGACTGAGGGGAGTGCTAGTTGATGGAGGTTCAAACCAAATATGAAGTAGTCCAAGCTCTTGTTGGGCATGTATTCATAAATTAACATTTTTTCGTCTCCCTCAATACAGCAACCAAGAAGCTTTACAAGATTTCTGTGTTGAAGTTTAGCAATCAATATTACTTCATTCATGAATTCTTTAATTCCTTGCCCCGAACATTTTGAAAGCCTTTTGACTGCTATATCTTGTCCCTCTATCAGTATGCCTTAGAAAGCATCATTTCCAATAAGTTGAGAGATATATTTTTGAACTAATAATACGTCACATTATACTTTGTTACCTTATATACTGGTCCAAAACCACCTTCTCCCAGCTTGTTATTGTTTGAGAAATTATCAGTGGCTCTAGATACGGTGGCCAAATCAAATGTTATCAGCTCCATGTCTTCGTTTCCACATTCAAAATCAAAGTTCTTTTCACGTATGTTTTTCATTTTTCCTGAGACAGTTGTTGAAGCAATAAGTTCATGATTCTTTCCAAAACAGGAAGAGGAAGGGAGGATCAAAAAAATTCTATCACCTTCCAGAATTTTGTCCTCTCCTACTCTTAGTCAAAAGCATGACCAAAAAAAAAAAAAACTGAAAAGAAAAACAGAGAACTCTGTGTAACACATGATCAACAAAATGGTGATGTTAATTAATTTCTACCTTGTGGTTTCAATTTCTTCTTCCGCTTGTAAAAAACAAATCCTAGTATTATCACTCCCATGACTAGCAGCCCGACGCTGGCTATGATTGCCACTTTCTTCTTTACACCAGAGGGCTTGCTTGTCTTGTTGTCATCTGAAAGATCACACGTAGATTTAGTGATGTGTTCCAAGTTACAACTTAAAATTCAAATCAAATAATTCGTTAATCATTAGTGCAGCCATTCCCTTGTGCTCAACATAACATCCTCTAAACAAGACCAGAAAAAAGTAAGGAAGAAACTAACTTGAAAGAACATGAAACAAAACCAAGTACCTAATCCCAAGAGGGCTGTCCGGACAAAAAGGTCTTGCCCACCAGAGTCGAATTCTTTTATATCAATGAGGTCACCAAACCAAAGCAAACATCCACTTCCTCCTTCACTAATATCCAAATTTGCATATGCTGTGCAAGAGCAGTTTCTCAAACACATTTTCTTGCATTCCTCGAGGGACATAGTACTATTGATCCATGACGAAGATGTATCCGGTAATTTCGCCCTAGTGAAACTCTGAAATCTGTCTCCATTACTACAACCCAACGGAGTTTTAGGAACACACCCCAAAGACGTGTTTTTGGAATTCCAGTCTCTTGGAGATTTTGGTACAAAACCTTGTAAGCATGAACATTGAGGATCGGTACCAAGCTTGCAGAAAGAAAATGCATATGCACCACACAAATCATAGGTGTCACAACGATCTACCGGAGCAGAGTAAATTAAGTTCCTGCTCTGTGATTTATCAACCCACATGAACCGCTGCAAGTCACCAGACAAGTTCAGCAGTAATCTTGAATGCAACGCATCCTTCAGGAGCTCAAACTTGTAAGAGACCTCACTCTCATTTGACACAAAATCGAATTTAAATAATTCATTCTCAGATCTAAGTTGAGGACTCCCTGTAAAACCAATGCCATTCCATGAACCCAACCTATACTGTGCTCTAGTACCTTTCTTAACAACCAGTTGAGGGTATCCGCTACGATCTATGGAAAATGAGAATTCGCCCAGAGCTGGATCATCTGCATCTTTCCAAGAAGACAAAACTTTGTTTAGCCCGGTTTTCATGTTCCAGCCAAGCTTCATTCCTGGTAGCAAATTATCAGTTGGATAATCAAAGCTCTGCCACACAAGCTCATTTCCATCTTTCACAACCAGATTTCCTGATTCTAGGAGCTGAGCAACTGGTTTCCTTATGAATTTTCTTGAAGTGTTGGATGACCAAACAATGCTATTTCTATTTGTGTCACTTAAAAGAACAAGAGCTCCTTGATCAGTGATATTCAAAGCTCCTGCTGAGAGATGAGTAAGTGGATTTTCTCTGTTGGCCACCCATACAACTGTCTGAGGAGATATTTCATTGTACCATATTCCCAAGTATCGGTTACCCGAATTGCCAGGGCTAAAGAATCCTAATTTGAAGCTTCCACCGGTGGAAACAAGGGTCTCTCCATCTCTGATCGATACACTTGGAGTGATGATGTCTTTGGTGTTGGAGATACTTAGAATGGAGAACAGAATTGATGTAAAGACAAAGTGCATTGTAAATATTTCCATAGCTCTTCTGTCTGCATGAGTAGGAGAATTCAAGTTTCAAATACGTGAAAGATTTTAGGAAATTTCGTGACTCTGCTGTTCTTGTAAGCAAACCAAAGATTGCAGGCGCATTCAATGCCTCCATTAAAGCTCCCAACAAATCTTGGACATGTAGAAAATCATAGGGTTGTCAATGAGGAAAAAAGCAATAATGTAGATAGCTTTAATACAAGTAGCTGGAGTTGTTGGTCCTTTTTTTGCCTTCCTCTCCCCGGTCGATCTGCTTTGGAGAATAGGAAGGCGCCGGCGCCGGGTCAACACCAATGCCCGATTGGATTTCTGCCTCATGAGAGGACTCCTTTAATTTCGGATAAAATTGAAAGTTGGATCAGGTCGAAAAGAGAGGGCGAGCTCGGATTGGGCATTGATGTCTTGCTTCTTCTGGCCTGATCGCAGGTTGCATAGGCATGCTACTATTGGGGATGAGACAAGCCCAATAAACTTGGTATATGTGATGTAGAGTCTCTTTAATGGACTTGTGCTTGTTTTGGACCTCTGATCAAGCCATTGTGCTCCAAGTGGGGTCCTGGCTTGGATGAGTTCTTTTCTATGCCTCAATTAAGAGGACTTCAATATTCTTTCAATTGTGCATTGTTGGTTTAACATATACAAATGATACCTAACCAGAAAAGAAGGAATCCAATGTTGAGGTTAATGCTCCATTTATCAGGTTTAGAAACCTATATTGGGTCAAGACTCAACTAATTTGGGCCGAATTGTATAATTCGGGCCCAGGCAAGCTCTTGTTTTCGGGCTAACGAAGCCCTATTCGGACCTAAAACCCTTATTGTGGGTCTATCTAGAAATGAGCAGTTGTATTCAAAAGGTTCAAATATAAAAGATGCGGGAAAGCAAATTGCCAGAAAGTATGATGCAAGAGGTAAATGACAAGAATGTAAAATACGATTAATGTAAGTTGTAAAGAGAGTACAACTTCCAGGAACTAGAGATTTCTCTATCCAGCCCCAAGTATGATAATAGGTTAAAATAAAACTCAAAGATTTCTACATTTAGTTGTTTTTTCAAGAACAAATTACAATATTGAAAAGACTAGATATTTTCCTTATCCAATCTGTACAGATTTTAGCTATTTAGCAGAGAACTATATCGAGTGTTTAAACAAGAATTATACCATAGGGATGTCAGAGCAATAAAAAGATAGACGCAGGAGTTGTCAACTGGTTATTTGGGCAGCAAATTGGCTATTTCAAAAAATCTTGAAGTTTGTTCAAGTGTTTACAAGATGTTGCGTTTGATTTTGGAGTGAGAGTCCTCTTGTGCTGCTGTACAGCCTCTATATTTATAGGCATGAGTCCCTAATGATGAAAGCTGAAGGAGGATACTTGGATGTGTCGACCCAAAGTTAGCTGTTGATCTGTCCTCGTGATCCGATCCATAGGGGGAAAGGATATCTCAGATGAAACTACTAGTCTGATTTGAAACAAGTTAGTTGAGAATTCACACGTCTTCAACTGAAATCTTGGTGGCCCAAACATGAGCATTTGAACTTTAGTGATCTAGAATAAGTAAATGACATTTACTTTGATTATTGGGGAAATGAGGAATCAAACCTAGGAAATGCAGGGGTAAATGCTCTTAATTACTTGAGTTATACAAACTCCTTGCATTTTTTGTGATTATTGAGCTAGCCATAAATTACATAGATCACAAAGAGTCCAACTTAAAGTGGAACAGGATCATGAAAAAGTGAAATGACAATATCTTTCATAAGTTTTCCAACATGTGTGAAGCCATCTTCCTTTTCGTAAACCAGATCCACAACTCTTGTTAAATTGAGAACACGCATGAGGACAGGCCTTGGCACAGCATTTGGCCTTATAAGGAGGTCCTCGTTTATATCCTTCCACAAATCCACAACTTGTTTGTTGAAAACATCAAGTGCCTCCTGCTCTGAGACTCCATGCTGCTTCATGTAGCAATCAACACTCGAAGCCTCATGCCCTCTCTCCTTCTCAGACTGCAAAAATATAGAATCCAAAGCATTTAGTTAATTGATCTTGTTTAATATTAATCTTATTCAGCGTGTGATAAAGAAAATCGTATACCTTGCAGCCGGCAATGTCATTCATAAGCCTAAAAATGATATTCGAAGCTCTGAGAATTTTAGGGTTATTAAACAACCACTCAAATGCCTCTTTCGTTACAACATCTCCCATGCCGAGTAAAGATATAGTTGAAAGTAAGTTGTTACCAACAGAAGCTGTTGCAACATGCATATACTCCTCCATGCATGGGATGCATCCTTCGTGTAACCATCTGGCCTCATCAAAGAAAGCGCGGGCTGTAGCTTTCCACTGCATTCCTATGCTAAACGAGTGATTAAACGTAAATATAAAGATATAGTTCGAGCAGAAAAAAATTCAAAAAATCAAGCCCCTGATATATACAATGTATTGAAGGTCAAAGCTATGCTAACTATGAATCTACATACAGCTTCTTTTGCGTAGTGAACTCTGCATGAATTTCCTTCCTTCACCATCTCTTCCTCAATTTCATTGAAAAGATTCAACAGTGTATGAAAAAATATTTGCATATAGTCTGGCAGTTCATCCATGCAATTGACATCCCACCTGAAAATTAGTTAAACTTAATCATTAATCGTATCAATTTTAGTTCAGCAAAACAAAAAGGAGAAAAAATATCTTTACATAATAAAAAGAAGGAACTATGATTATTTCAAACCTCCTAATTGTTTCTGTAAGGATCTCGAGTTCTTTGAATGTACCAAATTCATCATATATATCATCCATCACTATAAAGTGGACAATGGCTTTGCTTAGAATTTGTCTTGCGGCAGAGTATTGCGGTTCAAAATATACTGCCGTTGTAAAAAAGTACGATTCCACTACCCTGTTTCTTGCAAAAGGCAGCTTCCTTTCAAAGTCGACTTCTTTCCACCACCTAAACATGTATATAATTCGTTAATACTAATAATTAGTATGCATTTTGCACTGTGCAAACTAGATCTTTTATGCTCACATTTACAATTAAAAGAGAGACTTACCTAGTAATCTCACTGAGCTCCTTTTTGTGCAAAGACTGAACAAGATTGAAATCTAACTTTGCAAGTTTTAGTAGAGTTTCATTATGTGAAGCTTCATCTTGGTAGATTGACATGTAATTCCTGGCACCTAACCTCTCTAGATATTTTAGCAGAGGTCTCTCTAAGGCTTGACTTATTTGTGCTGCCAGTGAATACCTTACATGGGTTATTTTGGACTCAAGGTGAGCGGTGGTGAAAACAAGAGCCTCTTCTAGTATATCTTCTCCATGCACCCTTAGATGTGTTGCTTCATACAAGCTCAGCATGCCAAACACATTGGCAGTCAAGCTTTCCTTGAAGTTACCGTTTGCATCTTTGAACTGGTTGAATATATCTGCTTGATTGTGAAAAATAAATAAAATATTTAAAATATTGTACAAAACACCCATGTACATATATAATTACCTGTTTGATTGTCAAAAAATGTTCAAACATATATATATGTGAGATTTTTCTATGCAAGACATTCTGTGTTCTTTAAAGAAATGACAGTGTTGAGAAAACCTCACTTTTACTCAATTTTCTTCAACTTTTATGCATTTATCAACATGGTTAGTTATTGATATAGAAAGACCTTTTAGACAACCCAAAACCTGAAACTTAAACCCGCAAATCTAATTTAACTAGTCTAGAGTCAAAGTTTGAATAGTCATTCTACACCCTAAGAAATCAGCCATTTCAATTAGTGGGGTCAAAACAAAGGAAAATTGAGCCAAAGTAATATTCGCTCGATGCGCCCTTTGTTTCTATCTAGAGGATAACTCTATATATTTACAAATTATCTATGTAGTGTGGACGAATGCGTCTATAGAATCTCACTTTTACCACATTTTTGAAGTGAGATTTTCTAGAGGAGTCCGTTATGACACTTAGGTTTTAGGTTTATTTCACTCTCTCCACATGTACACTAATCTTGGGATATACCTACCACATGAAACATTATATCCATGCTGCCTTAGTAGCCGAAATCCAAGAGCAACACTGTGCAGATCACCGTCATAATTGTCATGATAGGTTGTACTATGTATGCGTTCCAGTGCTTCTTCGATCTCTCTTTCAAAATGGTATGCCACGCCAAGACGCTGGATTGCATCAATTAACTTGAGCTGATGTGCAAAACCATCACCTCCAGCTTTAAGATTTGTGAACACTTCCCTCCTCACTATTTCTTTCAGTTCGTCAACCTGCTTCTGGTAATGGGCATGAGTTATCTGCCATCATCAACAAATACTTAATTAAATCATCATCAGCAAAACCATTTGAACATTTTTGGTTTACAACAAACAATAAAAAATCAAGAAAATGTCACCACATTGTCATCGGAATACTCGTAGTTGATGAACCGATCTCCCCAAATGTTTGGGTGATAGTTTGCCGTGGGTCGAGCAATTTGAGGCTTGGCAATTTGAGGATGACTTACTTCTGGACCTGCTCGGATAGATGATACGGATTGTTTTCTTTTTGGTTTATAGAAACATTGAAGGTTGGGTGGTAGAGGCAAGCTTGGACAAGGGGAGGGATAGAGTGCAAAGCTAGAGGTGAAGTTTGGCGACATAGTTGAAAGTTCGAACCACCGTGTTGGCGTTGATCTTATTATAGAAGAGTTTATTATGACCTATAGGTTGACCAAAAAAAAATATTGATGGCATCAGACCTATAACATGTTTCACATTTTCTTACATAAATAAAGCTTTCATATACGACATCCTTTGTATTAATTTGTAGCTAGCTAGAAGTTAGAACACATTAATTACTATTTTGGTTGTTGGTTTTTTGAAAGAAAACGAATAGTATTTGCTTTTTTAGGTGAAGGGACAAAGGAAAAAAACTCCACATGCGTAATAATACCAGCCACAAAAACCAGGTGCACTCTCGCAGGAATTGTCTTTATCATCAGACTGTCAAAGTTACATCGAAAACATGAACGGAAATTCTATAGTGCTCCCGGTGTATCGATGCACCTAAATTTAGTGCTCCCGGAAATTCTTGAATCACTTTGAATATATGACTATTAGCAGGTTTTGAAAAAGTACGCTAAGTTACCTTGGCAACCTCATGGCAAGAATAGCAGAGAGAGAAACAAAACGCCAAAAAGAAATTATGTTCACGTGGGCTCATCATAGGGTGGCAATTTTCAACACAATCGGATACACGACTCAAATTGCATGAAAAATTTGCGAGTTAATCTGTACGATTAAATTTTCGTATTAACTCATCACTGACCCGTTTATAAACATATGGGTTTCAGGTCAACCCGCTAGCTTGCTAAAATACCTATATAACCAGTTTATTAAATGAGTCAACCAGGGCCAACCCGCTAAAATCACTACTAAAAAAAACTCCTTGTGCGACCAAACTTTGCGCGACGAAACAAAATTCGTCGCGCAAAGTCACTTTGCGCGACAAATATAAATCATCGTCGCTCAAAGTCTTACGCGACTCAATTTTGCGCAACGAAAACAAATCGTCGCACAAAGTCACTTTGCGCGACAAAACGTTGCGGACGACAAAGAATCGTCGCGAAAAGTAACTTTGCGGACGAATACTAGAATTCGGTGCACAGAGTTTTGCGCAACGAATAATGATTCGTCTCGCAAAGTATTTACAAAAATAAATAATTAATTAATTATTTTGAAAAAAATTTTGGATGCCTTTGCGCGACGAAATAATAATCTTCGTCTCGCAAAGTCTTTACTAAAATTAAAATTAAAAAATAAAAAAAATTGGATGACTTTGCGCGACGAAATAATAATCTTCGTCTTCGCAAAGTCTATACAAAAATAAATAAAATAAAAAAATTATTTTGTTAGAAAAATATATTATTGTAGTTCGGATTGGGTTTTTGTTAGAAAATATATATTTTAAATTGACGATCAAATTGGTTCATTGTATTCATATAGGGTCAAGGAATGTAGCTATAAAAAATCATCAAAATCGAAATTGAAATAACCGTAAAATCGTGATTTTTCATTTATAACCGTCGAAATGTTTTGTCATATTACTTGATCTCTTGAATGTTTATTTTTTCCGATTTTTGGCGTATATGATCTCGAAGTATAAACAAACAAGTTTGACAGTTTGATCGTTGAAACTAGTTTCGTAGAATGCGTATGCCATCAAAACAATATATTCACAAACAATTAAGAGTTTATAAACTTTCATTAAATACAATATAAGATTTGTAGTATCCACTAGTGTAAATATTTTCAATTGAAGATCAAATTGAGTCATTGTATTCATATAGGGTCAAGGAGTGTAGCTATAAACAATCATCAAAATCGGAGTTAAAATAACCGTTTAATCGTGATTTTCGTATTATAACCATCGAAAAGTTTTGTCCCATTACGTGATCTCTGAATGTTTATTTTTTTCGATTTTTGGGGTATACGATCTTGAAGTATAAACAAATAAGTTTGACGGTTGGATCGTTGAAACTGGTTTCATAGAATACAATGCTATTAAAACAATATATTCACTAATAATTAAGAGTTTATTTATACTTTTGTTAAATATAACATAAAATTTTGTGGGATCCACTAGTGTAAATATTTTAAATTGACGATCGAGGAGTGTAGCTGTAAAAAATCATGAAAATCAGAGTTGAAATAACCGTTAAATCGTGATTTTTTGTTTATAACCGTCGAAAAGTTTTGTCATATTACTTAATCTCTGAATGTTTATTTTTTCCGATTTTTGGCGTATATGATCTCGAAGTGTAAACAAACAAATTTGACGGTTGGATCGTTGAAACTAGTTTTCGTAGAATGCGTATACCATGAAAATAATATATTCACTAATAAATAAGAGTTTATTTATACTTTTATTAAATATAACATACGATTTTGTGGTATCTACTAGTGTAAATATTTTAAATTGACGATCAAATGCAGTCATTTTATTAATATAGCATCAAGGAGTGTAGCTGTAAAAAATCATCAAAATCAGGGTTGAAATAACCGTTAAATCATGATTTTTCGTTTATAACCGTCGAAATGTTTTGTCCCATTAATTGATCTCTTAATGTTTATTTTTTCTGAATTTTGGTGTATATGATCTCGATGTATAAACAAACAAGTTTGACGGTTGGATCGTTGAGTAGCTTTAAATTTATTTATTTTGTACGTATAACACTTAAGAAATTGAATAGTATATGTATTTATTACTAGCTTTAAATATTTTTTAAGACTTTGCGCGACCAATTGGTATTTCGTCGCGCAAAGTATACTCTCAAAATTTGGGCGTGTACCAAAAATGGGAAATTTTTTTTTAAAATTTTCAACTTTTTGCGACCAATATATAAATATTCGTCGCGCAAAGTATACTCTAAAATTTTGGCGGGCACCAAAAATGGGATTTTTAAAATAAATTTTTTTTTTGACTTTGCGCGACCAATATATACTTATTCGTCGTGCAAAGTATATATCCTAAAAATTTGGCGGGCACCAAAAATGAGATTTTTTTAAAAACATTTCGACTTTGCGCGACCAATATATAAATATTCGTCGCGCAAAGTATACTCTAAAAATTTGGCGGGAATATTTTGGTCGCGCAAAAGTTTGGGCGACCAAAAATTCGTAGCGCAAAACTGAAAAAATTTGGCGGGCATCGAAAATGGGAATTTTTTTTTAAAATTTTTTTAAATTTTTTTTCATTAATATGTGTTTTTGGAGTTAGTTTTGGGTTTATGCCAATTATTTGTCATTATTTTATGTTATTGTTTTGTTATTAGGGTTTATGCCAATTATTTGTCATTATTTTATGTTATTGTTATTGTTTGACAATATTTGTTTTTTTTTTTTTGTAGGGAATTGTTGAGGCTTTGATGGCTAAAGTTGAGGATTTGATATAAGAGGCTTGTAGATTTTATTATTGTACTTTGTTAATTTAAGTGTACATTTTGAATATTATGTATATTGGATAATTTGACCACTATTTTTCTTATGTAATTTTATTTTGAATATGTCAATTTAAATTAAATTATTAAGAAAAATAAAATCATACAATTAAATTAAATGTAAAAAAATTAATATAATGAAATTGATATAAGAGAAATAATAATAAAAAATGTCAAAAACCTTGCGCGACAAAATATTTCGTCGCGCAAACTATTAAATTAGTTTATTTTAGTTTAAAATTTTCAAAAAACAAAAATTAAAAAAAATGAATATTTCGTCGCGCAAAGTATATAATATTCGTCGCGCAAAGTAATTAATATTCGTCGCGCAAAGTTGTTATTGTCCGTCGCGCAAAGTTTTCAAGATTCGTCGCGCAAAGTTGTTATTTCGTCGCGCAAAGTCGTCATGATTCGTCGCGCAAGTTGTTATCTTTCGTCGCGCAAGTTGTTATCTTTCGTCGCGCAAAGTGGCTTTGTGCGACGAAGAATTTTCGCCGTCGCGCAAACCCTTTCTCTACGAGTTTTGCGCGACCAAAATTTCGTCGCGCAAAGTTTGCGCGACGAAATTTTCCTTTGCGCGACCAAAAATCATTCGTCGCGCAAAGTGTTTTTTGTAGTAGTGAATATCTATGTAACCCACTAACTAGCCAGCCCATTTCCTTGTTTCTTTTTCATTTTTAACCATTTTTTAATTTCTTTTATTTCTCTCTCTCAATCTTCATACATAGAGAGAGGCAAAATGCAATCACTATTTTATATTTTAAAAAAATAAAAAAAATGCAATTACTTGATTAAATGATCAAAATTTAATATTTTTATTTTGTTTTTTATTTGCTACCACTTAGCGGGTCAACCCAACACGACATGAAACCCACACGGAAAATGAACGGGTCAACCTGTAAATGACACGTTTATTAAACGGGTTGAAGTTTGGGTTAAGCATTCTTGACACGTGTATAATCCTAACACGACATGAACCCGACATAACAAGACTCATTGCAAGCTCTCTTTTTTTCTTCTTCTTTTTTTTTGGTATGCAGTGCTCTATTTTTTTGCTAGGCCAAACCTCCATTCTTGATCACACCAAAAAATTTTAAAAAAAAAACCTTCATTTAAACAATATATATGAGAAAGACAAATATATGATGTATATTACATATATAATTATCTGGTTCAATATTTCTTTTGACAAAAGTTAAATAAAAATATAAAAAACTTATATTAATAATGTGAAACTAGAGAAACTAATATAATATATGAAGAAAACTCATAAGGTTTTTCCTCATTTAACTTTCTATACAAACTTAAAAAAATTCTTCATGCAAAGTCAAGAAAACTTATAAGTAAAAATTTAAATCCTACAAAAGGAATAAGTAATCTAATAAATTACAGAAGAATATTAGGTATGAAATTATAAGATGAGGAAAATTTTGGAAAATATAATTAGTGGAGGTTTTTTCTTTTTTGTTGATACAAACGATAGTGTACTAATGTGGCAGTTTTTTTATAAAAAAAATCATTCGAGGCCTACTTTGAATTTTATTTATTCACAATAAATTGTCACATGCGTTGATCTATAGTATTATTGTTAAATACTTATTTTTCTACTACTTTTTGTTAGGTTATTTTCAATTTTAAATATTCATAATAAAAAAAATGTCTCCCATGAGAAATTGTTATGCATAAAATCTTATACGTACCACATTGTATTGAAATGTTATATGGCTAAACAAATTTAAAATGTTATGTTTCAAAAATGTATCTTAGAAACGGTAGTTTAGATTTACATTCTAACGCATAATTAATCAGTCAGTGCCTACAAAATTAAAAATTGTTATGAGACTGCCTATAAAATTAACAATAGAGCATTATCATGCATAAACATGGCGTCCATTGAAGAATCCCTATTGTGGAGGCTCATGACCCACTATCATTTGTATGGAATTACTACCTCGGTTGGATATTTTCGTATAAGTTCTACTTCTTATTGCATAACTGCAGTTGCACCTAATTCTCTTAAGTTAATATTATTTCTGATTCAGATATTGATGATCATCGATATCATCATAATTTCAAATTTATTTATTTTTCTTTTGGATAATATTATGTTTCTAAAGCTTCAACTAACAATGTCATCAAACAATATTAATCGTTCCTGCATAAATTAGTGACTAAACTCTTCTAGGTATCTTGCAATTACCAGAAAAGGAGTTAGAAATCGCGTAGGGGAATTGCTTAACAAAATCCAATTGCATATTTTCCTCTTCAATTTGTATCTTCTGGCTTGGCGATTGCAATTTATAAATATAGGATAGAAGGCCCCATTTTAGTTGTTCACCTACAGCTTTCAAAACGTAGGACTGCCCCTGAACAACAGACAACAATAGAAGAGATTGGTTTTTATGACGGAGTGATGTTATTAGAATTGAGAGAAAGAGACGTGGTGTATATAGGACTACAGGCTTTTGACCACAAGTACTTGCCTAAGTCGCTTTCCTCCAGCCAGAATTAGGTTAAATCTCCATATCATGGGCCTTGTTCACCGACTGGACCATTTCCACAATTCCTAGCCACATGCATGTGTTGTAGGTATTTTATTTTATTTTATTTTTATAAAAAGAACTAAATTATCAAAATGCACTTATTAGGAATTCTAACGTCTTTATGAAGTTTAAGATTCGGGTCATGGATTAGGTCTTATGAATTAAATGTTCATAGCCAAGCCCGATAAGCCCACCACTTGATTCAAAAATCATGTATATATGTGCATGAAGGTATATTATATATATATATATATATATATTTTGTGTGCATGAAGGTTATATTAAAATAAATTAGTCGAGAATTTGTGTGTTCTTCAAATTGGAGTTTGGTCTAGCCCAAATATATTCTCGTGTTTTGTACTTGTTTTGATCTAGAATAAGTAACGGTGAGATTTTCTGTGATTATTGAGGTAGGAATTGTTGGTACTATGACTAACTAAGCAACTAGCTAGGCTAGATCAGCCATGTGTCATACTTTGAGAGGTCATCACCTTAGCCAAAGAGTCTTACCACAAGTCACAACTTTAAGCAAGGCAAGAAGTCCCACATTGGAAGACTACAAGAGGTGAAGACTCCCCGTTACCAATAAAAAAAGACCACTCTCCATTTAGAAAAGGGTCTTGGGTCTTGACCCTTGGGCCTTGGACTCTTGGGCTTTGTGCCTTAGGCCTTGAGCCTTCTTCCCTTTATCTTTAGATCTAATCCCCTTGTACAAATGTAAACAAATATTATCATAATGAGAACATCCTTCTCTATGAACATAGCCCATCATTTGGGTGAACTACGTATACTTTGTCTTCTACATGCTTATTTACTTTACTTACGCTGAATGTCACGACTGTCGAAGGCAATAACTTGCCGAAGGCGCATACACATGTTGAAGGCCCACGTCTTCACACATTATCCACCACTCCACATCTATCTAAATTGACCCTCCCAAAAAGAGCGTCAACAGTTTGGCACGCCCTTTGGGAATCGACACAAAAAGCTTCTCTCGTTCTCCCCTTCTTCAATGCCCTTCGGCACTCTCCTAATCAGAATCTCATAATTGTCGTTCGGCAATGCCCCTGGTGAAGCAATCACGAGTCCTCAAAACACATATATTTGCAAAAGCAGCCTACCGTTTGGTCACCTTGAAGAATTTCAATTGGAAGATGCCAACCAAGGATATTACTTTACATCGTTCGTATGGCCAAGAGAGCAAGCCACCATTTCAATACAAATGGAAGTCGACGTGGTTCACCTCAAAGAGCCAATTGCAAGTGTTGAATGCCACCCACCTTCATAAAATAAAGTGTCCTCGGCACCCCTTGGCATTGCATCCTTCAGGAAGACACCGCAAATTCAATACAACGTTATTACCGTTCAGCACCCATTTGAAGAGTAAAAATATGGGACCTGATCTTGTTTTATAAGTCGTCGTCACTCGGCACGAGCAATGCCTTCAGTGTGTGTGATGCCTTCGGCACTTGGTCATTATTCGGCGTGTACGATGCCATCGGCACCCGACTCTCCAATGAGAGCAATGCCTTTGGCACTCTGCCTCTTCTATGTGAGCAATGCCTTCGGTACCCCATTGTCATTTGACGCGAGCGATGCCTTCGACATCCCGTCGTCATTTGAAGCTGAATGATACCTTCGAAACCTCATGATCATTCTACGTGTTGCACGTACGATGCCTTCGGCATCCTGCCTCTTTGACGTGAGCGAAACCTTCGGCACCCCGCCTTGCATGACTTGCATGGAAAAAAAGAGGAAGCCACCATTTCAGCCCAGGGGACCACATGACCCACGTCCATGAAATAAATGGCATATTCATCATTTGCTACATTATTTAATATTGGAAGGAGTGAACCACCATTGGGATCGAGGAATCCAAGGCTAGGCCATGTGCATAATCTTCAACTTCAGAACTTCCAACAACGAGGCCGTATACGAAGCTCTCTGGCCGTCCTTCAGCTAGCCAAGAGTATGGGCACCGGACAAATCAGCATCCACAGTGACTCCCAACTCATTGTGAATCAGGTGACAACCAATTTCGCTGCCAAATATGCATCCATGTCAGCCTATCTATCGGCAACGCATCTGGAACTGTAAAAGTTCTCCGCCTACGAGATTTAGCAAATACCTGAAAGCTGAGAATAGCCACACCGATGCCCTGGCAAGGCTAGCTTCGGCCATCAATAACAAATCGGCTGACAAGTCCCAGTGGAAATATTGGCTCAACCAAGTCCTGCAAGCTCCGAAGTGTATGTCGTACGATACGAAAACACTTGGATATCCCCCATCTTCTCTTACCTTAATGAACGACACCTTGCCAAATAACAAATCCCAAGCAAGAAAGCTACGGTATTGATAGGCAAGGTAGAGAGTCGTCAACGACATCCTCTACAAGTGCATTTACACCACCCCTACCTCAAATGCATCACTCCGAACATGGGGACTATGTTCGGCTTACTCTGTCCAGATTATTATTCACTCCGTACTTACTTAAGTATCGGAGAGGTTTGAAGCCAGTACCAGTGGTGCCTAAGGCCTTACCAAGCATCTTCATCTTGCAAATCGATTGCTCTACCGAGGCCCAAAGCACGCGAAGGCCCAGACATCACTTAGTTGGGCCCAAAAGTGTGAAACCATTTTTGAGCATCAACAATATATATATATATATATATAACTACTTTAAAATCTTTCCTTACATAATACGTTTTGTAAACCTATATTTCGAAAAGGGGTTTGGTTAGAGTCAAAGAAATTGAACTTGGTTAGAACTATATTATATTGGGAGTATGAGAGTATCTTAGTTTCATATCGACTACGTATGAATGGTTTCAATTGCATGTTTTTAGCATCGTTTTCTAAACGGTGGGGTTAGTATGTTATTTTGAATTATAATAAAACTTTGTTTTTGTCCACTCACAAGTTTTCTTTTTTGCGCCCCTGAGGAGGAGCTTGATCTAGTCGAGCGGCCAACCCAAGACTTGAATTTCCGAGCCATAAGCTTTTGTAGGACAATCTTTATTTGTTTTTATTCCCGTTGAACTTTGTTGCGTTTGTAAACTGAATTTTTTAGAATTAATTGCTTTGTTATCGCCCATGGTAGGGTTGGATGTAAGGCCAGGAGGCCTATTCTGGTAAACTGGATGCTATTGTATTTTGCATGCTGCGGTTGGGAATTATTATTATATTATGACATGTTAAATTTTTTGGGAAAAGTTCGTTTTTCAGGGGAGACTTTGTCAAAATTTCGGCAGAAAGTCTCAAGCCTCTTTTTTTTCGTTAGAAAGGAGGATATTGTTAGTAAATGGGCGCGGCATCAGTTTGATGTCGGAAAAACCACAGGGTTTGTCACGGATTTCAGAGGAATTCGGGACGGGACTTGTCATTGGGTTTGAATCCCAATAACATCATAGTTGTGTGTGTGAGAAATCTCCCTCTTCCATCTAGTTTAGACTATGACTTGTACTAAAAGAAAAACCACATGTGACAACTTTTAAAGGTGATCATTGTACAAAAAATTATGCTCTAGAGAAACTGAGGGACCCAGTATTTTGGATGATCTTCTACCATTCAAGAAGACAGATAAATCAAAACTCAAGAACTGATATTTCTTTATTAAAGTTGAACTTTGTCTCGTCTGGCCAAACATATCTATAAGAAGATACACACATGCAAAATAAAAGGTGAAAATCTTAGGAGAAAGAAACAATACACACATTATTCCAAACAAACTGGGCGGGCCCAACACCCCCTTCCCTAAAAAAGACTCGATCAAATCCACGCTCGTACAAAAGGCCATCTTATCCAACTCACAGCGGCACAGGATTAATACAGACGGAAGCAACACTATCTTTAGTGACCTTCCCAACACGTGTGAAGCCATCCTCTCCCTTGTAAAGAAGATCAGCCACTCGTGTTAAATTAAGAACCCGCTTAAGCACAGGCATCGGCACAGCAGTTGGTCTGAGAAACTCCTCGTTTATGTCCTTCCACAAATCCATAATCTGTTTCTTAAAAACATCAACGGTCTCTTGCTCTGAGACCCCATATTGCTTCACGTAGCAATCAACACTGGAAGCAGCATGCCCTCTTTCTTTCTCAAACTGAAAAAATAAAATCCAAAATTAATGTCTTTTCGGATCATATGCGTGTACATAATTACTATAATTTATACTTACGTTGGTCGAAACAATGTCATCCATGAGCCTGAAAATGGTGTTTGCAGCTCTGACAATTTTGGGGTCATTGAGCAACCACTCAAATGACTCCTTTGTTACAATATCTCCCATGCCAAGTAAAGAGATGGTTGTAAGGAAGGTGTAACTTATAGAAACCGTTGCAACACTCATATACTCCTCCATGCTTGGAATTCGTCCTTCGTGTAGCCACCGGGCCTCATTGAAATAGGATCGAGCCTGATCTTTCATCTGAGGCATATATACCAGTGGGAAATGATCAATTGCGCAAGAACGAAAGTGTACTATATTTTCAAAGCAAATTAAGTTGTGTGTAAATCATGTTTCACATACAGCTTGTATTGCATAAGGAACTCGGTATGATCTTCCTTCCTTGACCATCTCGTCCCCAATTTCATTGAAAAGATTCAAGAGTGCTTGGTAAAATATTTTCATGTAGTCAGGGAGTTCATTACTGCAATTGAGATCCCACCTGAAACAGATAATTAAATTAGGAGAGTTTTGAGACAAATTAAATGAATATTCTCTAACAAAAAAAAAAGCAAGAATTAATTGTTTGTTTCAAATTATTAACCTGTCAATTGCTTCAGTAAAGATCACTAGTTCTTCAAATGTGCCAAAAGCATCGTAGATATCATCCAATATCGTCAGCAAGACGCTCACTTTCGTCATAATTTTTCTCCCCACAGAATACTGAGGCTCAAAATACACTCCCACTATCCAAAAGTACAACTCCACCATCCTATCTCTTGCAAATGGCAGCTTCCTTTCAAAGTCTAGTGCTCTCCACCACCTAAACATTTATATGTAAATATATTACTCCCAAATTGAACTTTGCAAAGTAGATCCCTCATGTTATGCACACAGATATAATTAAAAGAGAGACTTCATTAAATTATATTACCTAGTAATCTCTTGTAGCTCTTTTTTGTGTAAAGGCTGAACAAGATTGAAATCTAACTTTGCAAGTTTCAACAAGCACTCATTATGTGAAGCTTCGTCTTGGTAGATCGACATGTAACGCCTGGCACCTAATCTCTCTAGACTTTTTCTCAGAGGTCTCTCTAAGGCCTGAGTTATTTGTGCAGCCAATGGAATGCTTACACGGGTTGTTGCGGACTCAAGGTGAGTGGTGGTGAAAGCAAGAGCCTCGTCTAGTATATCTTCTCCATGCACCCTCAGATGTGTTGCTTCATAAAAGCTTAGCATGCCAGACACATCAGCACTTAAGCTTTCCTTGAAACTACCATTTTCATCTTTGAACTTGTTGAATATATCTGGTTTTGATGGTCAAAAAATGGACAAAAAGATAAGAACTTGAATAATAGTAGCCCAAAGTCTCTCACAACACACTCCACAAGTATATCAATTAATTCCTATATAAACCTACCACACGAAACATTATGTCCATGTTGTCTGAGTAGTCGAAAACAAAGTGCAACATTGTATAGATCACCATCATCATCACTGTCATGGTCATGAAATGTAGTATGCATGCGTTCCAGTGCTTCTTCGATTTCTCTTTCGAAATGGTATGCCACACCAAGGCGCTGGATTGCATCGATTAGCTTGAGCTGATGCGAAAGATCACCTGCACTAGTTGTGAATACTTCCCTCTTCACAACTTCTTTTAGTTCGTCAACCTGCCCTTGCTTATGAGCATGAGTTATCTGCAGCAACAAATTAAATGAGTAAAAACATGTCAAAGAAGTTTTTATAAAATTGAAATAACCTGCATATAGTTAATGAGAAAGAGTAATGTTCTCTTGCGAAAGACTTTAGTTGGAAAACTATGAATCTAAACCACACAATCAAACGAACATCATCAATATATGTGAATCAGATTCATAGTATTTGTTCCAGAAGAGTTATAAAAAATTATATATGACATGTGCATGCATGATATCCATTACATACCATGTCTTGTGAATCATCATAATTGATGAACTGATCTCCCCAAATGCTTGGGTGAAAATTTGCTGTCCTACGAGCAATTTCATCTGGCTTAGCATTTTGTGGTTGAGCTGATGAACCAACTTGGACAGACATAGTTTGCATGCTTTTTTTTCGTAGGGAAGGGAAAGCTTAGTTGGTGTAGATCACAATGCTTGTACAATCAAGGATCAAGATATAGGCTCAGTTAAGCGGAAATCAAGAAATAAATTAAAATATTCATACCAGAAAGTAGATTAATATATAAAAAATCACGTAATAGTATGCATGGCGATTGGCGATTGGCGAGGTGCAACTCTTGTCTAACGTTCTTTGAATGGGATTTTTTTTAAGTGGCCAGGCCGCCAAGGTGAATCAGCAAGATTTGTTTGCTTCCTTTGTTTTTGGTTTTTTTTGTTGTTTTGGGTCCTTTTGAGCAACCTATGAGATTTATGCACGTTTTTTTTTCTGGGTCTGAATGAGATATATGCATATGTTAATGTCCACAGTAAACACATGCGTTGCATAGATTTTAGTCTTACTTTTGCTCTTCTACTTTATGCATTAAAAAATTTAAGCTTTTGAAACTTTTTTTTTCCATGACTAATTAGAAACTAATTAACTAGAGTTTGGTGGAGAAATTACAACTCATGTTATTATATTTATTTAAACACTTGTGTTGCAACTTGCAATATGTATTTACAACTGCAATGATTTGTTTACAACAGTAAACACACACATGTTATTACAACTGAGGATTATGCTGCAATACGCGTTTACCACTCATGTTATTATATTTATGTTTTAGTCTTATTTTGCTCTTCTACTTTGTGTATAAAAATATTTAAGCTTTTGAAACATTTTTTACATGACTAATTAGAAACTAATTAACGAGGATTTGGTGGAGAAATTATTCAATGTAACTATCACACATTTAATGTTAAACTCATGTTCTTATATGTATTTAATTTATAATATTATATTCTCAAATATAAATTATCGTCCACCCATATTATAATACGTGAATTGGGTTGCAGAGATATTCTCTTTTGTTTTTCTTTTTTTTGTCTAATTTTATTTGAGTGGATAAAAATAAGTCCAGCTGTAAAATAAAGTTTGAGCGGTTAAAAATTAAGACACATGACATATTTTAAGTGGGAGTAAGTGATCATTCCAGAATTTCTCTTCAAAATGGTATGGCACACGAAGACGCTGGATTGCATCAATTAACTTGAGCTGATGTGCAAAACCATCATCAGCATTAAGATTTATGAAACTTTTTTTTTTTTTTGGTAAGGAAGGGAAAGTTTAGTCGGTGTATAGGCCTCATCATTTGGCCCGCGGGCTCATGGGCCGATGGGGGCCCGTCCGGCCCATTGAAAAAAAGCCCCGGTCTAGCTCGTTATGGGCTTTGAGATGGCTTCGGCCCGCTTTGGGCTGGGCTAGGCTTGGGCTTGAGTGTTTGAAGCCCGGTCCGGCCCCATAGACCCGGCCTGATTAGGCCCAGAAAGTCCGGCCCGGCCCGCCCATAAAAGCCCGGCCGTTAGGCCCGCATACATATATAATTATGTATAAATAAGAGTTTAGAATTAGGAAGGATTATATCACTTAAATCACATATATAATTTGTTTCATTTCATTTACTTTTCTTTACTCATTCCTAGTTTATAATTGGATGATTAGCACATTAATTTAATTTGTGTCAATTATTAATACAACAAATATATATATATATAAATAAGATGAACAACATATCATATCACCAAATATAATCATATCACGAAATATAATCGTATCACCAAATATAATCATGCTTTTCTTGAACACATCACCAAACATTTGCATATTTATTCATATCATCCTTTAAATTATTTCTTAAAACGTATTACAGTCTAATTATGTAATAACCTCAAAAATAATACTTGGTTTTATTATTTTTGTAGAAAATCTTATTAAGTTGTGTGACTTTATTAGGTGTTTTATGAATTTGGTTTGATGTGAAAATATTGAAATTAAGTGAGTTTAATCTCAAATTTGGACAAAGATTTTTTTGGATTGAAGTAGGCCCGTTTTGGCCCGGCCCGTTGGGCTTAGCCCGGCCCAGCCCGATGGGCTTTTTCAAGCCCGGTCCATGGATCGGACTTGGGCTTTAAATTTTTAAAAAAAATCCGGCCCGGCCCGGCTCGTTATTTTCTCTCTCCTCTTTAAAGCCTGACCCGGCCCTTAAGCCCATAAAATTTAAACTGAGCTAACCCGGCCCGGCCCATTGACGAGCCCTATCGGTGTACAATCATGTCTATGTAGGCGATTGGCGAGGTGCAAATGTTGTCTCAGGTTCTTTGAATGGGATTGTTTTTAATTGTGGTCTCACGTAAGACAACAATTAGGGGGGCGGGGCGAATCAGCAAGATTTGTTTGCTTCCTTTGTTTTTGTTTTTTTTATTGTGTTGGGTCCTTTGAGAGACCTATGAGATTTATGCACCTTTTTTTTTTATTGTGGTGGGAGAAAGATATATATGTATTAACACATGCAAATGTTTATGTCTACAGTAAACACATGCGTTGCATATGTTTTAGTCTTACTTTTGCTTTCTACTTTATGTATAAAAAAATTTAAGCTTTTGAAACTTTTTTTTTTCAACTCATGTTATTATATTTATTCAATCACACACATGTTCTTTATTATGTTACTTTTGCAATATGTATTTACAACTGCAATGATTTTTTTACAACAGTAAACACACACATGTTATTATAACTGAGGATTCTACTGTAATATGTGTTTTCAACTCATGTTATTATATTTATATTTTAGTTCTACTTTTTGTATAAAAAGATTTAAGCTTTTGAAACATTTTTTCCATGACTAATTAGAAACTAATTAACGAGGGTTTGGTGCAGAAATTATTCAATGTAATTGTCACACCGCCGTATAATGTTAAATTCATGTTATTATATGTATTTAATTTATAACATTATATTCTCAAATATAAATTATCGTCAACTCATATTATAATACGTGAATTAGTAATCACCTAACAATATGACAGTTACACCCAAGTATTTTTCCATGTTACCATCTTGTGCTAATTAGAAACAATATGAGCCACGTGTATGTTGATTGCCTTTTGTTGTCACAAATCTCGCCTTGTTCCAGGACATGTCATATTTGACTGAAATGACAAAAATAGCCCTAACCTCATACCAGTTAGGCCATTTCCAACAGCCCCTAGGGCTCTGCTGGGGGGTGGGGGTGGGGGGTGGGTAAAAGGCCAAAACCCATTTCCAGCAACAAAATGTAGCCCAAGCAAGAGGTGGGGTCCACCTGCTTGGGCTGGCCCAAGGCTCTCCTCGACGTCATTGCTTATGCCAGCGTGACGCCAGGAGGACGCATTAAATTTTTTTAACGTTGGCGCATTCTGCTGTGCGCGTCAGGGTTTCCCCAACGGTCATACGCCACGTGGCAGCTTCTGGTCCTTCCGATTGCTTTTGTCATCCAATCCAACGCCTAGAAATTTTTCAAGGCTAAAAATTATTAAAAAATTTAAAAAAATTCCCAAAAATTACTGAATTTTTTTCTATAAATACCAATCAATCCTCTTCATTTTTAACAACAAATCCTCATACATTTTCTCCTCCTCCAACTATTATTCACTTTCTACTCCATATTTTTTTCACTTTCAAGTTTAATTTTTCTCTATCATATTATGGCTTTTTCTAAAAAATTCGGAAGGGCATGGAGCCCTATGGAAGATATCTTGTTGTGTGAGTGTTGGGTCCAAATTAGTCATGATCCCATATCGGGTAATGAGATGAAATTCAGTCAAATGTGGAAAAAAATTCATCGCGAATTTGTTGAAAGATCGGGTTCCACCCGTCCAGAAATGACATTGTCTAGTCGGTGGAAAATTTTTAACAAAGAGTTGGGGAAATGGAGAGATGCCCTCACTAAAGCGATGGATAACCAAAGAAGAGGGGAAAATCTAAGCGATGAGGTAAATTATTTGTAATTTTCATTATATTAATTTTAATGTCCTATTAATTTTAATTTAAATGTTTCATGCAATTTGTATATTTTGTTAATATTTCTTGTATTTTCATATTTATTTAAATGTTTCTTGCAATTTTTATATTTTGTTAATATTTCTTGTATTTCTAATATTTATTTAAATGGTTGTTGCATTCTCTATATTTTGTTAATATTTCTTGGATTTTCATTCATATGTTTATCTTTTCTGCATTACCAATATTTTGTTTAAGTTCCTTGCATATTCAATTTTTTTTCATATAGATTGTGCAAGCTCAAATGTGGTTTGGTGCTCCTGGACAAGGTAAAAAAACTTTCAACCATACCCAATGTTGGGAGGTGGTGAAGCATTGTAAGAGATTTAGTATTATTTCAACGGCTCCAACGGTGGTGTTAAATGAGACACCACTCCATGATTCACAAGCTTCGGATTCACCTATGGAATCCCCTATGAGTGAAGACTCACCCATTGAAAAGGAGCCGAGACCTATTGGGAGGAAGGCGGCGAAGGCAAAGAGATGAATTAATTCTACTAGTAATGCCTCTAAAATTTTGGAGGAAATTGCAAGGCAAAACGCCTTGAGACTTGAATTAGACAGGAAAGCCCAAGAAGATGAAAGGGCAATGCGAATAGAATATGCTAAAGAAAGGGAGTATGTACGCAAAGAAAACGAAGACAGGAAGGATCGGGAAACCATGGCCATGGATACAAGCCATATGTATCCTGAAACAAAACAATTTTGGAAGCTTGAACGAAAGGCTATTATGAGACGAAAACTTTTTCGTGATGATGGACCTAGCAATACGGATTGGTTAAATGATGGAAACCCTTAAGTTAGTTTGCTTGCCTTTTCATTTCATTGTATTTTAATTTTTGCTTGTAATTCATGTATTTTATTTTATTAGTAGTATTGGTTTTCTTTGAGTTACCAAAGAAACTATTAAATAAAATTCCTTTTTATTCAAAACATTCCATACTTAAAAAACTAACCACAACCAAAGCATTAAAAATATAAAAACAAACAAACCACAACCAAAGCATAAAAAAACCAAACATAACTAAACATAAAACATAAACATTAAAATCTTAAAAAACATCTTCACTTCACTTCATTCACCGTCATTGCCTTTCACAGCCCATAAATGCTCCATTAAGTCAACTTGACGGCGTTCATGAATATACGACGATTGCATCTCCGTATATCGATCAATCATACAGTGCATGAAACAACCATCTCTAACCAATGGTTCATGCTCCAATGGTTCTCCATTTGGCCCTATGGGTTTTTCATAAATTCTTGTTAAGGCCGTGTTCATGGGATCCTCTTCGTACACCTCTTCAGCTTCGTAATCATACTCATCCTTCACAATCATGTTATGAAGGATGATGCATGTCATCATTATACTCCTCAACACCTCCTCATCAAACATACGTGATGCACCTCTAATGATCGCCCATCGAGTTTGGAGGATACCAAAGCACCTCTCCACATCTTTTCTGTAACTCTCTTGATGGGTAGCAAATAATTTTTGCTTCTGGGTTTGGGATGCGGAATTGATTTCACAAATGTTGTCCACCTTCGGGTAGATGCCGTCAGCTAGATAATACCCAGTTTGGTAGATGGTATTATTGACTTCATATGTGACTTTCGGGGCTTCTCCTCTCAAAACATCGTTGAACACCGGAGATTGACGTAGGACGTTCAAGTCATTTTGTGATCCAGCAACTCCGAAGAAGGCGTGCCAAACCCATGTATCGAATCCTGCAAGAGCTTCAAGGATGATACTTTTTTGGCCTTTTCGATTTCCGTAATCTCCCTGCCAGCGGTTGGGCAATTCTTCCATTGCCAATGCATGAGTCGATGCTACCAATCATTCCTGGAAATCCTCTTCGTTCGGCTTTCTGTAGAAGTCGTTGCAAGTCCCTGGGCGTAGGTCTCGGGGTAGTCCTTAGTGTACAGATTTTCGACCCATCGCAAAATCTAACCAAACTCTCCAAAGCAGTGGACTTCCCATCCGGGCAATCTCATCCACCTGACGCAGGCAGATGCACCATACGCCAACATTCGTATAGCAGCTCTGTGAATTTTTGTTCGGGAAGCAGCCCCAAAACACCAGCACAATTTTTCTTTTGAACAAAGTATTCATCATAATTGCAAATATCATGCATGACTTTATTGAACAAATGTTGTTGCATTCTATATCGCCCTCGAAAATGAACATCAGAGTACAGATATGTTGGGATAAAATAATCTTCCATAAGATTCTTACCCAGAGAATGCCTATGTCTATCAACATTTGCTACACGGCCTTCATGTGAACCACGACTGCTCTGGTTTTCTTCATCAAACAAAGCCACAGCCATGACAAGTTACTGATCTAGATCTCTCTGGGCTCTTTGCTTGCAGCTCGTCTACGCCATCTTTCTCTTATTTCTCGCTTTTGCCTCTCCAAGACCTCCTCAATGTCTACATCAGAGAATGGAATAGAATCTTGAAATCTAAAATCTAAAATTGAGAAATGAAATTTTTGAGAAGATGTAGTGTGAGAGGTTTGTGGAGCTAAGCCTTAGTTTTATAGAAAAATTTAGGTCGATAGACATGACACGTGGCGCAATTTTATAGGGTGAAAATCTTATCGAAATTTGAAATTCAGATGAAATTTATCTGAAATGTGAAATTCAAATGAAAAGTTGAAATTCAAATTATATTTATCTAAAATTTGAAATTCGTATGACACGTGGCGCAATTTTATAGGGTGAAAATCTTATCGGAAATTTGAAATTTAATGAAATTCAAATGAAATTTATATGAAATTTATCTGAAATTTGAAACAAAAATTTATCTGAAATTTGAAACCGAAAATTTTATCAGAAAATCCCATCCGAAAATATTGTCCAAATTAATTGTTTAAGTAAACAAATTTGTGAAAAAAACAAAAAAAATAAATTGTACTTGCCCTTTGCCCGGGCAACTGGCTGGAAGTGTAACTTACTTTTTGCAAGGGCTACACGTTCACGTGAATAGTAGAGCCTTAGCCCCCCCGCCGTCCTTGCCACGGCAAAGGTTTTACAACACCTCCATCCCCAAGGACAAGGGCAAGGCAAAGGCAAGGCAATGTTTGTCACTATTCACATAAATAGTGGTAGCCTTGCCTTTTTTGGTTCCACCCCAAAGAGCAAGGGCAAGGGTAAGATTTTTGGATAAGATTCTCGGTTGCCACGTGTCTCATTTAAGATGAAGATTTTCGGATATTATTAAGAGGACTTCAATATTCTTTCAATTGTGCGTTGTTGGTTTAACAAGACACGAGATGGTACCAGAGACCAAAAAAGGACACCAATGTTGAGGTTAATGCTCCCTTGATCAGGTTCAGAAACCTATTTCGGGCCGGAATGGCCCTATATTGGGTCAAGACTTAGCTAATTTTAGGCCCAATATTAGGGCCGGGCCCAAGGCAAGCCCTTGTTTTTGGGCTAACGAAGCCCTATTCGGATCTAAAACCCTTATTGTGGGTCTATCTAGAAATGAGTAGTTATATTCAAAAGGTTCAAATAAAAAAATGCGGGACAGCAAATTGCCAGAAAGTATGATGCAAATGGTAAATGACAAAAATGTAAAATACGATTCATGTAAGCTGTAAAGAGAGTAAAACTTCCATTAACTAGATATTTCTCTATCCAGCACTAGTATCATAACATATTAAAATAAAAGCCAAAGATTTCTACAAGTTACAATATTGAAAAGATTGGAGATTTCTCTTATCCAATCTGTATAGATTTCAGCTATTTAGCACAGAAATATAGAGTGCTTAAACAAGAATCATACCATAGGGATGGCAGAGCAATAGAAAAATAAACGAAGGAGTTGTCAACTGGTTATTTCGGCAAAAAATTAGCTATTTCAAAAAATCTTGAAGGTTGTTCAAGTGTTTACAAGACGTTGCGTCTGATTTTGGAGAGAGAGTCCTCTTGTGCTGCTGTAGAGCGTCTATATTTTTAGTCAAAGAATCCATAATGATGAAAGCTGGAGGAGGATACTTGGATACAAATAACCTGCAAACAATCGAACACATACAAAGAACAAATAAATAAATGAAAACGTGTGTCAGTTCTACACAAGGGATTGCGCATATATAGTGCTAATATATAGCTAATAGTGCATGTCTATGTGGGTAATATTTAGAAGGGATCTTTCGATATGGGTCCAATTTTGAGTTTTCACTATGAATGCAGTCCATCTCACTTTTGACATAGAATTGGGTCCAACGACTCAACAGGCCAACCAAGTATTTAAAGTCTTGACCACTGTTTTAAAAACATTTACACATATTGCCATTGTACAGTCAATTCTCTAAATTTTATTAATTACTGCAATCAATAAATTAATATCACATTTCTATAATTAACCTCAATTTATCAAACGCTTTCAACTAGTGAATACCTTATGGTGAGGTATATATGTCTTTGGGAGGTTTGATTTACCCGCTTTGCAGGTTTGTCTATACCTCCTTCATAGGTAATTTCATATCATTTATCTCCTCCATAGGTAATTAACATTCATATGTATACCTCCTCCATAGATAAATAGCATTCATATGTATACCTCCTCCATAGGTAATTTACCTATCCATGCCTAATTAACATTCATGTATATTCCTAGTCAATAGATAATTATACCTCCTTCATAGGATTGTAAGAAGAAAAAGAAGGAAGAAGAAAGATTATATTTACTTTTGGTATCAACGCATGTTTATGGGATTTTCAAAATTAAAATGGATAGACAAGAAAATATTTTATAAATTCAAATCATAATTAACTACAAGGTCAAATATAGTAATTATTGGCCTAAAATTAATTTCTTACCCGTTTATGAATTGCAATCAGAATCAATAGTTGTATTAATTAGCTAATTATTATGATATAAAGTTAGTCTTTCCCAATTTAAATCATAAGGGCATAATTGGAACAGGAAAATAAATTTAAAAAGAGAAAATATATATGATTACATCATAAAATTAGAAAATGAATGTAATCCTATATGGCATTGAAGTCAGGAGGACTTGGATTACTTACAATACGTGTATGAATTGCACCCAAATTATATCGTAAGAATTGAACTTATACCGAATTATTTATATTTAGAAAGAAGGGGGCTTTCTTGATTTACATGGTCGAAAAAGGTTTTAATTTTCTCATTTGATGTGGTAAGTAGATGATGAGTCATTATATATATATATATATATATGTGGTATGTATGTATTTTGGTTGCCTGCCTTATGATGTATTTTATTTTGTTTTTCTAATTTTTCCATACAGAGCAGATTTCACACACATACCCCACAATGCAAAACATATATGCTAACAAATAAACTCCTCATGTTTGAACTAGTGTTTCAAGTACAGCACTTTTGAACACACCACAGACAAAAAAAAATTGCTATGAATTGATAAAATTTATATTGGACACACCTTCAGTGTATGGTAGGAAGGACCATATATTATAAGTTTTTTTTTAAAGTACAAGAAAGGGAGGGGGTTCGAACATATGACCACTGGTCAGGTAAGTCATGGTCGTTTTCCACTCAGCTAAATCCTGTTGGCATATAAGTTTATAAACTTATAAATGAAAAGTTGAATAAGAGGGAAATTAGGTACCTGAAGCATGTAAAAGCAAACTTTCAATGCCTGATGAGGCAAAGTTTAGAGAGAAGAGAGAGCATCACCCATTATCTTATGACAATTATCGTCAAGCCCAAAGTCCAAGTCTTCAATGTTTGTCTACATTTGTGGGCAAACTGCCAGCATTGAAATAATACGTCATATTTACTGCCTTCATTGAATGTGGAAGACCAATAGACAGGCATCTATCAATTGCCAGGGTTCTTAGCTTTATGTCCTTTCCACAAACTAAAAGACAGTCTAAGTAACAATTTTTCAACTCATACTTTGAAGTAACCCACAGTTCACTAACAGAGCCTGAAAGCAGAAAAGTCGAGATGATTGATGGCAATGAACTGTCAGTTCTTAACCTGAAGTTGGGGCTAGCTTGTGCTTGTGCAATATGAAAATTTGACAAACTTTCAGGTTATATAAATGATGTGACAACAATGTTCTTTTTTTTTTTTGTTCAAGATGTGTCAACAATGTTCCTGTGAGAAATTTAATATTAATTTTTTATTTAAATGGAAATTAATAAAGTTTATTGGGTTAAAGACATGACCATTGGGTTATTATAATGGCCCAACTATTTAGAAGTTTGTGTGGAAGCCCAAGTAGACCAACGAGTGTTCTTCAAATGGGGAATGACAACTCTTCATATAACTTTGGAACCCTATCAGAAGCCTAGGGATGCATTGATTGCCTTTTCATATTGGGATATTGTAAATGTGAATTTACTTAGGAATTGGCTTAATTTCCTAGACTTGTAATTGTGTCCTCGTTACGTAGATTTAGGCCTAGTTTTTAGGCAAATTAACTTGGGCCACAAGACTTATTCAGATTCAGCAGATCAAGGGTTGACTATGTCTATAAGGTAATCTGCATTTGCATATCATATTAGGAAAACTATATTTTTGTGATTTAGTTTTATTAGGAATGACATTCATAATAAAATCAATCAGCAGAATTGTTTTCCCTCTTTTTCATGTTAAAACCAATTCTACATTTTCCTACTCTTTTTGGAACGTGATTTCTCTTGATATAAAACAAAGCTTGAAGACCTTTGTTACTTACTTTTGCAAAAACTGATTTAAGAGAATTATATTGAGAGAAGCAAAGGTGAGTTCATGAAAAATTAGAATGATAAAGCAACTTTGTGAAGCTTTTTATTTCCAGTTTGCATCTTCATATTTCATATTCCATATTCCATATTGGAAGCTGAGTGCAATGGAATATCACATCCCGGGACCGGCTCCGCCGTAGCACGATCGTTGTCTGCTTTGGGCCCCACTCTCTCGGCCCTCACGGTTTTGTTTCTGGGAGCTCAAGACCAACTTCCCAGTGGGTCACCCATCCTGGGACTCGGCCCCCAACTCGCTTAACTTCGGAGTTCCTATGACTCCGAAGCCAGTGAGCTCCCAAAAGGCCTCTTGCTAGATGGATGCGAATATATACATATAAGGCATATCACCCCCAATCATATTCCGGTTATCTATTTGCTCTACCTGAGGCACAATTTTAGATACCTTTTTGGAAAGGGTATTTCATCATCTATAAATATAACAATTCTCCTACAGTCATTTGATTCAATTAATTCACTATATACAAACTTCCATATATAGAGCATTAGAGTTTTCATTCTTTCAAAGAGAGGTTCCTGCATAATTTGGTTCAAAGTTCCTTGTGAATTGCAGTGGAGGGGAGTCGTTGTTGTATCCTGGGCTAGTGAACCATAAATACCAGTGTGGGTGTAATTCATCTTAAGGTCAAAATGTCCAACACTTGCCTCGAACTCAATTAAGGTTCTTCTAATTCAATTCTCTTTTTGTAAAAATCTGTTCTATTTGCAATACATATTTGTTTATTTTATAGTAATTTAGCACTTATATTTCCAACAATCTTAAGTCGAATTACTAACATTGTGTTAATTTCTATATATGTTATATTTGCACACATACTGTACTACTACTGTTAAGATTGATATTTGCGAGAACATCTTTAAGTTGGTTTTCCTTTTTGTTGGTTATCATAATAATTGTTATAGAAAATTTGGCATAAATCCAATTATGAGAAGAGACTTTGGGTGCAATCCATGCAGAAATTGTTGTTGATCCAAGTCCTTTGACTTTTGTGCTACATAAGATTACATGCCTATTTCAATTTATTGATATTTACTTTTTTTATTTTTTGTTCCAGTTATGCACCTAAAACATAAATGAGGTAAATTATGAATTCCTAAAATTGGTAAGTTATTGATTTGTAGGATATTAATTATCATATGTGATTTAAATTTAATTGCAAATCTATCTATTGATTAAATTCTGAAATTTTCCCAAGGTATACCGACATCAAAATTTGTAATAAGAGTTCATAAAAACTTTATACCTTAACAATAGGTAAGGTACCTATGCATACACCTCATATGCAGTATGCAGGTAATTAAACCCATAAATTACCTCTGGTCTAGGTAATTAAATCCATAAATTACCTCTAGTTTAGGTAGTTATGCCATTTAGCCCAGCTAATTGAACTCATACAATATCTTGGTATGGATCTTTAAACTCAACTGAGATAAAAATCCATACAAAATTTTTTTGGAAAAAAAAAATAGTATTACATGGAAGACATGTACGTATGTATATAAATATGAACCTCTAGAAAAAACTTCTTAAGAAAACTCAAGAAAAAAACATTTACCTGTAAGGCAGATACATATATACCTGTATGTATTAACATTATTTACTTATATGTCAGGTACATAATTTAATGTGGGTGATTGTCTAATCGGTTGATATAATATGTGAGTCTTAACTTTTTATTGATTAAATTGTATTTTATCTATATATTAGGAATATTATCAAGGAAAAAAAATTCAAAATTCAAAATTTGGAATTCAATTTCAAGGAAATAATGCATTAAATTTAGATTTTCAATGTGTTTTCCTGATTTACCTTAAAGAGTAGAATCGACACAACAAAAAAGTAATAAATGTCAAAGGACCTACATCTAAAACCAAAAACACAAGGACTAGACCCAATGATAGCTAATCGTTTTGGACCTAGATCTAAGAACCCCTAATTTTTATCCATATTTTGAAGTTGTGGACATCCAATACATTTAGATTGCCACACACTAAGTCTGATTGCCTTATGTTTCTGTTGTTAGACAAAGGATACATACAATAGAAATTTATTCCCTTTGGTCTGGCATCAATCTTTATTTTTCTGTTTATTAATTTCAACTATATTTATCTGCATTCATTAATTTTACTGTATCTACTATATATTATTCTGAATCATTTTCATATTGCGTTTACTATACTTTTTATCAGTACTGTATTATTAGCTTCAATTTGTGGTTTGTTGTAACTAACTGTTGCGAGTCATTATTTATCTATTTAAGACTGCCAAATATTTGTTCATTTTGACATTGAGATTGTTCAATCAATTAAGAAAATGTTGAATGAGATACAAAAAGAGGGTCTTTTTGTGAAACCTGCTGTTGTGTTGCCTTCTTCATCCCATGGTCATGGGATTGATTTTAAGAGATGGCAACAAAGGATGTTGTTCTACATCACCACATTGAACTTGCACTTGGAGAAGGCAAGTCCTATTGCACTTGGAGATACACTCGAAATAGTTGCTGCATCTAATGCATGGAACCAATCTGACTTCCTTTGCAGGAACTACATCCTTAATGGTTTGAGTGATGCGCTATACAATGTGAATAGTCCAATTAAAACCGCCAAGGTCTTATGGGAGTCACTAGACAAGAAATATCGGACTAAAGATGCAAGACAGTCGTAAGTCAAGTCCAAGAACTCCAACTCATCCTGCACAAGATACATGTAGAAAAGATGGAATTGAGTGAGTTTTTCCAAGTGGCTGCTGTCATTGATAAATTACCACCCTCTTGGAAGGATTTCAAAAACTACCTTAAGCATAAGCGTAAGGAGATGGGACTTGAGGATTTGATTGTAAGGCTAAGGATCGAAAAGGACAACCGCCGTTCTGAAAAAAAGTCTGGATCCATAATGCAAGCTAAGGCTAACATAGTGGAAAAAGAGTCAAGAAATAATGAGAAGAGGAAGCACTTTGGAGAAGGCTCAAGTCAAAGGGAATTCCAAGAAGTCCAATGAGTTTAAGGGAAAGTGTTTCAATTGCAACAAGTAGGGCCATCGAGCTGTGGATTGCCGAAGTGGAAATGGACAAGGCAACCAAAAGAAAAAGGGCAAGATTGAGGTACACATAAGAAGAAGACAAGCTTTCAACCAATTTGGCGGATATAAATCTGTATGCAGTAGTGTCTGAAGTTAACTTGGTGGGCAACACCAAGGAATAGTGGGTGAATACTGGAGCTACAAGCCACATATGAACAGAAAGGAAGATGTTTTCTACCTGTGAAGCAAAAGATCAAGGAGAGCCTTTATTCATGGGTAACTCCTCCACCTCCAAAATTCATGGCCAAGGGTAACTTCTTGAGATTGTTGGGATTATATGTACCTTAATGTTTTCCTAAGCATCTAATGGATGAAGTAAGAATCATCTATGTGATTTGGTTTCTTGAATGCATAATGTAAACATCATGCTATTAGGGTTTTTGTGATGTTCATATTCTCTTCAAGTTTAATGGGTTTTTCATATCATTAAATCGAAGTACTAAGCACACCTAGATTGATTTTATGGAAAGTACGAGTATTGTAGCACTAAATACGCAGAGAGAATCATGCGTCTTGAGCTACTAAACCCGGTCTTGATTGCAAACATCTTCATCAATGTGTCTAGAGTTTATTTGCTTTGAGTATTCAATAACATGAGTAAAAGTGTAGGGATGACTTCCAAGTGTTCTAATTTTAGTTTTCATATATTACATTTTGTCACTTACATTTGTTAATCTTCTTAGTTAGCATTTCTTTTCATGGATGTTTTTAGAATTAGTTTCTCATTTCAAAACCCCCTCCCCCACTATGTGTTATGTGTTTAAAGTGTGATTTTAGCCTTGGAGTTGTGACTCTGTAACTTTGTTTTTTCTTTCTTTTTATTCACTAGGAAATCAAATGGAATTAGGGGATCAAATCCATGTGGGATCAACCTCGCACTTGTGTGTTTGAAATAATCTATGTTTTGCAGGTTCTCTAAAACACCACAACAAGAAATACCAATAGGGTGTTAGTTGAATGGATCCAAGGTTTTTGGTGTCCTCCTAAATGATTAAGGGTTCAAGTCCCATGTGTGTGAATTTCCCCCATCTCCTTCCTAACTTTGGCGTTACAAAAAAATCAATCACTAATAAATGAATTGTTTTCTTGATGAGGTTATACTACTAATTTGAGTGCACTTGTCACATCCCGGGATCAGCTCCGCCGTAGCACGATATTGTCCGCTTTAGGCCCCACTCTCTGCCCTCATGGTTTTGTTTCCTGGGAACTCACGAGCAACTTCCCAGTGGGTCACCAATCTTGGGATTGCTTTGGCCTCAACTCGCTTAACTTCGGAGTTCCCATAACTTCGGAGTTCCCATGACTTCGAAGCCGTGAACTCCCAAAATGCCTCATGCTAGATGGAGGCGGGCATGTACATATAAGGCACATCACCTCATCTCCGTTGGTCGATATGGGATGTTACAATAATTGTCACATCCCGGGATTGGCTCCGCCATAGCACGATATTGTCCGCTCTGTCCTAACCAAGAATTCTCATGCCACGTGGTCAATGAGGTCTAGCATAATGGAAAATGACCTTAACTTATAGATTAAAGGTCTCTGGTTTGAGTCCCCATAACATCATAATTGTGTGTGGAGAGAAATCTCCCTCCCATGTGGTTTAGACTATAACTTAAACTTTAAAAAAAAAAAAACCACATATGACAACTTTTAATAATGTGCTAGTACTAAAGGTGTTCATTGTTATAAAATTAAAAAAAAAAAAAAAAAATCTGCTCTAGAGAAATTGAGGAGGGACCCTGTATTTTGGATGATCTTCTACCTTTCAAGAATAAATGATGAAAATGATTAAAGAAGACAGATAAATCAAAACTCAAGAACCGACATTTCTTTATTAAAGTTGAACTTCGTCTAGCCAAACATATCTATAAGAAGATACACACATGCAAAATAAAAGGTAAAAATCTTAGGAGAAAGAAACAATACACGCATTATTCCAAACAAACTGGGCCAACACCCCCTTCCCTAAAAAAGACTCGATCAAATCCACGCTTGTACAAAAGGCCATCTTATCCAACTCACAGCGGCACAGGATTAATACAGACTGAAGCAACACTATCTTTTGTGACCTTCCCAACACGTGTGAAGCCATCTTCCCCCTTGTAAAGAAGATCAGCCACTCGTGTTAAATTCAGAACCCGCTTAAGCACAGGCATCGGCACAGCAGTTGGTCTGAGAAACTCCTCGTTTATGTCCTTCCACAAATCCATAATCTCTTTCTTAAAAACATCAACTGCCTCTTGCTCTGACACCCCATATTGCTTCATGTAGCAATCAACACTGGAAGCAGCATGCCCTCTTTCTTTCTCAAACTGAAAAAAATAAAATCCAAAATTAATGTCTCTTCAGATCATATGCGTCTACGTAATTACTATAATTTATACGTACGTTGGTCGAAACAATATCATCCATGAGCCTGAAAATGGTGTTTGCAGCTCTGACAATTTTGGGGTCATTGAGCAACCACTCAAATGACTCCTTTGTTACAATATCTCCCATGCCAAGTAAAGAGATGGTTGTAAGGAAGGTGTAACTTATAGAAACCGTTGCAACACTCATATACTCCTCCATGCTTGGAATTCGTCCTTCGTGTAGCCACCGGGCCTCATTGAAATAGGATCGAGCTTGATCTTTCATCTGAGGCATATATACCAGTGAAAAATGATCAATTGCGCAAGAACGAAAGTGTACTATATTTTCAAAGCAAATTAAGTTGTGTGTAAATCATGTTTCACATACAGCTTGTATTGCATAAGGAACTCGGTATGATCTTCCTTCCTTGACCATCTCGTCCCCAATTTCATTGAAAAGATTCAAGAGTGCTTGGTAAAATATTTTCATGTAGTCAGGGAGTTCATTACTGCAATTGAGATCCCACCTGAAACAGATAATTAAATTAGGAGAGTTTTGAGACAAATTAAATGAATATTCTCTAACCAAAAAAAAAAAGCAAGAATTAATTGTTTGTTTCAAATTATTAACCTGTCAATTGCTTCAGTAAAGATCACTAGTTCTTCAAATGTGCCAAAAGCATCGTAGATATCATCCAATATCGTTAGCAAGACACTCACTTTCGTCATAATTTTTCTCCCCACAGAATACTGAGGCTCAAAATACACTCCCACTATCCAAAAGTACAACTCCACCATCCTATCTCTTGCAAATGGCAGCTTCCTTTCAAAGTCTAGTGCTCTCCACCACCTAAACATTTATATGTAAATATATTACTCCCAAATTGAACTTTGCAAAGTAGATCCCTCATGTTATGCACACAGATATAATTAAAAGAGAGACTTCATTAAATTATATTACCTAGTAATCTCTTGTAGCTCTTTTTTGTGTAAAGGCTGAACAAGATTGAAATCTAACTTTGCAAGTTTCAACAAGCACTCATTATGTGAAGCTTCGTCTTGGTAGATCGACATGTAACGCCTGGCACCTAATCTCTCTAGACTTTTTCTCAGGGGTCTCTCTAAGGCCTGAGTTATTTGTGCAGCCAATGGAATGCTTACACGGGTTGTTGCGGACTCAAGGTGAGTGGTGGTGAAAGCAAGAGCCTCTTCTAGTATATCTTCTCCATGCACCCTCAGATGTGTTGCTTCATAAAAGCTTAGCATGCCAGACACATCAGCAATTAAGCTTTCCTTGAAACTACCATTTTCATCTTTGAACTTGTTGAATATATCTGGTTTTGATGGTCAAAAAATGGACAAAAAGATAAGAACTTGAATAATAGTAGCCCAAAGTCTCTCACAACACACTCCACAAGTATATCAATTAATTCCTATATAAACCTACCACACGAAACATTATGTCCATGTTGTCTGAGTAGTCGAAAACAAAGTGCAACATTGTATAGATCACCGTCATCATCACTGTCATGGTCATGAAATGTAGTATGCATGCGTTCCAGTGCTTCTTCGATTTCTCTTTCGAAATGGTATGCCACACCAAGGCGCTGGATTGCATCGAGTAGCTTGAGCTGATGCGAAAGATCACCTGCACTAGTTGTGAATACTTCCCTCCTCACAACTTCTTTTAGTTCGTCAACCTGCCCTTGGTTATGAGCATGAGTTATCTGCAGCAACAAATTAAATGAGTAAAAACATGTCGAAGAAGTTTTTATAAAATTGAAATAACCTGCATATAGTTAATGAGAAAGAGTAATGTTCTCTTGCGAAAGACTTTAGTTGGCAAACTATGAATCTAAACCACACAATCAAACGAACATCATCAATATATGTGAATCAGATTCATAGTATTTGTTCCAGAAGAGTTATAAAAAAATTATATATGACATTTGCATGCATGATATCCATTACATACCATGTCTTGTGAATCATCATAATTGATGAACTGATCTCCCCAAATGCTTGGGTGAAAATTTGCTGTCCTACGAGCAATTTCATCTGGCTTAGCATTTTGTGGTTGAGCTGCTGAACCAACTTGGACAGACATAGTTTGCATGCTTTTTTTTCGTAGGGAAGGGAAAGCTTTGTCGGTGTAGATCACAATGCTTGTACAATCGTGTATATATAGGCAAGGATCAAGATATAGGCTCAGTTAAGCGGAAATCAAGAAATAAATTAAAATATTCGTACCAGAAAGTAGATTAATATATAAAAAATCACGTAATAGTATGCATGACGATTGGCGATTGGCGAGGTGCAACTCTTGTCTCACGTTCTTTGAATGGGATTTTTTTTAAGTGGTCAGGGCGCCAAGGTGAATCAGCAAGATTTGTTTGCTTCCTTTGTTTTTGTTTTTTTTATTGCTTTGGGTCTGGATGAGATATATGCAAGTTCAGGGTGGGAGAAAGATATATATGCATTAACGCATATGCATATGTTAATGTCCACATGTGTTGCATGTGTTGCATATGCATATGTTACTATTGCTCTTCTATTTTATGCATAAAAAAATTTAAGCTTTTGAAACATTTTTTTTCCATGACTAATTAGAAACTAATTAACCAGGGTTTGGTGGAGAAATTACAACTCCTGTTATTATATTTATTTAAACACATGTGTTGCAATATGTATTTACAACCGCAATGATTAGTTTACATGTAAACACACACATGTTATTACAACTGAGGATTCTACTGCAATATGTGTTTACAACTCATGTTATTATATTTATGTTTTAGTCTTACTTTTACTCTTCTACTTTTTATATAAAAAGATTTAAGCTTTTAAAACATTTTTTCCATGACTGATTATAAACTAATTAACGAGGGTTTGGTGGAGAAATTATTCAATATAACTGTCACACCGCCATATAATGTTAAACTCATGTTATTATATGTATTTAATTTATAACATTTTATTCTCAAATGTAAATTATCGTCCACTCGTATTATAATATATGAATTAGTAATCACCTAACAATATGAAAGTCACACCCAATTATTTTTCCATGTTACTATCTTGTGCTAATTAGAAACAATACGAGCCACGTTGTTCCAAATCTCGCCTTGTTCCAGGACATGTCATATTTGAAGGAAATGAGAAAAATAAGAATGGTAACATGGAAAAATACTTGGGTGTGACTTTCATATTGTTAGGTGATTACTAATTCACATATTATAATACGAGTGGACACCACGAAGAGAACTCTTATGAACACCGCTCTTATTTCTTGGGTGTGACTTGGGTGTGACCATACCAGTTAATAGACTAGGAAGAGAACTCTTATGAACACCACTCTTATTTCTTTGGACACCCGCTTTGTGATTTGAACATGCTCTCAACACCAAAAACAAATTAGTATTCTTTCAAGAATGCTTATACTTTTACTTATTTAAAATATTTTTGTTTGAACACTTGAATTTTGTCCTTCACTCAACAGTTGATAGAATTCGATTGTCTCCTCCCTCCAAAACTACGCACAATGGATAAACAAATCATCTTCTATAACCATTCATAGGAGAAAAAAATGTGATACTTTTCCTCCTTTATAACGGTATTTTTACAGGCCTAGTTAGAGCTAGTAGACTTGAAACAAGTTAGAAATCATTGTGGAAATCATTGTGGTATTTTTCAATTCAAGTGCAATTTTTAAAGGCTAAGAGCTCAAAAAATAAAAAGAAAAAAAGAAAAAAAAGAGCAACATTGTAGAAATCATCATCATCATCATCAATAACATGGTCATGATACACAACATGTATACGTTCCAGTGCTTCTTTGATCTCTCTTTCAAAATGGAGAAATTATAGAATGGTGCAGTACCACCACGTCATGGTGATACTTCCACTCAAAATATGACATGTGTCTTAATTTTTTAACAACTCAAACTTTATTTTACAGCTGGAATTCAACCTAATTTTTACCCTTTAAAATAAAATTAAGAAAATAAGAAAATTGAAAAAAACAAAACAAAAAACAAAGAGCAGAGCTACTGCCCACCCCCAATATGCCTACCCCGCGCCGCCTGCTCTGGTCGTCGTTCCCTCCCTATCTTTTATCTCTCTCCCTCCATCTCTCTCTCTCTCTCTCTCTCTCTCTCTCTCTCTCTCTCTCTCTCTCTCTCTCTCTCTCTCTCTCTCTCTGTTACACTTCTTTAACTTTCTCAACCTTTCAGTGACTATCCCCTAGATCCATACATATTTTCTTGTTGATGAAGGTCTCCCTAGCAAATGTGATTCGCGAAGAAGATTGGGATGGGAGGTGGGTGTATCACAAAGAGGCTATATATCAACCCTAACACAATCCCCAAAACCACCCCAACGCCCTGTGTCTCACGAACGATACACCCCAACTTGAGTCTTGAGGGGCCGTCAATCATGCTTTATCATGTCACCATTCAAATGCTTATTAGATCCAATACAATACCTAATCTTCTTTGTGATACATTGACAACGATGATGAAGTTTCCTGGTTGCAACAATTTATTGGGCTATGGGGATTTTATTCACAAGCAGAGGAAGAGGAAGATCTGGGTGGCGTGGGGGTAAGGGTTGGGTTGCTGAGATATTGTTTTTTCTTTTTTTTTTTAAAGCTTTTTTTTTCTAATTTTATTTGAGTGGATAAAAATAAGTCCAGCTGTAAAATAAAGTTTTGAGTTGTTAAAAAATTAAGTGTCGTTTGGCAATTACTTTATTTGGGGTAATAGTGATTTTTTAAAAATTTTGGGAAGCCCAACCCCGTTTGGTAAACTGTGAGAAAATCACTTATTGTTAAAATCCCTGTAAAGAAAACTATAAGGGAAAATAGCTAATGAGGTGCTTTCATTTTCTGATTATGCAGGAATCAGTTTTGAAGAGACATTGGGTTTAATGATTATGCGACAATCATTTTTTTCTGATTTTGCGGAAATTAATACCAACAACACTTTTAACAAAAATTTTACCAAACGACAAACTGCTTTCTCTTATAGCGATTTTCTCACACAGGAAATCCTGATAGTGATTATTTTCAGGCGCACGATCGGACGCACCAAGCACAAAACACATGGCATATTTGAAAAGGAGTCACAAGGATGACATGGTGGTACAGGATCATTCTAAAATTTCTCTTCAAAATGGTATGTCACACGAAGACCCTGGATTGCATCAATTAACTTGAGCTGATGTGCAAAACCATCATCACCTCCAGCATTAAGATTTATGAAACTTTTTTTTTTTTTTTTTTTGGTAAGGAAGGGAAAGCTTAGTCGGTGTAGATCACAATGCTTGTACAATCGTGTATATGTAGGCGATTGGCGATTGGCGAGGTGCAAATGTTGTCTCAGGTTCTTTGAATGGGATTGTTTTTAATTGTTGTCTCACGTAAGACAACAATTAAGGGGCCAGGGTGAATCAGCAAGATTTTTTATTTTTTATTTTTTTTTATGGGGTCTAAATGGGATATATGCAAGTTCAGGGTGGGAGAAAGATATACGCAAGTGTTTTTTTTCTGGGTCTGAATAAGATATATGTAAGTTCAGGGGTGGGAGAAAGATATACATGCATTAACGCATATGCATATGTTAATGTCCACATGTGTTGCATGTGTTGCATATGCATATGTTACTATTGCTCTTTTATTTTATGCATTAAAAAATTTAAGCTTTTGAAACATTTTGTTTCCATGACTAATTAGAAACTAATTAACCAGCGTTTGGTGGAGAAATTACAACTCATGTTATTATATTTATTTAAACACCTGTGTTGCATTATGTATTTACAACTGCAATGATTTGTTTACAACAGTAAACACACACATGTTATTACAACTGAGGATTCTGCTGCAATATGCGTTTACCACTCATGTTATTATATTTATGTTTAGTCTTACTTTTGCTCTTCTACTTTTTGTATAAAAATATTTAAGCTTTTGAAACATTTTTTCCGTGACGAATTAGAAACTAATTAACGAGGGTTTGGTGGAGAATATATATATATATATATTTAGTGAAAGGAGAAATTATTTAATGTAACTCTCACACTGTCATACTATGTTAAATTCATGTTATTATATGTATTTAATTTATAATATTATATTTTTAAATATAAACTGTCGTCGGCTCATAATATAACGCATGAATTAAATTAATAATCACCCAACAATATGACAATCATAACCAGTACTTTTTCATGTTACTATCTTGTGCTAATTAGAAACAATATAAGCCACATGTATGTTGATTGCCTTTTGTTGTCACAAATCTCGCCTTGTTCTAGGACATGTCATATTTGAAGGAAATGACAAAAATGGCCCCCACCCATACCAGTTAATAGACTAGGAAGAGAACTCTTATAAACACCACTCTTATTTTTTGGACACCCGCTTTGTGATTTGAACATGCTCTCAACACCTAAAACAAATTAGTATTCTTTCAAGAATGCTTGTACTTTCACTTATTTAAAATATTTTTCTTTGAACACTTGAAATTTGTACTTCACTCAATAGTTGATAGAACTCGATGTCTCCTCCCTCCCAAACTACGCACAATGGATAAACATATCATCTTCTATAATCATTCATAGGAGAAATAAATGTGATACTTTTCCTCCTTTATAAAGGTATTTTTATAGGCCAAATTAGAGCTAGTCAAAACTTGAAACAAGTTAGTCAAGAATTCGCATGTTCTTTAAATTAAATCTTGGTCTGGCCCAAACTTGAGCATTTGACCAAGGAGATGCAGGGGGTAATGTTCTTAACCAATGACGGGCCGAGGAATTTTTCAATTCAGGTGCAATTTTTAAAAGCTAAGAACTTAAAAAAGAAATTTTAATAAAATTAGATGACTTGAGACTACTACCTATAAGCGAAAGGGACATGAATGAATAAAGGGTCATACTAGGGAGACTGACTTGTGTACCAACTCTTAATAGAGGTGTAGCTCACCAATACAATAGGTCCCACACTCTATTAAGGAGTTGGTATCCCCAGAAAGTTGGTCTAGTCTTATCCCTAATATTTTCCATGAATAAAATTGGGAACAAGTGGTTCACAAGTATATGTCGAACAGGTAGGCATATCATGAGGGGAGGGATTAACAAGTTTACTGCGGCAATGAAGTGTGTGAATTGTGAACCGTGAATTAGGCATCTTTATTAAATATATTTACATGTCTACGTGATGAGATGAGTAACATTTTCTCTTTGTATTTTTTTATTAGTTTGCTCAAATTAAGATGCGACAAATGTAGAAAATGTTTCACACCAAGAAAATTGCTCCAAGTTTAGTTCAACCGACTAATCTAACAAATAAGATTTTTATAAATAAGTTCATTTTAGCATGATATATTATGCAAAAATTCATATATATAAAAACTATTTTGAAAGAAAAACTCAAAATTAAACATTTGTTATATCTGCTCATCACTTTTAACTCAAAGCTTGTACTCTCACCACCATTTAACATGTACTATTTTGACATCCCTTTGTACTCTCATTTTATTGTCCTCGAGGCACAGCAGACTCCCATTAGGAAAACAATCAATCAATATCACTATATGTAAGCCTTTTCTGAAAGTCAAAGATCTTAATCTTGGTGGATATATATTTTTTCTTTACAAATTCCCACACGTATCTTGCCTTAAAAGACGAGTTAAAATCAATTATTATTTAAACGTTGGACTTGCCTTGCTGCTAATAATTTCACTAAGGACCTCTTTTAAATATGCCATTTTAGTTTTGTTGATGTGAAATGTACGATTGGAAGACCGATTAGACTTCCCCTTAATGCCAAACCCATCAGATTTCAATTAGATTTTATACAATTTAATATCTACTTGCTTGTATCACTTGTCATCGCAGAAAGAAAATTAAATTATTTTTATCTCTCGTGACGTGTAGAATAACAGAATAATTTATCTAACCTGCCAATTATATATAATTTTTGTAAAACTTTATTTAGTTACACTAAGAGCATATCCACCCATGAAGACTAAGGCAAGGCTAAGGCAAGACAAGGGATGCCACTATTTACATGAATAATGGGAGACTTGCCTTAGTTGGTTTCACCCTGGAAGGCTAGGGCAAGGGCAAATACTATTTACATGAAATATGAATAGATGAATTTATATAGATTTTTTTGTGTGGGAATTAAAGAATATACCTAGGTATTTATTAAATAAAATTCTGGAATTTTTTGTTTTTTTTCATTTATTTTTTATTTTGCTGACGTCATTATGACGTCAGCATTGCATCATCTTGCCCAGGCAGCAGCTCGGACTGAATTTGCCTGTGGGCTTGCCTAGTCCCGTGGGGCCAGCTCTTGCCCAGGCTGGATTTCCTGCGCTGGAAGGGGAAATTGGCTGGCGGGGGGCCTTTTGCCCAGGCAGGGCTCCTACGCTGTAGATGCTCTATATGCTTTACAAAACTATGGCCCAAAAAATAATGTCCCCAAATTATGAGTCACATTGTTCAATGAATAATTGTGCGACAAGCTTTATTGGTTCGGATTATTGATTGGTCATATTTCATCAACTTGTTTGTTTTGATCATCACCATCACTGCCAGTAAAGGAGATGTACTGGTGGCGATTGAATTATGGTTTTACATGTGCAGCAGAATAGCACAACTCATGATGGCCGAAAAAGACTTTTGGAATGTTCTTAAGAACACGTGGGGGGCTGCGATCATGCATCGTCGACATACGGTGGCAGCAGATTAAGGTGTGACTCAGCCAGCGTATCTTGTGCCTGTGCGTCTATGAAGCTCCACGTGAGATTTGTATTATCTTTTTAACTTGTATTTCTTTTATTTTCCTTTGCCGCCAATAAACACGTGATCCCCACAAAATATTATCAAACTCTCTTGGAATTTATTTAATTTTTGATGAATAGTAGTAATAATAATGGTGTAGTGGGTACTGAGGTTTATGAGATTGATTATAGCGGTCCAGAGACCCACTCGTCAATCCCACCACCTGATCGCTCTCATGGGAAGCCTTTGATCCACAAAGAAAGTGCCATGGAAGTCCTAAACCTAAGAGCTCTAGGGCTTCTAGCGTGGGAAGAAAAGGTAAGAAAATTACTGGGGTTCAGCTGTTATAGTGGAAAATAAACATTCAAAAGTTCTTGAACCCTAATTTTAGAACTGTATGATTAATTAGGTGCTTAATTACTTTTGCATTGATGTTTATGCTTGTAATTTTCTTTTGCAGGCCAAGCAAATATGCATGGATGAAGATCTCTGGCAGTGCTAGTGATAATTTTGGTTAAAGTTTTTAGTACAGATATATCAATTAAGAACATGTTGAGATTGATCAATTAATATATAAATGATTGATTAGCAATCTTTAATTCATTGTATGTTTTAATTGCCTTGTGTAAATGAGGGCTGTGAGATCTTTTATGTTTTGGATCGATATCTATTGTAATTACCATTAGTGCTACTTTAATCAGGTTTAAGAATTAAAGAGTGTAAATTGCATTAGGAAGAGTGTAATTTCTTCAAATTTTATGTTATAAGAATAATGTTTAGCAGCTGCTATAATGATCTTTAAACCTTTCTTCTTTTCCTCTATAATTTGTGTTTTTAAAAAAAACTGAAAAAGTGATAATAGTTTTTTAGGTCAATTAAAAAGGTACAAAGAGAGTCATCCAAGTAGCAGACGACGGACATGAGTAAAACTTCTCCATTGACTTAAACAGTTCTATAATTAATTTTTTAAAACATAAATTCTATTTAACCCTAAATGCCAAGGCAGTGGGATCTCATATTCTCTTATTTGCATAAACATGCATGTGAGAGACACATGTAATGTGGCAGTGTGGCTTGGCAATGTTTCTGCATGATAGTAACACAAAATTACTATGATTAAACACTTGGATGCTATTGGGGAAACATTTTAAACATACACGTGTCACATGCCATATAATATTAAACTCATGTTATTATATGTATTTAATTTATAACATTATATTCTCAAATATAAATTATTGTCTGCTCATATTATAATATGTGAATTAGTAATCACCTAATAATCCGAAAGTCACACCCAAGTATTTTTCCATGTTACTATCTTGTGCTAATTAGAAACAATATGAGCCACGTGTATGTTGATGCCCTTTGCTGTCACAAATCTCGCATTGTTCCAGGACATGTCATATTTGAAAAGAAATGACAAAAATGGTCCTGACCCATACCAGTTAATAGACAAGGAAGAGAACTCTTATGAACACCACTCTTATTTCTTTGGAACCCCGCTTGTGATTTGAACATGCTCTCAACACCTAAAACAAATTAGTATTCTTTCAAGAATGCTTATACTTCTACTTATTTAAAATATTTTTCTTCGAACACTTGAAATTTGTCCTTCACTCAACAGTTGATAGAACTCAATCGTCTCCTCCCTCCAAAACTATGCACAATGGATAAACAAATCATCTTCTATAATCATTCATAGGAGAAAAAAATGTGATACTTTTCCTCCTTTTTATAACAGTATTTTTACGGGCCTAATTAGAGCTAGTCAGACTTTGAAACAAGTTAGTTCAAGAATTCGCATGTTCTTCAAATTAAATCTTGGTCTGCCCAAACCTGAGTGTTTGATCAAGGAGAATACAGGGGTAAATGCTTCAGCCAATCGAACTCTAAAATTTTCAATTCATGTGCAATTTTTAAAGACTAGAGCTCCAAAAAAAAAGAAAAAAAAAGAGCAACATTGTAGAAATCATCATCATCATCAATAACATGGTCATGATAAACAACATGTATACGTTCCAGTGCTTCTTTGATCTCTCTTTCAAAATGGTATGCCACCAGAAGACGCTGGATTGCATCAATTAACTTGAGCTGATGTGCAAAACCATCATCAACCTCCAGCATTAAGATTTATGAACACTTCCTTCCTCACCATTTCTTTCAGTTCGTCAACCTGTTTCTGGAAATAGGCCTCATGAGTTAAGAAACTGCTTAAGAAAATTTGCTTGGGTGAGATGATCTCCCCAAATGCTTGGGTGAAAATTTGCTCTCCTACGAGCAATTTCATCTGGCTTAGCATTTTGTGGTTGAGCTGCTGAACCAACTTGGACTGACATGGTTTGCATGCTCTTTTTTTTCTTTGTGCGGAAAGCTTAGTCCATGTAGATCGCAATGCTGATACAATCGTGTATACATAGGCAAGGATCGAGATATAGGCTCAGTTATAGAGCAAATCAAGAGATAAATGAACTACATAAAAACCCCTGAACTTTGGGGGTTCTTACAAGTTCATACCCGAACTTTAAAGAGCCTACAAACTCATACCCAAATTCACAAAAATTCTACACCTAAGTACCTCCGTTACTTAACACCGTTAAACATTTTGTTAAGTGTTGACGTGCCCAGAGTGGGTCGCAATTTTGCATTCGAATTAAAAAATTAAAAAGGGCCCACAGCACATCACACTCCGATTTTTCCTCCTTACCCCTTTCTTTTTCTCCATTTGTCTGTTTTCTTTCTTTCCTTCCCCTCCCCCTCCCTCCCCTCCCTCTCCCTTTCCTCTTCCCGCAACCCACTCCCCTCTCCTCTCTGACACTCTTTGCAGTAACAACCCACAGCAACCACCACTTTGGTCGTCGGAGGAACGCCGACATGTCGTTGCTTAGGAGCAGAAGGATCAGCTCTGATTGCATCTTTTGCATAACTGCAACCTTCTCCCATATTGTTCCCCATTTTCTTTTTCAAATTTATCTATTTTCAATACGAAGAGCAAATTAATTTGAAATTAAAAACATTACTCGCGTAAATCAATCACTCTTCTTACTGAGACCTAAAACTGTGGATTCAAAAAGTCCCAAAATATAATTGGGTTAAAGTACAAGATTAATTTCTTGGGGTTGTCTTTCCTTTTTTCTTTCTTTTTTCTCTTTTTGTTTTAACTATCTGTCAAATATGATTTCATTGAATGATGTTTTTGGTAAGATGCTCTTGATTAAGCAATAATAAAAAACTGGGTCTTCTTTTTTATCATTTTTTGTTATGAAATAATTATTTGAATGTTCTTTTGTTTTTCCTCTAGTTGTAGTGTTGTCGGCAATGGTGCTGAGAGGTTAGCGTACTGAGTTAAGGTTTGTTTGTTTGTTTATTTTTTTAATTTTTGTTGTTATAACACAAATTTCACTTTTCAACTTTTTAAAGTATTTTTTTAAAAGTTGACAGATACTTAAATAAAATAAAATAAAAATTTTAAAAAGATATTTGAAAGGGAGAAGTTAGTGTAGTGATGGGATAAAAGACATTTGTTGTAGCTTGAAAACATTAATTACTATATTTAGCTTTTTAACATTTAGTACCACAAAAAATCTAGGGTAAATTTCTCAAATAGTTCTCAAATTTGTACCGATTTATATTTTGGTTCATAAACTAAATTATTCGTTAAATCGTCCACCAACTCTTTATTAATTAGTGTTTTGGTCCTACCGTTACATTTTATGTTAAATTTAGTCATGTGAGAGCACATGCTACATTTGTGGGAGTAAATAAGACTTTTGACCTATGTATCACCCTCTATCACAAGTATCACCTATGTATCACCATTTTATCACCTATGTATCACTATTTTATCACATATTTGGGGAACATAGGACGGTTATGGACGATTTTACCCTTACATTTGACGGCAACATGTTAATGTAACGGTAGGATCAATGGAGCAATTAATATAGAGTTGATGAAACATTTGAACGAATAATTTAATTAATGGACAAAAATATAAATCAGGTATAAGTTTCGACCATTGAGTAATTTACCCAAAAATCTATGTTGTTTGCCAAATTAGAAACACAAGGGTACTAAAAGCTACATATGCAACATATGTGTTTACTGTTGTAAACAAATCGTTGCAGCAGAATCCTCAGTAATGCTATGGACATCTATTAATGCATACATGTATACCTTCATTGAAAATCTCATAGCTCAAGGGACACAAAGAGGAAAAAAACCTAAACAAAAACAAAAACAAATCTGATCATGAGTCACTTGGTAGTTCCCTTAAAAAGACAATCTGTCTTGTCAATGGTTGTCTCCTTAAAGAGACAACAGTAAAAATAAATCTGATCATGAGGCATGCTGTCCCCTTAAAGAGACAATATGTCTTGTCAATGGCCCAATCTTAATAGAGTACTACTATTTTCCCCATCTGTTCAATTTTCCCACTCATCTTATCTTCCAGCCACCATGTAAATTTTAAAAAAACACAATTCTATCTTTCCACCCATCATTATTCCTAAAATATCCTTTCATTATTGACGAACTTAATGAACCTGCCCCTTTAGTGCTAGCCCTTGCAATCCCATTCCCAAATCTCCACTATCATTAACTACAAATGTAAATATAGAAACAAAACTGAAATTGAAAATGACTTTCATAATCACTCTACAATGAGAGAGAAGAAAGATGATCATTAAAATGAGAGAAAAAATTACGGTGAATTATTTCTCCGTCTCTCTTCCCCAACCACCCCACTCTAGATCTTAAAGAGGGAGAGCCAAGCCCCAGTATCTTCACTCAACAATCACACGCCTTATCTTGTCTTATGAATTGTTAGCAAAAACAATATGGCATCCTCAAAAACTTTTTCTTCTATTTGGCCTTGTGTTTGCTGGTGTCGTCCTTATCTTCTTTGAGGTCTCAACTCGTGAGCCATCTCCAGTCCTAGGGCTAAATGTAGTCCAGAGCTAAAAATTTAGCCCTCTAAAATATTAATTTTTTAAAGAATAGTGCATGGCTAAATTTTTCCATCTCCAGCCATGCAAGGCTATATTTTAGGGTTCTTCATATTTTATTATTTTGAGGAAAACTATGGTACAACACTCATACATTCCACAACTATGTATTGTTTAATTTAATTAAACTACTATTTAGAGACAATATTCCATATATGACAAGAAATAGTGTAAATAAAATAAATTTGTAGGAAATGAGTGTGGAAAATCTTTGACACAACAAGAAAGAGTGTGGAAAGCTGTGAATAAGTAAAGAATGTGATAGAATTTGTAAGAAATGTGGAATGAAATGAGTGGTAAATTTTTTGAAGATATGTTGAGGAATTTATAGACAAATTTTTAGGTTTTTAAATTAAAAAAAAATAATAAAGCCAACAAAGGCAATTTTTTTAAAAAATTTGGATGGGTTTCAATGGTCTAACCTCCAACAATCATAACCAAGAATTTTTTATAATTTTTTTTTTAAACAACACGAATTTAAAACATTTAGAAACATGACCACATTTACAAAATAAAATTAAAAATGAATGTGTTTCAATGGTCTAACCTCCAACGGTCATGACTAAGAATTTTTTATAATTTTTTTTATTGAAAAGCACATGCATGGGGCCCACAAAAAATTTGGCCTAGGCCAAAGCTAGGCTACATGTGGCCCAATTGGAGGGCTAAAGGGCTAAATGTGGCCCTCCAAATTTGGCCAAAATTTTGTTTAGCCCGTCAGGCTGGAGATGAACTTTGCATTATTTTTACGGGCTATATTTAGAATATAGCCCATGATGGAGATGGCTTGAGCTAGCTGAAAATACTATTCCACATATTTGTGAGTTTCTCCTTTTGTTAATGAAAACATAAGCAAGATGGGATGTTTGGGGAAGAGGATTAGGCTGTAGGGATGGATGGGTTCAATTTGAAGAGAGAGATGGGAGGAGAGAGAAAGAATGAGATGGATTTATGGGAGAAATCTTTTAAATATCAAATATTAAATATTAACTTTTTTTTTCTTTAAGTCCTTAGAAGTCATTTTATAAAGGGGTAAATTTGTCTTAAATTTTTTGAAAATAAGATGGGTGGGGAAATAGGGCAAGGAGGTGGAAATAACAGCACTTATCAATATGGGACTTGAGTTCTCATTGAAAAGACAAATTGTTCTGAGGGGACAGTGTGATTTGTATTACATGATTTTAATGGTCAAGTCTGAAAACAAGTCAAAATAGTCCAGCTGTGACATGATACTAGTACAGAACACTTGTCACTCAGATTGATTCCACAAAATGACTAAAGAAAGACAAATAAATCAAAGGAAATAAACAAGCTGAAAAGCTATTGCAAAAATGCATGCATATTGCATAAGAGTCCAATTTTCCTATTATCAAATGCCCGTGCCACCCGTTTCTCTCCTAAGTTTTTGACATGTGGCAAACCACTTAACAACACTTTTTAACACTGTAATCTCTTAAGTCAACCTCCCATCATCCCACCGAGTTCAACTCCACCCTTCCCTAGCTTATCGCCAACCAACCTAGACGAACCACCCCACCCAAGTATGGCAACCCACCTTTTTCCTCCTTATCTCAACCACTCGTCTGGTCCAGCAAATAGAAGCATTATATCACATGAATTATTTTTGAATATTTGGGGTTAATTAAATTTGACTTTTGAACCTTGGTACAATATGAATTAATTTTGATTCTGTTTTCTTTGAATTTGGGTGGGTTGGGAAGTTTTTGGATTTTGTGAGCTGGGCGTTTTTCGTGGCGGTGGTGGACTTGGCAGGTATGAGGTGGCTGAAATATTAAAAGTTAACTTCCAACAAATAAACTCCAATCATGTAAGCAACCCAACATGAAAAATTTGTTGACAACATCACTAACAACTCCAAGTAGTTATCATCCTTAAGAATAAAAATAGCAATGTTATAACTAACAAAGTTATATAAATAAATTTCCTCCAAGCACGAATAAGCTAAGGGAACACCATATAATTATAATAATAATTATTATTATTATTATTCATACTACATTTTAATTATCTATTAATATGAAATTTTCCTTTTCATTTTGAAGATTTATATGTTATTAAATCTTAAGTATCATATGAGATTATCTCTTTAGTTGATGACACCATTCTTGTTATCCATGTGTAGAGACTTAGAATTGGTTTTAATCAAATCATCATTGCTATGCCACCTTGCATGCTAGTAACAAGTGGTGTTGTGATATCATTGGCCAAAGGTGAATGACTCGCATTATTCCCTCATCTTTCTATCTTATCTTTTGATGGTGGTGTTGTGATATCATTGGCCAAAGGAGGATGAGTCACATTATTCTCTTACATTTCTATCTTATCTTTTTGATTGTAAAATATTGTATATATAAATATTATTTGGATGCACTCATATCCTCTCCTATAAGTATCATGCTTCCTTACTTCAATCATTCATTCCAATCATTTAAGATAAATTTCTACCACTGAGGTAGTGTTAGGGGAGAGAGAGAGAGAGAGAGAGAGAGAGAGAGAGAGAGAGATAAGGAAGAAAAAGAAACAAGATGAAGAACATGTGTGTTTGTCTTGCAATATTTCATACTTGTCATGGTGAGTGGGTTATGTAATATGTTCTAAAAGTTATTATTTTGTGATAAATGTGAAAATCATGGGTTTATTCTATTTACAAATATCTCTCTATTTTCAAGTCAAGCATGTCTAATTTGTGCAATATTTCACACAATATATATTATTTGGAGTTTTTGGGAAGTATGTATTATTCATGGAATATGAGAACTTCATGACGGGTTCTGAAGGATAAAGGTACTAGACAAGGATATAGGGAGGTGAGGCCGATATGGTCGTATTGGGTACAATTTGTGAAGGATAACCAAATATGAAGTGAGGACACTACTACAAAAAAGTGAAAAAGACGACAAAAAAAAACGGCGGTACAACAAAAACCGTCGTTGTTTTTAAAATGACGACGGTAACAAAAAATGTCGGATAAGTGCCTTAAACAACTAAAAAACGGAGGTACCGTTCAGATTTATAACGACACGCACACAAATAAAAAAGCGTTGTCTTATTAAAAAAGTTTGCTTTCATAGTTAAAACTAACCAAAAAACAACGACAGCAAGTGGTATTTACAAGCGTCGTCTTTTAAAAACAAGTGTCCCTTTTTTTTGGTAAGACATGGTTGTTTTGAAGAAATTGCCCCCATGGCAAGTAAAGACGACGGTTTTTTTTTAAAAATGGTCTTCTATTTTATGTAAAGATGACGGTTGTTTTTAAAAAGGTCGTCTGATTGTGAAGTGAAGACGACGATTTTTATAAATAAAAAAGAGTCGTTATTGTGAAGTAAAGACAACGGTTTTTATAAAAAAAGGGTCGTTATTGTGAAGTAAGACGATGGTTTTTTTTTAAAAAAGGGTTGTCTATTTTATGTAAAGATGACGGTTTTTTTTAAAAGGGGTTGTCTATTGTGTGTAAGACGACGGTTTTTTTTTAAAAAATGGTGTCGTCTATTATATGTAAAGATGATGGTTTTTTAAAGCGTCGTCTTTTAAAACACACTAAGAAAAGGCCGCTGAAGTGAATTCCGTTTCGACAATTTTCAAATTTTCCCCCCGTCTTTGAAAACCTTATTCTCATTACAAGCATCGTCTTTTAAAACACGCTAAAAAAAGGCCGCTTAAGTTAATTCACGCTCGACAAATTTTCAGATTTTCCCATGTCCTTGAAAAACCTTATCTCTTCCTCCCCGAAACCCTCCCCGAGCTCTCTAAAACACCTCGCTTGCTCAAACACTGTGTTATCTCAAATTCTCTCATGAACCTTTTAAAACCTCTCACACATCAACGAAGCACACTCCCCTCGCCTGTGCCCGATTAGCCGAGATCGCCATCTCCGTTCACGATGTTTAGGAGCAGACAGAGTTCGTCAATAATCGTCATCTCCATCACACCATTCAGTCCATCGAGCTCGCCCCGTCACATCTCCCTTCTCCCTTCCGAACTTATTCTCCAAAGCCCCCAAATGGGACTCCATCTTCCATTTTATGAGCTTTAGATTAGATTTTCTTCCTCGTCCTAATGAGAAATATATCAGCTACTCTCCTAGGTGTTAGCATATATTCTTTGAATTGATTTCAATTTTTTTATTTTTTCTTGTTTATGATGGTTGTTTGTCTAGATATAGGGCTACGATTTGTTTGTTATTAATTTCGGTGCGTATTGATGTATTGATTTAAGCTGTATATAGTTCAGTTGTTGCATTTTTTTTAACCTTTTTGCTTTTATTTTGTTCGTAGTAATCTAGTTCATATGTTTTTTTTTTTTTCTACATTCATCTATTACATTATTTTTTGGCTTGTTAATGTCTTTAATAGGCCATGGAAGTGGTTGAAAGAAGCGACTTAGTGAAAGTTGAGAAATGCAAAGGAAAGTTTGTGATTATGACGCATATGCTTGCACACATATGAAGATCTTGAATTGAAGGATAATTAGGGTGTAAGAATTTGGTGTATTATTGTAATCAGGCTTGAAACTTGCATGACGGCCTTGATAGGACTTTCATTTTTTATATTTTATTTTGTTTCTATTGTGACTCTCTATATTTTGTTTATGAAAGAAACAATTTTTGTAGTATATATATGTATGGCGTGGGGTAATAGCATATTTGAGTATATATTTCTGAGACCATTCTAAACAAGAAAAAAAAAACTAAAATGTAAAATTACGTTAGTTTTATAGTTAATAACCGTCATCTTAAAGTTAACAAACACAATATTCCAAATAACGTCGTCTTTACAGTGATATGACGGTTTTTAAAAAATACCGACATTTTGCATAATACAACATCTTTACAATTAATATGACGGTTTTAAAATAAACTCTACATTTTGGATATAATAAACACCTTTATTCTAGATGACCCTTTTAAAACAAACCCGACATTTTCCCGCGATATAAGAAACAACTCTCGACATATAATATACGACGTACTCTTTAAGTAACCCCGTTTATTATATGTAATATACGACGCCTCCTTCAGAAACCGTCGTCTATTATATGTAATACGACGGTTAATTACCGTCGTAGTTCGAACATTCTAAAAGATGACGGTTGATTAACGACGGCATGAAAAAAAAAAGACGTCTATGTTTTCCCCCTATTCTCAATTTTTGTAGTAGTGGGATGTGATGTGATTTGGATTGTATATCTTTTTATTATATTTTTTTTTTCTAGAGTGTGTAAAATGACATCGTTTACTGAACATATTACACTAATTTACTCACTGAGCGGTGGTTTGCCTATCCCTCACCTGATTTGTTTTTCACATCATTCAGTGGGGAAGAAAAAGCTTTGAAACCAAGAAGTTGGACTAGTTTAGAGTGAAAAAACTATTTAGATCTTGTACACTTGTAAGATTTTTATAATTTTTTTAATAAATATAATGGTAATGTATTTTAACCAATTTTTCAATCTTTTTATTTATTTTTTTCAATTATTAACCTTATTTCTAGGAATATTCTTTATTTCTCTTATTTCCGGTCCTGACAAACCCTGGAAAGATATGGTGAAATCGTACGAACTTAAGCAATGAAGATTCTGACCTACAAAAATCTAAAAAATGCATTATTCTTAAAACAAAGAAGAGATTGATAGGAGACGGGGTGTTTCTCCGAGAGAGTAGAGAGAAAAATAGCGGCCTGGTGTGGTGGGTGTTATGCTATTCGAGAGTGCTTAAGACAAAGAAGTGGGAGGATGGGTGTTGGCTGGGTGGGATGAGACTGGAAGAGGACTTAAAAGAGCTACATGTTAAAAGTAAAGTACTTTAAGTGGTTTGCCACATGTCAAAAAAAAGCTACTAGAATAACAAGGGGCCACATGGCGTCGGTAGACTGAAAGAAATTGTACCATTGCATAATATGACAACTATTGAAGCAACATTCTGAATTCTAGAATAGCTCTAAAAATTATTGTTTAGATATTCTCAGGTACCATTGAGTATATTCGATTAAATACAAAAGGATCAAGTCCACTGAAAACGAAGCCGTTTGTAATAAGACATGAGCACCTTGAATGGGTCTAGAGTATAGAAGGGTGAGATAATTCACGGGGTTTGGTATCTATATCACCCACTCAAAAAAGTCTCACACAATACACTATTCAATGAAGACCTCTAAATCAGTGAGTTTTTTAATACCACCTAATTTTTTTTTAATCTTTTAAAATGCCTAATTGAATACCACTAGACTTGGATTGATTATTTAAAAATCATATTTGAATACCACTATTTTTAATTTGATTACTTAAAATTCTGATTGGATACCACCTGACATTTAAGCTTCAAACAATCTATTAAAATCTCAATTGAATACACCCCTATAGATTGTAATTACATGATTTTAATGTAATAGATTTCAGCATTATTTGCAATTACATGATTTTCTTATGATTTTAATAGATTGTAATTACAAATTCTACTTATAATTTAATTCAAGTAGGATTTTTTGTATTCTCCAAAGTAGATTTGACCGAAAATGTGGATTGAATTCAAGTTAGCCATCTTCCATCCATTAGTTAAAGGATGCCAAGCCTTTTAAGAAACAGAAGTTGAAGCTACACCAATCTTAGCTCAAATTATCATTACTATGTCAGAATCAGTCTATTAATAAGAAACTGGACAGCTAAACAAGTCAAAATGGTCCAGCTATGACATGATACTAGTACTTTAACATTTGTTATCTCAATCTCAATTTCCCACAAATTCACTAAAGAAAGATAAATAAATCAAAGGAAATAAACAAGCCGAAAAGCTATTGTGAAAATGCATGCATAATGCATAATATGAACAACTATTGAAAGGAACGTATCTAAATCTTGATAGCTCTAAAATTATTGTTTTATACTCCAAGGTAAGCCGTTTGATAGATCCATTAAGACAAAGGATCAGTCTCTGAGCTAAACCAAGCCATTGTAATAAGACATCAGCAATTGGATGGGGTCCCAGTCATAGAAGGGGTGGGACCTTTTATATAATAAAAGTCTCCTATATAGATCCAAATTCCCATTGAGGAGTTGAGTTTAATCCTCGAATTGGTGACTTTAATATAGTTTCCACTTTCTGCCACATAACTACTACATTAATTTTAAAATATTTTTTGAATGGAATCTTTTTTTTTTTATTATTTTTTTTTAAATTATTTAGTTCCAATGTTGCCCCTTATAACTTGAGAATCCTAACAATAGCGATTTTACGTCATAAGAATGGGCTATTCTTAGTTCGCATATTGAGAGAAGGAAAAATATAGCAAACATATCCCAAAAATCACGTTTTACCTACAATCATGCTCCTTCAAACTCTAAACTATTTTGGAAAGGAAAAAACGCATTTGTTTATGGTGTAGATATATTGTCTTGTCGCCCATTGCATAGGTATATATGCTTTTTTTTTTCCTTCATATTTTTGATAATGTGTAATTTATGTTCTAATTTCTTATATATGTAACATAAAGTTTTATTTGTGTATTTTTGTATCTGACTTATAGATAGTCTTCTAATTTATGTTCCTAATTTATAGGTAAGTTGTAATTTTATGTTTCTAACTTATAGGTAACACAATTTATCAAGGAAATAATTCAAAATTTAAATTCTAAAATGCAATTACAAGGAAATAATGCATTAAATTTATGTTTTCAATGTGTTTTCTATTTACATCAAAGGGTAAAATTGACACAATAAAAAAGTAATAAATGTCAAAGGACCTAATATTAAAACCAAAATGCTGGACTAAACTCAATTGCAGTGAATTATTTTTTATGTATCTAAGAAGCCCAATTTTTTTATGGGTTTGGTATTTATATTACCCACTCAAAACTCTATATATAATACTATTTAATTAAATACCTCAAAATCGATAAGTTTTTGATATTACCGTGTTTTATTTGTCAAAGTCCTAATCTAATACCACCAGACTAGATTTATTATTTCAAAGTCCTAATAATCAATATCACCATAGTTTTATTGATTACTTAAAAAACTGAATTGGATACCAACACTAGACTTTTAGCTTCAAAATAATCTATTAAAATCTCAATTGAATACACCCCTATACATTGTAATTACATGATTTTGATGTAATAGATTTCAACATGATTTGTAATTCCAAGATTTTTCTTATGATTTTAATAGATTGTAATTACTGGAGCAAATTTCCTTGATTAGAATATCCACGGAAATATTCTTTCTTCTTCATCGCCTCTTTCTCCCGCAAATAACAAATGAGAGGACCACACTCGGGCGTTGGCTAAAGGCCCTCCAATGCTGAAGTTAGTTCAAGAGTTTATGAGAAATATGTGCCAACCTTAGGGTACGAAGACATATGTGTTTACGTGGTGGACCCGCGCCGAGTTTCGAGAGAGGAGGCGGTGAGGAATCATGAAAATAATTCCTCAAGATTTGTGTATAAATTTGATCACCTCAACCCTTTTTCCTGTGCCTGATTCTTTTATAGAGGTTCTTGGAGTTACAATTTCAGGTTAGAAATTGTAGATGAAGGGAATTATTCCTCTCAATTTGGCGATATTTCACTAATTAGGAATTTGATTTATTAGGGATATAAATCAAAATCCTAATTGTGGTAATCAATCAAATCAATACCTAATTTATTAGGAACTTTATTTAATTGAGAATTGTTTGGAGGAATCAAATCAATCCTCAACCTAATTATAACATTCTATTTTAATTGGGTAATTACCTAAATTGAATAATTCCCTTAATTAGGCTCAAAGAAACCCCAAATGGAAGAAATTATTTGACATATGGTTATGAATTAATTTGGTTCCCACAGTAATTATAAATATCATGATAATTTAATTTATGAATACTTTTTGTATTCTCTCAAGTAAATTTGGCTGAAGTATGGATTGGATTCGGGGTTAGACTTTTATCCATTAAGTTAAAAAGGATGCTTAACCTTTAAAGAAATAGAAGTTGAGTTACACCAATCTTAGCTCAAATTATTATTACTATGTGTCATGTATGGATTTCTTCAAATCATCCCGTTCTAGAGCCTAAAACCATAGCAGTCCCAAAATTCAAACATAACTGTCACTAAAGTTAATAAGTGCCATAAAACTAGCCACACTATTCTATGCAACTGTACCTACCACCACGCATGGTAACATAAAAACCAAATAGTATGTGTTTTTTTTTTATACGGACCAAATAGTAATTGTTCATTTTAAACTGACACGACCGTTATTTTTTGGTCTAACACGTTTCTTTTTTAAATATCACACCTACATAATTTTAAATAAACTTAATTATGTACATGATTTCAAATAAATTAATTAACGATGTCTATGGAGTATAATTCAATTGATTGAGTTTTTTCATATTTATGTAGAACTTATTTAATATTTTGTGAAACTGCTTCAATCACTTATGCTAATACTTAGTTCACACTGAAGAAATCAATTAAGATTGGGTCATCTACAAGACAGGTTGTCTCTTTAAGAAGGGGCCAGCGTGACTCAAGATCAAATTTGTTTTTGTTTTTGTTTAGATTTTTCTTCCTTTGGGTCCCTTGAGCAAGCTATGAGATTTTCAATCAAGGGATACATACATGCATTAATAGATATCGATAGCATTACTGAGGAATATTCTGTTGGAATGATTTTGTTTACAACAGTAAACACATATGTTGCATATAATTTTAGTCGTACTTTTGCTCTTCTACTTTATGTATAAAAAAGTCTTATGATTTTCTCAAACATTTGTTTTCCATGACTAATTAGAATTAAACCAGGGTTGGGTGGATATAACCACAGTTGAAATTATGTAAAGTAACAGAAAAATATTAATCACCATATTATTGTAATAAATTATTATTCTATTAACTGTCACACTGCTACTGATATTACAACTCATATTATTATATATTTAATTTATAAAATTATATTTTCAATATGTACCTGTTATCCGCTCATATTATAACAATCACGTAACAATGAGACACCGTACTCAAAATATTTTTCAATGTTACTATAAGATCGTGCTAGAAATAAAAGGCAGGCATGCCCCACATGTGTATGTCTGAAAACGAAATGACACAAATATCCCTGACATATACTCATGAATAATAGAAAACATTACTCTAGGCCCAAGTTTAAAGGCCCAAATTGTACACAAGACGAGCCAAGTACAAACGTAATGGAAAAACCGAGGTGAAATCAAGTCCAAGTTTCGCCCGGATCGGAATTGATGGAGCCCAGAAAATGGCTGCTGCACAGCCTATGTGCAACTTCATTGTTTGCCACTTAGCTTTATCCTTTTTGTTCCTGAGTGAAGTTCATCCAAAGGACGAGACTAAGCGGTTGGTTTCAAAATTACATAAATACCAATTATTTGTTTGATAATTTTGAGTTTCCCCTTTACCATTTATAAATTAAAAGTTTGTTTTTGAAATTTCAATTCTTTTTTAGGTTAAAATGTTCAGAAAAATAAAATCACATTGGTATAAACCAAAATTCAACACAAAAAATTTGTAAAGGTAAACTATTATTAAACAATTAAATAAGCATATTTTGACTCTAATCGATCAAGTCGTTTTAGTCCTGCAATATATTAATAATTTGGATTCTAAAATGTGGCCAAAATTTAAATTTAGCCTTTTTGGTGGTCTCAAGTTGTCTTGTTGAGATTTAGAAGGATCTGTTTACTATTTGAACATGCTCTGATTTATTTATTATTTTATGAACATGATCTATTTCTACACTTGCTTTATGATTTGAAAACGCTCTGACATTTTGACCAAAAATAAAACATGCTATGAACACCTACAAATTAGTATTCTTTCAAGAATGCTCATACTTTTACTTATTTAAAAGCACTTTCTTTGGACACTTGAAATTTGTCACTCACTCAACAGTCAGAACTCATCTCCTCCCTCCAAAACTACATGCTTGACCAAATTAGCATATTTCACTATATACTCATTTTTATAATTAATGATATAGAGAAACCATACACTATTTAATTTTATAAACAAACCTAAAAATAATAGCTCGTTTCGATTAATTTAATTTTGATTATTAAATTACTTTGATGCCCTTTCCAGTGTTTAACGGTTTTATTAGATTTTGGGGTTGAGCTTGTTTTAATAAATCGACGACACTTTTGTACTCACAATAAGTTAAAGACCTTTTCTGCCACGTTGCAAATGTAGTTTTAGTGTGTTTGTAAAAGTCCATTTCATATAGGGTTTTTTTTTTTATATTTTGTTTATCATAATTTGAGCCCCATAATGGCAGTGAATTTCTCTAATTGTTCCTCCTTTTAATGGCTATCACCACTTTTAATGACTAATGCCTAACACTTTGTCTAACTTAGTGACTAAGTGAATACACCATTTTAGCTTAGAGGCCTAATTACATTCTCATCAACTGACTCACTTGCATTTCAACACTCCCCTTTAAGTCTGTGAGCTGATTTCACACCAAGTTTCTCTCTGAGATAGCAGAAACGACTCCTGAGCCAAAGCCTTTGTAAAGATATCTGCTGAACTGGTTCATTTGTAGGACAAATATCAAATCCACAATTCCTTCTCTTAAAGCATCTTTAATAAAATGATACCTCCGATCAATATGCTTGGTTTTCTGATGAAACACAGGATTCCTTGTAATGGCAATAGCTGAAATGTTGTCACAGGTGTAGAGGTGTAGCTTCGGTTTGAAGTCTCTCCAAAGTCTTCTAGGACAGATCTCAACCAAATAGCTTGTGTTGTGGCTTCAGAGGCACTGATG